>LPNX010384746.1:0-115913 GCA_001517045.1 Pseudotsuga menziesii | reverse complement strand
GTATTCTCACTTGCAAACATATGTTAGTACTACTAAACTAACAGTCTGATTCAAATAATAATATACCTTTTTCAACCAATAGTATTTTAATATTCAAGCTTAAGGAATTCAAAAACTTACCACGGGGACCTCTGAAAAACTGTCGTTCAGCTTCGTTGAAGGAGGTGCTCGTGTCAATGGCAAACTCTGTCACAAAGGCTTCCAACGTTCGCGTCGTCCAGAAGTCAACAGCGCGGGATACCTCGTTGTTCATGTGTTGCACAAGATTGACCCTTATGGGGGTCCACACAAGAATCCGTCGAACTTGAAAGTTCGTCCTCCTCTCTGTTAACCTATACAACCACTGGTGCAACTCTATGTGGATACTACCAAAAAAAAATTCATAAGCATCACAAAAAACATACCTTTGTAAGAATTCACTTGCACTACACCGCGGATTGGCGTTCTCTTGTTGCGCAAACTTCAAACAGATCTCAGCAAACCAATCACTGATTTCCTTCACAGAGGGCCTCCAGAACATAGCCCTTGAGGTACAATGTAAACCCCTCTTGAGCAGGTACTGAGTTCAACCGGCAACAGAACCAATTTATTGGGCAATAGGGCAGACCCGGGTTTAATCCTTTAATGTCGCACCAACAAAAGACCCACAGAGTTGGCCCTTTCGGCAACAACCTGCACGCAGGTTGTAGTCTCACCCGAAATAGCTATGGGAGTGCTGCAGAATCAGGTTTCTGCAAGCAGAGAGGGGGATTACTGTACCTTAGCCTTTTAATAACCTTATTAATCAATAATTACAAAGCTTTACCATTCATTCACATACAACTTCGCAGATAAATAAACAGTCGTGACTTGCTCAACCCACTACAGGGAATTCACAGCGAGGCTAAATATTAGCAGCGATCTAATTTATCAGATGACAAAAGTTATTAATGCATAAAAGAAACAGAAACAGAAACAGCACAAGAAACCACAACACCACATATAACGTGGTTCACCCCCAGTGTAGGAGCTACGTCCACAAACTGTGTTCTATTCAACTTGCTACAAAAACCATAGTTTGATCTGCGCACTCAGCTGCAGATCCTTTCAGCCCTTAAAAAGCCGTGCACACAGCAGCAGGCCCCTGCGCACACAGCTGCAGGTCTTTTCTCAACCTTCTTTTACAAAAACCCTCTGCGCACACAGCTGCAGAGGTCGTCCACGCACACAGCTGGGACTTAACCTTTCCTTACAAAATCAACCTTAGCTTCGCCTTAATCTTTCTTTCATCATAAAAACCTAACCTATCTTCTTTACACAAGCGCTTATTTATATTGCGCATTTTTACAAAACCATGGTCTTAAACCATGGGCACCCAAAACCCTAAACCCTGGATTTCAACCAAGGGTTTATTACAAAAAAGGAGTTTTAACTTCCCCCAACACCCCTAATACTATTTTGTCCCATAACTCCGCTTACCAACAGCCGCGAAGTTACCAAAACTAATAGCCCTTAGGGTACACGCCCCAACATAATTCATCTAACCTCTTCTTGGCAGATGTCTGGTAGCGGTTGTAATTTGTAAACACCTTTCTACAGAACTCTGTGCAAAATCCTTTAGTTCTCTGGGTTTCCCTTATCAGTTCTTCAATAGCTTTATTCCCAAATTTTATTACCTCATATTCCAGCTTCACTCTCTCGGAGTCTTTGATCGGTGCATTTGCTGGAGGTTCTTTGGTTGTTTCCAACAAATTCAAACGCCCTTGGAGGATTTCCAGGACACCCTAGGTCTTGATTTTAAATTTAGAAGCTATAGCTAAAATCTCTTCTAACCTAGCTTCCACTTGTCGGAACTTCAACACCTCATTTTCTAAATGGAGCTGCATCTGATAAATTTTATTTCTGAGCATGAGGGAATGATTTGTCAAAGGTACTATATCCATTCGTTTCTCATTTTCCACCTTTAACAAAACTTCCAATGAAGTATTTTGTTCCTTCAATGCTGCCACCTTGGTTTCATATTGTTCTGCCTTCTGCTTAGCAGTAACCTTCTGCAATTCTAATTCTGCAACCTTGTTTTCCAAATCTTTTTTCTCTTTACTTAAGTCCTCATTGGATAACTTTAAACTATCCCTCTCTTCTTCTTAACTTTGGTGTCCATGTTGAAGCCTATTGAAATATGATAAGGTAGCTTCATATTTTCTTTTCGATTCTCAGCCTATGCTTTCCTCCTTCCTCAATGGTTTCTATAAGATTGTCGATATTGTGAGCATTGGAATAGGCATTTGCAATGCCCATAGAAGCCAATTTCTTTGGGTGTTCTTCTACATTGCTCATGACCGTCTTCTCTGTTATTGTGGTTACTGGTGGCTGAGTCCCTACCCTCAAGGTTTTCTCTATCATCCATGTAATGGATTTCATTTTAGGATCAAAACAAATATCTTCTAAGCATGCCACATCGTATTGTTTAGATGGGGTAAATGGTATTAGCCCCATTTCAGGTATGGGTACATTACCCCTGGTAAGGATGTTGCTGGATGTGGATGGAGGGTTCTATGTATTTCCCCGAACAAGGCTTTGCTCCTGACTTCCAGCACCTACAACTTCTTCATTTTCTTGGTTTTACCCCTCTATAAGCCCTTCTGTATCTTGGATTCCTTTCTCAGGGTTTGCAGCTTCTTGAGCGATGGATTTTTCTAACTCTGTAATTTTCCCCAAAACATCTTCTGCATTCTTTTGCTTGGAAGCTTTTGCTTTATCCTTTTGTGTTTCCTCTTCCAACAACTTCTTTGCTCCTATTGCAAGCCTGCGAGCACTTTCTTCTTGGGCCTTCCTTGCAACTTCTTCTTCTCCTTCATTTGGTTTGGATTATTGCTGCTACTTCCCTTAACCCTAGATGCATTTCCCTTCAACCAATCTCTCACAGCTGCCATGTTGTAGACATTCCTGAACACTTGCTCCTCTTTATCTATATATTCTGTATATTCAAAATTTACCTTGTGAGCTGCCACCTTTCCTTGTGAATCATTCAGTGGAAGCTTTTCTCTCCAAAATGGAAAATCTCCAGTTCTTTGAAGAATTCTGGAGCACTTTTGACCTTGTTGAACTTGTAGCTCCCTACATAAAAAGGTACTGGTGGGAACACATCTTTCTTTACATCAAAGAAATAGTTTCCAAAACCATCTAGAAATACTTGTCTAACTGCCTCCTTATGTACTATGTAGTCTATTGCATACTTGGGTAGCAGTGAGGGTGCCTTGGTACCTCCATACATTCTTAGATACGTGCCTTCTTCGGTGAAAAAATAATCTCCATATTCTTTTATGGATCCCATAGCTCCCTCTTATAGACATGGACAATATTATAGAAAGATCAACTTATACAGGGGCCTTGTGAATTCCTCACAAATCAACTGGTAATGGTTGTGATATTTATGGGATCCCAGAATCTGATATGCAACATATATAGGGGATTTCCCCTCTTTCCACACACAATTAAGCTTTCAAACCTGTGTCTATAGAGTGTAAAATCTATCAAGAAAGATGACATAAAAAATTCTGATTTGGTATGTTTCAAACCTTCCTGGGTTTCCTTGACACATTTGGCCAAGTTCCTAGTAGCTATATCTGCCCAATTAAATATCTTTCCCTCCATGGCTACATAGTACATGAGGGGAATCCAACCAAAATTATACGTCTTCCCCTCAGCCCAACCATATACCTTTCTTATCATCAATGCTGTTATCCTGAAAGGGGTTTGAATATGGGCAGTTTCATATTCTCCTGATTGTTTGTGTCTGAAGGTATTCCCCTCAGCCACCATCATCTTTGATGTGGTTGTATAGTGAAACTTCAGAATTTTGACCCACCCCGTTGTTACACTTATTTCTTTTTTCGATAGATTGTACACTATTGAAATGAATGCAAGCGCAAAAGATGCAACAAGCTTTCCTTCCCCATCATTTATTATCATTCCTACTATGTCTATTTTGGACAACATCCATCCAATGACCTCCGCACAGGGAAAAATCTCTAGCCTAGTTGTTATTTTAGTTATCCCAGACCTCAAAATGTTATCGTACAAAGCTAGGTCTCCCAAACCAACTTCTGGCACTTTTCTTTCGACCAGCATGTGGTAAATCTGGCCCCATTTGAGCTCAAGTCTGGTCCTGTAACTGCCTTAGTGTCTTTGTACACTATTTCAGTCCTCACTGCCAGCGATACCTCTACAACTTCTGTGTCCGAATCGCTCTCGGCAATCTTAAGCTTCTTCCTCCCTTTCTTTGTCATTATTTCTATGGCGAGTTGTACCTGTGAAAAAGAGATCTGTCTTAGTGTCCCCATGTTTAAAACAATGATTATAAATGTAAGCATACAAACAAATACACATGCATACAAAAGAAGAAGAAACCTAAATCTACCTTAATTTGTCGGTTTTGTCCATTAGAACAGGCAATATTGGCATATGTCAGGGTTATAGTTATACACACAAACGTCGGACATGGGAAACCTTGCTGAAACCTCTGTGTTCCTTTATTTTAGCGGTAAAAACCCCCCACTCATCCCTAGGCACTCAATCCCACAGGTGTAATGGAACTTCAAACTTTGCGTCGGTGATGCCCTAGGGTAAAACCAGGCCCTATATCCCATGGCCGATACCTATGAACCATCAACCTATGGGCTCTGTGAGAAACAAGGAGACCGCGACCTACACCTATGCCCCCAAGTGAGCTGCGAATTAGCTTCAGGCCGACAAAAAACTCGGCTCCCTACAAACTCATCGTAAACCTAGCCAACTGTGCAAAAAGCACCTCTGGACCAACGGACAGGTTTTACAAATGGGTTGCTACTAGGGTGAACCTAAAATGAAAAGGACAAACCTAAATGCAAAATAAGGGAGAAAAACCCCCCTTCATAACCCGGGAAATGACACCACCTAACCCATCACCGTATTTATGACAGACAGCTTTGCAATTTTAAATCAACCAACCACTTGAAAGTGAGGATTAGAAACCTACCTGTCCGGTCGGAAGTTCGCCACGTGACTGAAAGCAACTAGTGAGCACGCGCCACATGAGCTCTACTAGGGAAATCGCATGATCAGCTCGAATGGGAAAACGCTCTCCAATTCCTAACTCCCTCTGTAAAAATCAAATGGTAAAAAGACTTCGCACTTTGGTAAATAAATAAGCCCTCCGAGGGTCTTAAATCGCTATTAAAGCTTGTATGTGTGGGACTACAAACACTGTTGGCGCAGAAGTCATTATAGGAAAAGCCCCGATGCAGCGGCTTGATCCTATTGATCCATCTGCAACTACCAGCATATAACTCCAAATTCCTCTGATACCTTGCCCTGCGGCTCAACCACTAAACTCATATCGGTGAGGAAACAAGATGTCAGTTTCCATAGTGGTTTCGAGTTCAAATATCTTCTGCAACAGTGGGTCATACCGGGAACGAGAAATGCCTCCACCGTAGCGGCAACGCATCGAAAAATACTTCAGTAAAAAACTTGAAGAACCACCCACCGTAGCGGCTGCCAGGACCAATCGAAAGATGAAACATAAAGCGTTCGTCATAGCAGGTGTGAATTTTAAAGCTCTCCGCCGTAGCAGGAGTGAAAGAAATTGGGCACACAAATGGAAAAATCACCCGCTACTATCAGCTTGAACATGAAAATCGATCCACTGCGGCGTCTTTGATACCAAGAGCGCATCACCGTATCAGCTCACAAATGGATAATGGTCCTCCATAGCGGCTTGAACTCAAGAAAGAATCCGTCGTATCGGCTCCAAGCTGGGAAACCATCCGATGTTGCGAATCAAAAATCATTTTCTTCCTTAGCGGAAGAATGAATCTTTGGAACCTTTTAATGATGGGCAGAATTTGTAAAGGATGAAAATCAAATTCAAAGCACTTGAAGGAGAAAACTAAGACTTTCAAAGGGGTCCTAAAAAATACAAAGAATTTTTTTTTTGGGTAGCTATTGCAGCATCAACACATGGTTAGCTCTAATGCCATGGAAAAAGTATCACCCAAGGTTGATTCTACGGGAGTCACCTTACCTTTCCTATCCACAACCCTCCTAATCTTTCTTAATCCCCCACAATTCGAACCAAGGATACAACCCTTAGCTACCAAGGTCGAGAACCCACCAAAGTCAGGAGGGAACGACGAACTCATGCTTAGTTTCGACAAACACATACCCATCCTCAAAGATTCCAGTCGAATGAAAACAATAGGAACATGTGGCTTCGTTGATAAACATAACCACCACCTTTCCAAGATTTCATCATCAACGTAGGGTACAATAATGGCTGCAATATCCTTGTACACAAAGCCCACCTAAACCCAAGTGCCAGAGTAATTTCCCCTTAATTCTCCAACACGCTACATGAATGCTCGTATACCATCGTCCTCCTTCAAGCTCATTATAACCTAGTGTTGCATGGCTTGCCAACACTCATGTCACCACCTCTCTCCTTGATACTTGTCCACCCTCATTGTCTGCATGTCCCTCCTCTTGTGTGGTAGGTACCCCATGTGGGTATATTCATTCTATTTTATTATTTCAAGCCTCTTTCTCCTATGGATTTTCACTCTTCTCCCATTTATTCTAATTTCCTTGTATTTTCTATCATTTCTCAACATTTAAATAAAGTAGTTGGTCCTTATTTATAAGAATAAAATTCATAATTAAATTTTTTATTCATCTCCATTTTTTTATTTCAACATTATTTTATCCATCTTTTAATATATCTCGATATTAAACATTTATAAACTTTAACATGTGTACTTTATAAACCTTAAAAAAATAATAACCATTTAAAAATTTAAAAATAACACTATATCATCAACTACATCATAAATAATAATAAGTATTGTAGTATATTATTATATTATAATGATTTCATTTTAAAATACTTAGTGTAATTAACACATTATTATATTGTTCTACATAAATAAATTCAAAGTTGAAAATATACATATTGCTTTATGTAAATATAAATTCAAAGTTGAAAGATATATATATATATTAAAAAAGCCACTATTTATAAGGCTAACCTTTGAAATAAAGGTCTATTTTATTCAACTGAAGAGAAAAAACTATTTGTTTTACTGAACTATACATAAAGAACTCCATAAATGTTTATATAATGACTTAATACACCACATGAACCATTTTGTTGTAGAAGCTTAAAAAACATTCTCGGACAATCTTTTGTAAGTTTCTTCTATTCGCGTTTTGTTAAAGCACTCATTTATGTAATGGTTTCTCGATTTTCTTATGTTATTCATCAAATGGTTTATGTTTTTGGAGTAATATAAATGCTAATTAAAATGCCTCCAATTTGTTGGACTTTGGCAAATCATTTTTTTATCGAAATCATAATTTGGAGTGTTTAAATGAAACTTTTAGAAATCATAATTTGGAGTGTTTAAATGACAATTTTAGTGATATAGGTAGTTTTGATATCAGAGATTTAATCTAGGAAAGTCAAATATGATTACTGAAATTGTGGAAATAACAATTTTATAGAACAAATTTGACCAATATTTATCAAAAATCCACCCAAAAAACATAGTATTTTAGTTGTCTTTTATCCTATTAGTTTCACACTCTACCTAAGAAAAACATAATGTTACCTCTACACAATCAATTCTACAAATCCCAAATCGATTTAATCCTAATAATTTACTCCTTAAATTATGACATCAAACATTTTTCACATATTTAAAAAAAAATAAAAAATTTCCCAACCTATCCCAAATCCATTTAATCTAAATAATTTATTCTTCAAATTATGACATCAAACATTTTTTCACATATATATATCA
Source organism: Pseudotsuga menziesii (assembly GCA_001517045.1). NCBI lineage: Eukaryota > Viridiplantae > Streptophyta > Pinopsida > Pinales > Pinaceae > Pseudotsuga > Pseudotsuga menziesii. The sequence continues at coordinate 108,096 of LPNX010384746.1, read as the reverse complement.
CAGACAAAAACAAAAACAAAACAAAAAGTGTGAGGATTTGCACTTGAATATTTTGTTTCTTCTAACTTTATACATCACAAGTTAAGAACAATGATGGATCTATTGCATATTATTATTATTTTTCATTTATTGAAAATAAATAAATAAAATTTGTATAAGGATTTTGTATTTTTAACCAATTTGATTAAAAGATCATATCATTGAGAATGTAAGCCAACAAAAGGGAAACATTTTGGTTAGTTTGATTTTTAAAACAAAAACCACCTAGTTTTGGCTAAGCTAGGTGAAAACCCTACTCCAGGAGGGGTAATATTGAAGATTATTAGCTTGAACCATACATCAATGTCCCGAGAATTGAACTTACGCTAATTGTGATAAACTCAAACCACACACAATCCAATTGATAAAATAGGAACAAATATGTCAAAGATTTCAAGCAAGTGGCTTATGAGTTAGATCAATAGGTTTTAGCTAGAGAGTTTGGATCGTTTTATTTGGTGGTGTCCAATTCAAATATGAGATTATCAATCTACACATAGATGGATTTACTTATTCTCTCATTCAAAGTAAGTAAGCATCACTTCAATTTCCTCATAGGATCTGTTATCATGAATCTTGTAGTTGTCACGTGAGGTGATCCTATTCAGGATGACAAAGGAAAGGAAATCAAATTCGTGACCTATGATATCCAAGACCTCTGAAAGAACTCGGATGTCACACTAGTCAAGGATATCGGCTCATCAGTTTCAGTGAAAACACAGAGCCCAGGGGGCGTCCCTATGACCAAGAAACCCAAAACAAGGAAAATGAATGAGTAGCAAAGGGAAACTTGGTGGAATCTCTTAGTAGGATGGTTAATTAGAGTTTAGAACAATTACCAAGAGATTTCGAGCATCCAAGTGAAAAGCCCCAAATTTACCCTAGGGTTTTATGCAAAAAATTGGGATCTAGGGAAAAATGGTGAAATTAAGTAAAATTGGATACTCGGATTGATTGTTGGATGTAAGATTAGAAAAATAAAACTGAAACCAACAATACCCAGTTTGCGGTTTTGTGAAATACCCACTTCCCCTAAGGGGGGCATTTTTCCCTAAGTAGCAGGGCAGTGCTTTGGATGGGCAAATGGAATCCTATTGTGATGAAAATTTAAGCTTAGGGATTTTATGTTTATTCCAAAGTGGGTTTTAAGTTTTATAGCTCACCGCAAGCTAGAACCTATAGATCTACAAAATGAGGGTTTTAATATAGTAGAATGATGAGAAATGAATATACATAAAATAAAGGAAGAGGAACTTACCTGTGATACATACCTGGATCTTGCATATGCATTGAGAAATGATGAACAATGGCACTTTCCTGTTGAAATGAACCTTTTCGAAGAAGATCTTGTTGTTATTGATCCATAGCCAGTCGCCTTAACGCCTCCTTCAACCTGCCAGATCGGAGAAAAATCAAATGATTAGACAAATGAACGAGATTTGCATAATACAGAAAAGAAAGGGAATAAAAAATCATCAAGAAAAAGACACTCCTTGATCCAAACACCCAGGAGCCAAGATGAAGGTGAGTTGCCCCACAAAAATGCCCCCTCTCTCCGAGCGCACCTCCTTTTCCTACAGATGGGAAGGGTGAAGAAAAAATGCAAGATGTATCTCGAATAAAGTTAAGTGTAGAAGAGTAGCAATGTCAATCATCAGATCATCAAAACATCTACAAGATACACAAAAGAATAATCCCAGACAAAAATCTCTTTATTAAATTATGGTGCCAAAGCTCATGAATTACAATGGGGGTCACCTCTCTTAAATAGCTAGAGAGTGTGTCCACATTCTAACTAATTATCATCTGATGGTCAATATTGAAACATCTTCGATGTTGGAGATAAAAAATATCAAGATCAATACATGGATCAAGTGATCGAGTCAACATGGGGCACACTTTGCTCAAGGACGCCTATCCCAAGTCCAACTCACAATATAACATAAAGTATGACATAATAATACATGAGAGGGGTCATAACATAAAGTATGACATAAAGTATGACATAATAATACAATATAACATAAAGTATGACATAAAGTATGTCCTTCTCTTGTCCTTTTCTTTTCTTGTTCTTATCTTTTATGAATAGTTTTTGGTTGCTTAAATAGGTTAACTAGTTTATCTTGACTCTACTATAAAAGATATAGGTTAAATAGGCCCTAAACTATTTAACCATCGCTGCAGAAGGACAGATTGAAAAGTATAAAGCTAGATTATTTGCAAAAGGTTTTAATCAACTTGAGTATAGATTATAATGAAACTTTTGCTCCTGTTGCTAAAATGAATACAATAAGAACCATTTTATCTATTATCGCTCTGCTACCATGTTAGAATAGTAGAGTCAAGCTAAACTAGTTAGCCTATATAAGCAACCAACAACATATCATAAAATATATGAACAATAAAAGAAAAGGACAAGATAACACTGATATATGTGGTTCACCCTATTGGGTTACATCCACGGGAAGGTAGTCTTCTATTATCTCTAGAATGTCTTCTCCAATCTTACAAGAGAGCAAAGCACAAATACCCCAAAGAATATAGATGATGTACAACAGTGTCACAATAGTACCACTACTACATCAAGAATACATGATATGTAGAGACTCACTGGACCCTATTATATATTAAGAGATGAGGAATTACTCTCACATATTGCATGTGGGATAATATAATTCTCCAAAATAACATATATTGATACAATACCATGGACAAATACTCTACACAAGTAAATACACCACCATATAACTATGGGTTAAATGTATTACTCTTTTACATAAGATTCTAGACAGCTTTCGACATAATACAAAGACATTATTACCTTCCAAGGAATATAATATATTCCAACACTCCCCCTTAATAATGGCTGGGAGAAGGGCCCACGCTAACACTAAGGAAGAAAGGAATCATTACTACTCCCCCTTGATGACAACTTCCAGAAGAACCAAAGCTGAAAAATAAAAACACTTTGACTGATGGAATTTGGCGATGAGCAACTGCTTCTTACTGTATCATGAAAGTGCACATGAACCAGGTTGTACGATGAAAGACCCAACAATAAAATTCCGAGAACATGTGATGTAATCCAATCACAAGATGCCCAGATCACCACAAGAATCATCACAACCATACATGATAGTTGAAGAACTTTGATATAACATCCACACCAGTGTAAGATACCTTCTGACGGCAGAACATGTAGCTAAGAACACTACAAGAATGTACAAAAAAAACCAGATGGCCAATACACATGTGGATAGCAGACATTCTTCCAATCAATTTGCAATATAAATATTTGTAGAAGACCTCAAACATCAAAGAAACAAGACCCCAAAGAATATAGATGATGCAATCAACCAAGGTTGATCATTTCAAACTGCTTTTGAAGATCACTTTTTAGATTTTGAATTAATGTAAGTTGGTTGCTTGTGATTATTAGATCATCTACATATAAAACAACAATGAGAATATTAGTACCAAAGTTCTGAACATATAGATTTGGATTAAGTATACAACGCTTAAATCCATTCTTCAAAAACTATGCATCAATTTTATCATACCAAGCCCTAGGTGCTTGTTTGAGACCATATAAAGACTTGTGTAATTTACATACTAAATTTGATGATTCAGCATTAATAAAACCAGGAGGTTGTTGCATATAAATTTCTTCATTAAGATCAACATTTAAAAAAACACTTTTAACATTCATTTGGTGTATTTCCCATTTATAACATGAAGTAATAGATACAATGGTTCTTATTGTATTCATTTTAGCAACATGAGCAAAAGTTTCATTATAATCTATATCTTCAAGTTGATTAGAACCTTTTGCAACTAACCTAGATTTATACTTTTCAATCTGTCCTTCTGCAGTGATGGTTAACTACTTTAGGGCTTATTTAACCTATATATTTTATAGTAGAGTCAAATTAAACTAGTTAACCTATCTAAGCAACCAACAACATATCATAAAAAATAAGAACAGGAAAAGAAAAAGACAAGAGAACATCGATATACGTGGTTCACCCTAATGGGTTACATCCACGGGAAGGAAGTCTTCTATTACCTCCAGAATGTCTTCTCCAATATTATAAGAGAGCAAAGCACAGATACCCCAAAGAATATAGATGATGTACAATAGTGTCACAATAGTACCACTACTGCATCAAGAATACATTATATGTAGAGACTCACTTGACCCTATTATATACTAAGAGATGGCAATGAATTACTCTCACATATTGCATGTGGGATAATATAATTCTCCAAAATAACATCTCTTAATCAATACCATGGACAAATACTCTACACAAGTAAATACACCACCATATAACTATGGGTTAAATGTATTACTCTTTTACATAAGATTGTAGACAACTTACGACATAATACAAAGACATTATTATCTTCCAAGGAATATAATATATTCCAACACTCCCCCTTAATAATGGTTGGGAGAAGGGCCCACACTAACACTAAGGAAGGAAGGAGTCATTACTGCTCCTCCTTGATGACAACTTCCAGAAGAACCAAAGCTGAAAAAGAAGAACACTTCGACGGATGGAATTTGATGATGAACAACTGCTTCTCACTTAATCATGAAAGTGCACATGAACCAGGTTGTACGATTAAGGACCCAACAATAAAATGCCGAAAACATGTGACGTAATCCAATCGCAATATGCCCAGATCACCACAAGAATCATCACAACCATACATGATACCTGAAGAACTCTGATATAACATCCACACCAGTGTACAGATGCCTTCTGATGGCCGATACGATAGAACGTGTGGCTACAAAAAAACCCAGATGGCCAATACACATGCAGATAACAGACATTCTTCCAATCAATGTGCAATATAAATATCTGTAGAAGACCTCAAACATTAAAGAAATAAGACCCCAATGGTCTATACATCGAAAATGATATCATAGAGATGAACATCATGACTTTAACAATAGAATATGGTGCTTCATTATTCCTGGAATAAGGTGAAAGCCTAAACATAGAACTTATCTGCACAAGAACTTTCAAGATTAAAGCATATAAAGATCATAAAACAAAATTGCTCATACATAAATGAAAATGTTTATATACAAAAGGTTAGCAAACATCATATAAATGAATGACAACATAATATGATCAAATAAAAGATTAACTTGCTCATTAAGGAAAATGAAGTTACTTTAACACATTAAGTGTCAGCCACAACATATAAATAGTGAGACAAAGATTTCACTTAAATATATGAAAATTTAGTCATCAAGCAACTAATCTGAAGCATAGGTGCATTTCTTATTAGTATGAGGTTAATATGCAAGAGATGAATGCCCTGAAAATGTCAATGCTTCCATATAGGAACGTTAGAGACAAGTAGGAACAAGATAACCTCTGCAATCATAAGAATAGAAATCCCATTGCAACAAGAATAAGGTGCTCGTGATAAATAGTTCAAGATTTAAAGATTGCTCAAAGTCATATAAATATTGAGTAAAAGATGATCAAAATAAACATGGCATGAGATATAGATAAATCAAAATGTTTAATATGATCAACATATAGCAAATTATGATCAACTCATGATATCACTTATAAAAAATTATGATCAACTCATGATATCACTTATAAAAAATTATGAAATGACAAGTCACTAATGGTCTTAATCATGGGTTCATTTTTTGTTAACACAATCTAAATATGCAAGAGACGAAATGCCCTGGAAATGTCAATGCTTCCATATTGGAATGTTAGAGACAAATAGCACAGAAACTAGATACAATCTCTGCAATACATGAAAAAAAACTATATCCCAATTAAATAACCTATGACAAGCCAAAAAATATGATATCACATAGATTAAAAAAAATGATTTTACCTAAGAATTTAATTAGCAAGAGCATATAATGATCATAAAAATATTACTTATAAAAGAATGAAATTGTTTTTACACAAAGGTCAGCAATAACATATAAATAAAGTAAATAATGATCACTAGATAACACATATGAGATTGTTCTTATAAAATTGTTTTTATAAATAAAGTAAGAAAAGAACAAATTAATTATTAAGTATATTTAGAAAATATTAAGCATTAGATGGTTTATAGCTATCATCATGACAAAATACTAGAGATCCATGTCCTTAAAAGATGTCAATATTTCCATATAGAAATGTGAGACAAATATATAGCAAGAACAAGAAATAATATCTTAATAAACATGATTAGAAGCAAAACCTAAATACAAAAAATGAATAATAGAAAACTTGAATACTTTATCGTACTGATCTGAATCTACAAAAAACACAGTTAGAAAAATAGTAAATGAAAGAGAAACTTTCACTTACAACCCTGTGAAAACAATGTGCCCATAAAAGTCCAGTATTTTGTTCTGGTCGCGTAGGTGGATCCATAATGGTTGTTCCGATTCCAAAAACAGGCTATAATAAAAAAATCGGGTAAGAAATGACCAAGTTATGGCCATTTTTTATAACTGTCATTTTTATTATCGAAAATAAGCCCAAAAATGCTCAGTTTTCTGTTCCGATCACGTGGGTGGATCCAGAATGGCTGTTCCAAGTCCGAAAACAAGTTATAATAAAAAAAAACGGGTAAAAAATGACCAAGTTATGGCTCTAAACTAGTTAACCAGTATTTTGTCATGATAATAGCTATAAACCATCTAATGCTTAATATTTTTTAAATATACTTAATAATTAATTTGTTCTTTTCTTGTTTTGTTTATAAAAATAATTTTATAAGAACAATCTCATATGTGTTATCTAGTGATCATTATCTACTTTATTTATATGTTATTGCTGACCTTTGTGTAAAAACAATATGTGAGAGGACAGGTTGAAAAGTATAAAGGACATATTGAAAAGTATAAAGCTAGGTTAGTTGCAAAAGGTTTTAATCGACTTGAAGGTATATATTATAATGAAACTTTTGCTCCGGTTGCTAAAATGAATACAATAAGAACCATTTTATCTATTGCTTCATCTTATAAATAGGAAATACACCAAATGGATGTTAAAAGTGTTTTTTTAAATGGTGATCTTAATGAAGAAATTTATATGCAACATCCTCCTCGGTTTATTAATGCTAAATCATCAAATTTAGTATGTAAATTACACAAGTCTTTATATGGTCTCAAACAAGCACCTAGGGCTTGGTATGATAAAATTGATGCATATTTTTTGAAGAATGGTTTTAAACGTTGTATATCTGATCCAAATATGTATGTTCAGAACTTTGATACTAATATTCTCATTGTTGTTTTATATGTAGATGATCTAATCATCACAAGAGGCCAGCTTAGAATAATTTAAAATCTAAAAAGTGATCTTCAAAAGCAATTTGAAATGACTGACCTTGGTTTATTGCATTATTTCTTGGGTCTTCAAATTTGGCATATGGCAGATGATCTCTCTTTTGCCGTCAGTTTGGTTTCTCGGCTCATGCAGCAACCTCATGAAAGTCATTGGCTGGAAACTAAGAGGATTCTGAGATATTTCCAGGGGACATTACACTATGGTGTTTTTTATTTGAGCAGTACTACAGTTTCACTCTTTGGTTACACAGATTCTGAATGGGCAGGTGATAGTTCTGATCGACGGTCCACTACAGGTTATGTATTTCAACTTGGTTCAAGTCCAATTTCTTGGTCGAGCAAGAAGGTGAAGACTCTTTCTTTATCTTCATGTGAAGCAGAATATAGAGCATCCAAAGAAGAAGATAAAGAAGCAATTTGGTTATGGCATGTCCTTACATAGCTTGGTCTGGCTCCGAAATCGTCCACTGTGTTTAAACGTGACAATCAAGGTGCAATCCATATTGCTTATAATCCGATATATCACTCCAAGACAAAGAATCTCGACTTTGAAGTTCATTACATCTGCGAACTTGTGGCAGATGGTATTCTTTCTCTTCAGTATTGTCCTACCAAGAAGCAAGCAGCAGATATTTTCACCAAATCTTTCACCGAGGCGAAGTTTGTGCATCTTCGTTTCTTGCTTGGAATGTGAGAATTTTTCATCAAGGGGGAGCAGTAATGACTCCTTCCTTCCTTATTATTAGTGTGGGCCCTTCTCCCAGCCATCATTAAGGGGGAGAGTTGGAATATATTATATTCCTTGGAAGGTAATAATGTCTTTGTATTATGTCGAAAGTTGTCTACAATATTATGTAAAATAGTAATACATTTAACCCATAGTTATATGGTGTTGTATTTACTTGTGTAGAGTATTTGTCCATGGTATTGTATTAAGAGTAAGGGAGTACTACCTGAACTATAATGAATCCCAAACTAAACTATACTTCTAATATATAGAAGTATATTTTTTGTTTCTTTCCAATGTATATCATGGGGGGTTTTCATATGGCAGGAAACAAGACCAACATAAAAGAAAATAGTTTGACGCGTATGATTCAAGTATAAGAGACTACCAACAAGATGATGATATAGGGTTGCATATGCTTTAGGTAAAGTGCAAATCGAAGAAATTTTGACTCCATACTAGAAGGGAGATGGAGTTGGTTTACAATATTCCATGTGAAAGTGACAAATAAGATCACATGCATACTTGTATTAAGAAAAAATATTTTTTCTTTGGTTTGCAAGTCTTGGAGGCCAAGAAAATAATGCAAATTTCCTAAGTATGTCATTTCAAATTTCTTCTTAAGGATGGATTTAACATGGGTTAAAATTTGATGGTAACTACCATTAACATTAAGGTCATCAACATAAAGAACAATGATAATGATATTGTTTCCTACTTTCTAGTTATAAACATTGGGGTTAGAATGGCATCTAGAAAAACCAGTGTCAAGGAGAAAGTTATCCATTTTGGAATACTGGGCTCGAGGAGCTTGGTTAAGGCCATACATGGATTTCTTAAGGTGACATACAAGGATAAAGCCATTTTGAACATAGCTAATAGGTTGTTCCATGTAAATTTATTCCTGCAAATACGAATGCAAGAAGGCATACTTGACATCCATTTTATGGAACTCCCATTTATGTAAGGAAACGAACACAAGAACAAGGCAGATGGAGTTCATTTTGGTGACAAGGGAAAAGGTTTCATTATAATCAATTCCTTCAACTTGGGAAAATCCTTTGGCAACTAACCTTTCCTTAATCGTTTCAACATGTCCATCAAATGCATACTTAGTTTGACATACCCATTTACATTTAACAATTTTTCTTCCTTTGGGAAGAGGTATAAGATCCAAAGTATCGTTCACCATTAAGGAATGATATTATTCATCCATAGTTGCACCCCAGTCTATATTCCCTGAAGTTTCTGCAAATGTCTCTCGATCATGACTCTCTTAAACTTGAGCCATAAGAGAAGTTGATGGTTGGAACTGAGAACATGTTCAGTGTTGATCTATAGGATCACCGATAAGAGCACCAATCACTTCACATGTTGAATGGACCCATAGAGAAAGTGGTTGTGGTGGTGAAATTCAAGGAAAATGAGTAGGTTCAGGTCGATTTTCATCCTCACTATCATCAATAGAATCTGAAGTAGGAACACTATTAAGGAGTTGAGATTAGAAGATGGAACAAGTGTCGAAGATGGATCACAGGCCACAAATGGAACAAACGCTAAATTAGGCTTGCAGATCGGGATATATTCAATAAATTTAACATCTCTTATAATAATTATATCATGGGTAAGTGGATGAAGAAGTCTACAACCTTTCAAAATATCCAAAAAAATGTATTTTTCACTTTTAGGGTGCAATGCTTTCTATTTTTTCATTCGAAATATGAGCCCATGCTTCGCTATGAAACATGCAGAAGTGGGTAACATCTGGTTAATTTTACTTCATGCTTATTTCAGTGTTATGCCTTTTAGATATTTAGTAGGGGTGGGATTAACTCAGTTAATTTGCATATTTATGGATTCAACCTAAAATTGAAGACTTGGTCCCTTATCTTGGAGCATACAATTAGCCATTTCTTTTAAAGTGCAATAATTTTGCCCAGCTACAACATATTGTTGTGGTGTATATGGAACAATGTGTTGTTGTTGGATGTCCTATGCAATGTAGAAATTAGTGAAATTGTTGTTAACATATTCTCCACCATTATCATATCTTAACTAAAGAACTTGATGATCATATTGTTTCTCAACAAGGGCTTTGTAGGCCAAGGACACGTCAAATACTTCTCTCTTATGTTTTAGGATATAAACCCAAGTGTGTCTGGAGTAATCATCAATGAAAGTTAAAAGATATTTGAAACCATAAAAGGAAGTATATGGAAGAGTACCACACAAGTAACTCCGCACAATTTACAAGGGGTCCAAGGCGTGTCAAGAGGCAAATTTGTCAAACTGTGCCAATGATGTTTTTTGAGTACACAACCAAAACAAATACCATCCCTACAAGATACCATAAGAAGACCTGTCACCATATTTTATTTACATAGTTGTTGCAATGAGCAATAGTTTAAGTGACCAAATCACTCATGCCAAAGTTTTCACAAGTCATCTCTATGAGCAATTAAAATAAGGGAAACTTTGATGGCCCAAATTTGTTAAATTTGTACAATTGCGTAATATCATCAACAATTCCAGTGGATAGCTCATGCATAAGATCTTTGAAAACCTTGATTGCAATTTGATGAGGTGTAAACATTACAGTATTACCTTCATGATAATGATTAATTTGATAGTTTGACAAAAAATTGCAAGAAATTATTGGAACATATAGTACATCATTGATCTATCCATCATTTACCTGAATCGTTCTAGATCCTTCAACATTAAGAGACCTATTATCACCAACAAATTTTTTTTTGGTGTTATATTCATTCATAGTAGAAAATATGGCTTTATCCTTGGCCAAATGATAAGATGATACTGAATCAATGAGCCTCTCATTAGAATAAGAAGAATATGATGCATTGAAACAAAAAACAGAAGACGAATCAAGGTTGATTTTTTTCTTTGTCATCTTCTTAAAACATTTAGATTCCACATGACCATATTTCCCGCAAAGGTTGCAATGACGATTAGTCTTCTTACTTTGGATTTGGTTCCTTTCTCATCATTTGGGAATGTGTTGGATGAGTGGGTTTGGGACCCTTGTTTTCATTATTATTGATGGGATGTTGCTTCTTGGGATTCTTGGGTTTATTTTTATGTTGCACCACAAAGGTTTTACTAGATGTATATACATTGATAATTATTCCAATATGTATGATATTATATTTATCTCTAATCAAGGTGTCACAAAAGGATTTGCTATCACCAAACTTGTAGTTGCCCCTATGAGATGGATCCAAGATGGATGATAGAAGGATGGGAAACCAAAGAGGTGAACCAAGATAGCCACGACTCCCAAATGGATTGTTTTCATGCCAATCAAGGCAATATTCACTTAATGTTGTCTTATCCCAAGGCAATAATGGGGAAGACTCAGATCTACTCCCGATAGGAGAGATCAAACCAAAAAAACAAATCAAATCAATGGAAGACAAACTACGTAAGGTGTAAGGTGTAGTAAACCTTAGATCTATGGATGAAGTCATAAGGTGAGTTATGGTTTGGATCAAGGAGTTTATGAAGTGTGGAATTGATCCATGGTTGAAATACAAGTGACTTATGAGTTTTATTACTAGATCCAGAATCAAGGTACCAACAAATGATGAAAATGTCCACTGACTTGGGAACTATTTTCAATGCAGGGAGGTTAAGGACATGATTGGGGCTATCTAATACCAATGGATAGACTTGATGAAAGGTACGACAGTATCAAATTACCCAAGCCTCAGAGATAAGATCAAAACACAAGAAAAATTGGCCAAAAGAGAGATGCGCTAGGGTTGAGGGATTAGTGCCTTGGACTTTGGGCCTTGAGGAGTCACCCAAGAATGACGCCTAGGAGAAACCACTTTGGGTTTGACCCGATATACAATACCCAGAAATGGTTTTCCAATTGATCAAGCGGTTTGATCCACACAATTTTTTGATTATTTTAAATTAGGGTTTTGATAGTAAAATAAAGATGCCAATGGATTAGAACTAATAAAAGAAGAACTAACATGTGGATCTTACCTTGATAACCTTGTAGATTCCTAATGATTATCATTTATTCCTTCCCAATCTATTTTAGAATATTTGGATGAGTATTCTATGCAAATCAATTTGCCCAAGGAAGCCAATGCGCCCTCCCTCCTGCACAACAAACATTAACAATATCAAATTTGATGCATCAAGATAAATGGACAAATGCTACAAAAGAAGTAAAAATATGAAACCATATATCACAATGATACTAATGATAACCCCCTGATACAAACAATGCCAAACAAGTGAGTTGAGGAAACCCTGCAAAAACGCCCAAGTGAAGTCGCCCTCCTATAGACAATGACAAAAGTTCCACAAAAATATAAATCTCACCACAAATACTCAAATTATAGGATGCAATATACTTTCCAATCACCATCGAAGAACACCAGATGCAAAGGAGACCCAAGAATTTCCACAAAAGAGTTGTTCTATTATCAAGATTCCAAGAGCCAAAGACCCCTTTACAATGAGAAACTCTCTCCCTTAAATAGGATGGAGAGATACCAAAATCCTAACCACTCTTTGAATGGATGGCTAAGATTAAAAGATCAAAATGTTCTAATCAATGGTTGAGATGGGTTCAACATAAAGTACATGGATCACTGTAATAATATAACACACCAATGGACCAAATCGCCCTCGGAGAGGGGATCCTACTCAATATGAAAAAATAAACATGAATAAAGCTCATGGTGGGTCTAGGGGGTAGTTTCTAACATCCCTAGTGTGTCCCCGTGGAAAAAATAAATAAAAATTAATTCTAAGTGCAAAATAGTGCCTCTCTGAGAAAATCGTGAGCCTCCAAAAGCTCCAGAAAATCATAAAATATGTCGGAGAGATGGGTGTGGGTCCTTTTGAATGCTGAAACTACTAGAGAAGGGGCAAAAAACATTACACTCATAATTAAAACTCATCCTATTCTATTCCTTTGCCTTAGTATCCCAAATCAAATTCCTCAGTAGCCATTTTCATCGTTTTCAATCTGCCTCGGGAAATGCGAACCTGCCCAAACTACCACCTAGAGTGCTTGCGTTATCCAACCGATCCCACCAGGCTCTCTAGGAAAGGGGTATAATGATAAAAAAAATTGGTTGTATCATCTCCTCCTCATATAATTCCCTAGGTGAACCAATCAAATCATCCTTCTGCTCTGACAGACCATTTAACATGGAAAAACTGCACCGTAATGGTATAATGAGGAAAATCACCACTGTAGCTGCTCGAAACTGAAAACAAATTGTCTCATTGGACTCAGGGATCCCAAATCCATCTAAGGTGTATACTCATACACCCTATAGATCTATGCATGATCATGTACAATATCTAATATGCTGAGACAGATAAAATAATAATAATCTGTAAATGATCAAATAATCAATAATATGACCTAGGCTAACATCAAACTGCTGCAAGTGTTAGAGGTTGAGACATGCTCTACAAATCATTCAAGTAACAATTATAACAAATAGTAATCATTTCACTGGCGGTCTATCAACCAAATATATAAATTTTCGTTTGTTGATGTATTTGTAACTTCGGAATGTATTCACTTGTATATTTCATGTATTGTATTTCATTGGTCCCCGATGTTCCTATCGGGAGAATCATTAATGTAATCAAGTCATGTAAATTCATAGAGGTTAACCCTCCTTTGTTGATCAAGGGTTAAAGTCCCCATAGTTTTGGGGCACTAGGGTTATTAGACTCTCCTAGAGAAGTCGGCGCTGGTAAGTTGTTGTCAAGTCGGGAAATAGTATAAATAGAGAGTGAGCCTATCTATTTGACACACAGTCACTCACACTCAGTTGTAGCACATGAGTGAGAGAGAAGGAGCTGAGATAAGAGAGAGAACAATTGTTGGAGATCATCTTACTGTCTTTGGGTTTTTTACTGTTGCCATTGGTGCTTATTCTATCTCTGAGGAAGTTGCGGGGTTTCTCCTTTATGGTTTCCCTAAGGAGAAACTTTGTGTCTATTGTTTCTTGTGATTGATTGATGTGCATGTTATTCTCTCAAATAAGATCCTAATATAATACTATCTAATTGATAAAAATCTAACATGGTATTGGAGCTAACATGAGAAGAAGACACTATGCAGCTGTAGAAGCTAAGGCTTCTTACTTTTTGGGTCTCTCTCCACAATCCATCAGGAAAAGGAGGCTAGGCTGATTCTCCAGTAAAGGGCGCATCTTTCTATCGAAGCATAATCTGATTCTGAGCACTTTCAGTTTTTGACCTACCACTACATCGGGAGATTAGGGATTTTCACAAAAGTGGAATTTTTGAGTGAGCCCAGGCCAAGATTGATCTCCTCCTCAAAATCGAAATTTAGAGAAAAAAATCAAGGTTTTTGGTTGGGTAGAACTCTGGGAAAGTCAAACCCTAATTTGTCCTGGAACCAAAAAACCAACACTGCAGAAGATCGGCTCCAGATCTAGTTTCCAGCTTCTCAAATTGGTAAGATCTAAATCTCTTGTATTTCCATTTGAGGTTCTCTGTTAAGATGTCTCATCACACCAAGATTGATGAAAAGCTTGAGGGAGCTGATAACTTTCGATCTTGGAAGTATAGGATCTCCCTAGTCCTAGAAGAAAATGAGTTGGACTCTTACATCAGTGAAGAGGTTCCAGTTCTAGAGGGAGATGAGATTAAGGCCTTACACAAGAAGAAACTAGTCATGGCTAAGAGGATTATTGCTTATTCAATTAAGGATCACCTCATACAACAGGTGTCCTCCCTAAAGACACCTAAAGAAATGTTTGATGCCCTGACCAAGCTATTTGAAGGGAAAAACATAAACCAGAAGATGGCTTTGAGGAACCAGTTGAAGAATGTGAAGATCCAGAATGTAGAGACCATACAGTCATACTTTACAAATCTCTCCCAGATCAAAGAACAACTTGAAGTAGTGGATGAAGAAGTGGAGAATGCAAATATTGTGATGACCACCTTGAATGGTCTCCCTAGGTCATGGGACTCTTTTCATTCAAGGAATTTATGCTAGAAGAAAACTAGTCACCTTCAGTAGACTGTGGGAGGAATGCTCACAAGAAGAATCTCGAATAGTAGCCCGAGAAGAAAATATGGGAAGTGAATATCAAGCTCTCACAATACACTCCAAGAAAAGCAGAATGGACTATCATCATCACAAAGGTAAGCACTCTCACCAGAAAGATAACCCTAGAAGATTTAACAAAGATATTTCTAGTATCATATGCTTTACATGCGATGAGAAAGGACATATCTCCAGAAACTATCCCAGAAACAAAAGTGGCTCTCAAAAGAAGAAGAATTACAAAATAAGACATCATGCTCATGCTGCAGAGGATGATGAACCTTCCAAGAAGAGAGTCAAACAAGAAAGTGAAGATTATTCAAGTGATGAAGAGTATGTTTTGATTTCTGCCCTCATAGGAACTGCCACATATGGGAGCAAGGATTGGCTTATCGATAGTGGAGCTTCCAAGCATATGATGGGATTCAAAGAATCATTTGTGAAATTATCAGAACATGAGTCACCCCACAAGGTGAAACTTGGGGATGACTACCAATATCCAATAAAAGGTAGTGGTGAATCGTCCTACAAGTTAGACTCTGGAAAGTCTATGAAGATGAAGGATGTCTTGTTTGTACCAGGACTAAAGAAGAACCTCCTCTCCATCTCTGCATTGGATGCAAAAGGCATGAGGGTTGCATTTGTAGATGGCCAAGTTCTTATGTGGCCAAAGGGAAAGACCATAGATGATGCAGTTGTGATTGGGGATCAAGAGGGAGGATTATACAAGCTAAAGGGCCAACCAGAACAAGCCTTGGTCCATGAATCAGTAGAGCCAAATGAAATTTGGCATAGAAGGCTTGCACATGTGCACTATAGAGCACTACCACTTGCAAGCAAGGCTGTTGAAGGTCTTCCAGAAATTTAGGCAAAACATGAAGGTGTCTGGAAAGGATGTGTGAAAGAAAAGAACAAAAAGAAGACATTTCCAAGTAGCGAGAGCAAGGCAAAAGGAATCTTGGAAATCATCCACTCTGATGTATGCGGTCCAATGTCATCCAGTTCATTGAGTGGGTATGTATACTATGTTTCTTTCATTAGGAAGACATGGATATACTTCTTGAAAAACAAGTTGAAGTATTCAACAAGTTTAAAGAGTTCAAATCCTTGATCAAGAACCACACAGAAAAGAAAATCAAGACCTTTCGATCAGATAATAGAGAAGAATTCACATCAAATGAATTCAAAGAATTATGCAAAGATTCATGTATTAAGAGGGAGTTGACCACTTCATACAATCCACAACAGAATTGGGTTGCAGAAAGAAAGAATATAACAATTATGGAAGTTGCAAGGGCAATGCTTCATGATCAAGATCTTCCCCTGCATCTATGGGCAGAAGCTGCTAGAATAGTTGTGTATGTATAGAACCGTACTCCACATAGAGTACTTGAGAACAAAACACCTAAATAAGTATTCTCTAGCAAGAAACCAGAAGTCAGTCACATCAGAATATTTGGCTGTCTAGTGTAAATACACATTCCGAAACAAAAGAGGACAAAGTTAGATCCTTCAGGGAAGAATGGTATATTTGTGGGATATAGTGAAAGGTCGAAGGCTTACAGAATATACTTCCCAGGATTCAAGAAGATCGACCTCATCAGGGACGTAACATTTGATGAAGACTCAGCTTACAACAAATCTAGAAAGAGACCTACTGAAGAACCTGAAGAAATAAAAGTACCCAGAATTCAAGATACAACTATGAACGATGCAACTCAAGAAGAAGATAGATAAATATAAGAACCCTAGGAACCTGTAGATCCACCCCAGGAGAAGAATCCTCACAAGAGGAAACCTGCATGGGTACGAGAGGCTATCCAAGGTGCAGAAAGATATGGGGCTCCAGAAAAAATGCACAGATAAAGGAAAAGAACTAGGTCCTACTTTGGATATGTAGCCCTATTATGTGATATCATTGATAAAGAACCTTCCAACTATGAAGAAGCAGCAGAGAAGAAAGCATGGAAGGATGCTATGATCGAGGAGTACTAGCCGATCATGAAGAATGATGTTTGGGATGTTGTCCCAAGATGAGAGGGGAAGTCTGTTGTGACTTCCAAGTGGATCTATAAGATCAAGCATTTTGCAGATGGCAACATAGAGAAATATAAAGCAAGATTTGTGGCTCATGGCTTCTCCCAGAAGAAGGAATAGATTATGAAGAAACTTTTGCACCTTTAGCTAGATACACTTCCATCATATCAGCACTTTCCCTGGTTGCAGTGATGAAATGGAAGATACACAAGATGGATGTCAAGACTGCTTTCTTGAATGGTGTAGTGGAAGAGGAAGTGTATATGGAGAAGCCACTCGGTTTTGAGACACATGACAAAGAAACTCATGTGTGCAAGTTGAAGAAAGACATGTACAGTTTGAAATAGGCACCCAGGACATGGTATGGCAGAATTGACAGCTTTCTGTCCAGTTTGGGATTTACCAAGAGTAAAGCGGGTTCCAACCTTTACTACAAGGTTGAAGAAGGGAACCCAGTGATACTCATACTATATGTAGATGATTTGTTTGTAACAGGTGAGGATGGGTTGATTGCTGATACGAAGAGGAAGCTTGCTGTCGAGTTCGAGATGAAGGACTTGGGTATGATGCACTACTTTCTAGGCATGGAGGTGTGGAAAAATACAGATGGAATCTCCTTGGGAAAAGGGAAGTATGTAGTAGAGATCCTAAAGAGGTTCAAGATGATGGACTCTAAGTCCATGACCATACCTATGGCATCGAACCTGAAGCTATTGAGTGATGCTTCATCGGATTTGGTTGATGCTACGATGTATCGTCGGATGATTGGGTCCTTGATGTACCTAACAAACATGAGACCAGATATTTGTTTTGCTGTGAACACATTGAGCCAGTTCCTGACGGATCCTAGACATGTTCACTTGATTGCTGCAAAGCATATTCTGAGGTACCTGAAGGGTACAGTTGATTATGGGCTCAAGTATGATGCAAATCAGAAGATTAACCCGGAAGGTTAGGTGGATTCGGACTGGGAAGGTAGTGCCATTGATAGGAAGAGCACTTTGGGGTGCTGCTTCAGTATGGGATCAGGTGTGATCTCTTGGTTTAGCAGGAAACAATCATGTGTGGAACTGAGTACAGCTGAAGCAGAGTATGTCGTAGCTTGTTCGGCTAGTTGTGAGGCTATATGGCTAAGGAAGCTAGTGTCTAATTTGTTTGATCTCCATTTGGATGCTACTTGTATATATTGTGAGAACCAGAGCTGTGTGAAGTTGTAGGAGAACCTGGTGTTTCATGAGAAGTCGAAGCATATCGAGATCAAATACCACTATATCAAGGATATGGTGCAGAGAGGAGCAGTGAAGCTCCAGTATGTTGCGACGGATGAGTAGATAGCTGATGTGTTGACCAAGACATTAGCCAAAGTGAAGTTTGAGTACTTCAGGGAGAAGCTTGGCGTTCATCAAATCGATATTCCTTCTAAGGGGAAGTGATGAGTCTGTGGGCCTTTCTGACATAGTGGTAGGTGGGGCCTCCCATGGTCAGATGTAAGTGTTGTGCCTTTCTGACATGGTGGTAGGATTGGTTCCTCCCATGGTCAGATCTAAGTGCTGATATTGCATCCAGCATGAAAAAGGGCTAGCTCTGTAGTGGAAATCCTTGTAGAGGCAAGGTGCTACATCTAGTATGAAAAAGGACTGGCTCTATAGGGGAAGTCCTTGCAAGGCAAGGCAATACATCCAGCATGAAAAAGGGTTGGCTCTGTTGATGAAGACCTACGTGTAGGATAGGCCTACAACCAACATGAAAAAGGGATGGCTCTGTAGAACTTCCTACGATGAGAAGAATTGAGAGATAGCACCAGTTGATCGAGATAGTGGAAGCAGTAATGATGATGATGATATAGTGATGATCCAGCTTTGATGATGATCCAGTGATGATCCAGTGATGATCTAGACTTGATGATGATCTAGACTTGATGTTGATCCAGTGATGATGATCCAGTAATGATCCAGACTTGATGTTGATCCAAAGAAGAAGACTTGTGCTGATGAATTGTGTCAAGAGAATACATTCTTATTTAAGAGGGAGTGTTGATGTATTTGTAACTTTGGAATGTATTCACTTGTATATTTCATATATTGTATTTCATTGGTCCTGGATGTTCCTATCGGGAGAATCATTAATGTAATCAAGTCATGTAATTCATAGAGGTTAACCCTCCTTTGTTGATTAAGGGTTAAATTCCCCACAGTTTCGGGGCACTAGGGTTATTAGAATCTCCTAGAGAATTTGGCCCTAGTAAGTTGTTGTCAAGTCAGGAAATAGTATAAATAAAGAGTGAGCCTCTCTATTTAACACACAGTCACTCACACTCAGTTGTAGTGCATGAGTGAGAGAGAAGGATCTTGGATAAGAGAGAGAACAGTTGTTGGAGATCATCTTACCGTCTTTGAGTTTTTTACTACTGCCATTGGTGCTTATTCTATCTGTGAGGAAGTTGCGGGGTTTTATCCTTTATGGTTTCCCCGAGGAAAATATTTGTGTCTATTGTCCCTTGCGATTGATTGTTGTGCATGCTATTCTCTCAAACAAGATCCTAAGATAATACTGTCTAATTGATAAAAATCTAACATCGTTAATTGTTATGTCTCAAACCAGAATTTTAAGACCATACTCACTTCATAGTTGTAATCAATTTGCTAGTGAAGGATGAAGGCTAAAAATCAAAAGGCTGGGCTAAAGGGTGACTACCAACTTGACACTGTTACAATTTGGAAATGGAAAGAGGATACTTACTTTAGCATATGTCGGACATGCAATAACATAGGGGATGGCAGTGTCTCACAGATGGGTAAGTTACGTTCAGAGGTGCTTATTCACCTTGACAAATGCTCGCAATCCATATCAAATACAAGTGAGACCAGCAATATTTTAGATATAACTTTTAAGAACCATTGCTTTTTGGCCCTTTGAGTTTCCATAGCCTTGATCCATGCATTTGTTACACGGTTTTTTATTTCTTGAGGCTTCATATCCCATGCATGTTTAAAAACACTTGTTACATGGGTTTTACATTTCACATTTACACTTCAAAAACAATTTCAATAGGATTTCCTTGTATTCATGTATGTTCAGAAACACTTCTTTTCGTGAATGGGATTCTCACAATATATTGATTTCATTTCCATATACATTGTATTGATGGCAGCGTTATTTGTTTTAGGTTTAGCCAACACAATCTAGGCAACTTAGAGATGAGAAACAAATAAGCAGGGAATCTTATCCAACAAACAGGCTATAGTGGGGAAAGGTCCTCCATGCCACAAGTCAAGTAGTAGGTCAGGATATAAACATAACTGAAAGGTAATGGATGGGTGGAGATAGTGAAAAATGAGACCAATACTAGCAAGCCAAAGTATGGTGGGAATAATCACCTCTATTCTCCCTAAGGAGGGTAAAACCAATGAGTATGGGTCATGAACTTCTAGGTCTAAGTAGGGACATACATACATAATATCAATACAAACATGTCCACATATTTATATGATCACCAGATCATGACACTAAATTCTAAGACATGTCACAAGAATGAGTATAAAAGCAATAATAACCATAACAAAAGATAATACCTCTTGAGTCATATACCTGCAAATAACCAATCTGAACCAACATCTATCCACTGAGAATCTGCTGCTACAACTCTGTGCAATACCGACTGCTCTATAAATGGATGAATGGCTACATCAGTCCCCAAATATGAGTGTCCTGGGACTCATTCATGGCATGGGAAAGTACTACAGTCCATCATCAAATAGTGATCCATCATAGATGCTCATCTCATCATCTCATATGTAAGGGAACTGGATGAAAAAGTGTACTCGAATATGAAAGTAGAATATGGCATCCCAGCTACTATATATGTGATAACAAGATTGCAAGAGTGGGTTATATATGGTTAGTACCCAAAGATTACTTCATGGAGTAAAATGTAGATACAAAAATAGAATAGGTAGGACCACGTTTAGAAATAATATGAAAATATATTATCTATCTTCCCTCGTTATGTTGCATTCTTCAACTAAGAGTCTAAGGGTTTTGTGCTGGGATAGATAGTATTTAATGCAATTAAATTCACTTGTATTTGAGGCAATCAACCTGTTATCTCCCAAAATAAATTTATTTTGACAGTATGAAGAATTTGATTTATGTAATGAAAGATCTAAGAATGACTAACAAATTGAAGGTCTCTGTTTTTTATGTGGTTGAAAAATTTGGAAGTTATAGCTTTCAGTGGCTTAGGCGAGGCTTTTAAAAGCTCATTAGCCACCGAAAGGCTATGTTTCAGAAGTTAACCATTTAACGTAGTATTAAAGTAAACCACCGAAAGAAGGCCCGAGCAAGTAAAATGCAAAAACACTTTTGGTGGCTTAGGCGAGACTTCAAATGACTCATTAGCCATCGAAAAGTGTTTCTTTCAGCAGCTTAGGGAGAAGACCAAGAAGTATTTTAACCGCCGAAAGCAGGAAGCAAGAGACATTGGTAAAGGCGCTTTTAGTGGCTTAGGCGAGACTCGGAACAGCTTATTAGCCACCGAAAGGTGATGCTTTCAGCAACTTATCGAACAATTCAAAGTAGATTTTAACCACCGAAAGCAGGAAGATAAGCGTTGGGGAAAAAGCGCTTTCAGTGGCTTAGGCGAAATCTCGGGCTTTTCATTAGCCATCGGAAGAGCGAGCTTTTGGTGGTTAAAAGGGTTTTTTCGGCAAGGCCACTATCCGTCGAAAGCTAGGTTTCACCGTGACGATGGGATGATGGTTTTGGTGGCTTAGGTGAAAGGGATATCACTTCATTAGCCACCGAAATCCATCTTTTCAGTGGCTAGTAGACAAACTTCTGAAGGCTATTAACCACCAAAAGGGCAAAATAAGGAAACGGTTAGAAAACAGTCAAATCGAACCTCGTCAGCAAGATAAACAATCAATGTAGGGCGTGACAAACCACCAAAATGACTTGAGCCTGCATAACCGCATGTGGAAATAGGTAAAGGAGGTCGTTATAGAACTGATAGAGGACAGATAGGATTGAAAACCCTCAGTTTTCTTCCACCTGTCCAAAAGAACAGCAGAAAGCTCACCGAATACCCAGGCTGATTTGTAAAGTGATTGTTGGGCAAAGGAAATCGAGAAGATCAACTGCTGCCATCACCTTATGATCTCAGCATCCATCATGACAGCATAAGCCCTCATAATCAGTGCCAAAAGCTCCAACACATTTCACTTTTGATCTTAGCATTCCTCTCCACCAAGAAAACCATCTCTGAGAAAGCATCCTGCTAACACACTGTCACACAGATATTAGAATTATTTTGCAGGTACCTAGGAAAGGCATTCATCAAGATGAAGAAGGAAGGACCTGCTCTCAGGCACGAGTTGGGAGATATTAGCTATTTGGAAGCACATCCATAGGTCTATAAACTCTTCCAAGATGTTGGCTGCTACAGGTTTTGTGAGAAGATACAAGGTTCCCATCAGTAGGTGGCTGAGGCATTTTACCTCTCATTTGATGGTTCAAAGGCAGTTATAGGCAAGGAGGAATTTCACATAGATGAAACCCTAATCACTAAAGTAACTGAACTCCCTGGCACAGGAGAAAAATGGTTCAAGACCACCATACCAAAAGATGCAGAGTTCAGGTATTACCTAAATCCTGAGCATAGAGGAATGGTGTGGAAGAAGACTGTGCCATAATCTTGGTTGGAAGAGAGGTGGCAACAACTGTTGAAGACCATTGTGGTTTACCTAACATGTGAAGGAAGATATAACAGAGCCATGATCTACCATTTCAAGTGAATGAACCACTTCATAGGTAAAAGCCCACTAAATTTTCCCTTTTACTTATGCAGAAGTCTGGGAAAGATGTCACACCAAGTGAAATCCCAACCAACCAAGATTGCTGGCAGACTGTCCCATCATGGTGTTATCCAACTGTTGATCCGAGAGTTGCTAAAATGAAGGAATATGGCATGGCCTTATTTCTTGTTTTGGAATGGATTTGAGACATGCCTTCAGCCAGAAGAGAAAGGGAAGTCTCTTGCCAAGAAGTCCAGCACACCAAGGAGTGGGAGAAGAAAGAGGAGGGCTATATCCCCAGCAGCAGCAGAACATCCTCCCTCCTCTTCCAAGGCCAAGAAGGTAAAAAGGAACTTGGACTTCAGTGAGAAGGGCTAGGAGGTTGAAGCACATAATGAGAATATTTTAAATCTACCATACTTGGATTCTGAAGAGGAGCAAGAGGAAGCTGCAGACCTAGCTCTGCAAATTGTACTAGTGGCTGAAGAACTACCATCCCCCACACCAAAGGAGCAAGAGGAACCAGCAAAGAAGGCTTCCTCCAACAAGCCCAAAACTCAAAAGATAAATCAATTACTAAGGAAAATTTATGAGATCGATATTTTGGAAAGGGAAATAAATAAAAATAATGCTGCATTGACCAGCAGGAACAAGCTGCTACATAAGTCTTACCTAGAGCAGAGAGAAAGATATATTTTCTTAAAGAGGCTGAATACAAGGTACCTAAGGTATAATACTAGATTGTACAGGATGATTGGGCTCCAAAGGCTACAATTGAAGGAGGCTAAGGCAAAACCTAGTAGCCACCCCACATTGGAAACCCTAGCTGAAGCTGCAGTTAGCCTTCAGCCTCCAGAAACTAGCCAGGTTGTTGTTAACCCTCCTAGCATAGAGCCTGCTGAAGAAGAAAGTTGAGCAGACAAACCTAAAAGAACATTTTTGGAAGAAACCTAATATTTTTTGGAAAACAGGGCTTTCGATGGCTTAGGCAGACACTGGGGCAGTTCATTAGCCACTGAAAGCGTTGCTTTCGGCAGCTAACGGTCCCGATAGTCTAGCCTCTTAACCACCGAAAGTAGACATAGGCTTAAAATTAAATTTTGGCATGCAGGACCAGTTTTGGGAGAATATAGATGGCTCAAGGACAAAGTCTGAAGATGAAGGACACGGAGGAAAGCATCAAGAAAGGTCTGTTTTAGTTTTACTATGACATAACAGCAGAAAAGGTGACCAACACCTAAATGTCAAAAGAAAATAGTGACTTAACCAGCAGAGGGTCAGTGACAGTGATTTCTAGCAGTTACCTTAGTTATCTGAAGGTTCATACAGTGAACTAATTCTACAATTAGTTAGATATGTAGTTAATTAGGGTTTTTTAACCTAATTTGCAAAAAAAACAATTATTTTGTTTATTTTTGTTAAAACAGATCCAAGTTTTCAGGATTTGAGTATTTTGTAAAGGCTATAAAGCCTAAGACTTATTTTATTGAAAGGGCTCAACTTCGGGGACTTGTAGACCATACTATTGTCAGCTTCTCATTTTTCTCATGATTTAATATAAGCTCTTTTGTTATCATTTGTTCAGCTTCCATTTCTGTCTTTTCTATGCTTATGCTTGAATGTGTATTCAAGTTAATTAATGACTGATAGCTATCACCCTATTGGCATATTCATGTGATTTGAATTATAAGTACCATCCTTATCATGATTTAGCCATTTATATGCATCTGTTTTGTGTGAAAATCTGCCAGCCTGATGAGTTCTCCATCCCTGCACCTTATTGTCAACCTCTGAATAGTGGTAACTAAAAGCCTTGTACCTGATTGAGTTTCATGCATGTCTTGAGAGTGGAAGGTCATATAGGTCACCTGACTTGATCCATATTAGAAAACCCCAAAAAGATTTAAGTTACCAGGTATCCTCGAGCTACAACCTAGAGGAGTTTCCTGGAGTGATAACACAACCAATTTCCAAGATGGCAACCTCAAGTATCATTATGTTTAACAAACACAGTTTCCAACTTCTCAAGCAGTATCTAGTTCATCAATTCATGATAGATGGAATTGTAAATCAATAGAAATTGTCGTTTTGATTAATCCACGAGACTCGTCACATTTATTGACCATTTTATTTTATTTTCATCATCAATAGGTTTAGTTTCTTTCCTCAAGTTAATCTGATAAAGTCCCCTACTTCATAATGCATCCTCCATTAGGGCTTTCCATGAGAAGTAGTTGGAACTGGTAAGCATAATACCACATGGAGAGGCCATACTATAATATGCAGGCTGTTAAACAGAAATTGATGTTCTAGATGCAAATATCTCCAAAAAATAGTTTGTTTAAAAAAAGTAGCACCAAAAACAGACTTCATATGCCAAAGTTAAAAAAAATCCAAGGAGCCAAGTGGTAGGAAAGGGTTGATCCACATGGTAAAGAGAAAGAAAATGTAGTAAAGAATATTCCCCTTACTAACTTTTCCTATAAGCTCTCTTTTACAAATAAGTTGCTTCAAAATAAGTGACCCATTTGTATAAAACAAGTGGGAAGCACTTTTACAATATAGTTACTTTACAACTAAAAGTTATATTAACTTTTACAAAAAGCAACACAAATGACTTGAACTAAGACCTCTTACTTTTTAAAGTAAATTTTAGCCAAGTGAGCTAAGCAAAAGATTTAGTAATTTTATGGAGAAGAATGGGGTAGTTGTTTTTGTTGCAAAAGCGCGCTACCCATAAAAAATTTGTTTTGGCCTGCAAGACACTTAACACAACCACCCAAAAACAAAAACAAAATTCTGAAATTATCTTAGATTTGAGGTTAGTCCTTTGTTATCTTTCCCAAAAATGTAAGTTTTCTCACTGTTTCTGATTTACCAAGTTCACGCAAAGCGCACGACAAAGAACATACACAATAAAGAAAACTCTTTTCACTCTATTTTTTTTTGTCGAGCTTGCACAAAGCACACGACAAAGAGAATACATAGATTGGAAATGTAGCAACTTAGAAATAAAACAAAAATGTGAAAGATTATGAGAAAAAAAAATTAAAAATGTGTAATTGTAAATAGTATACCTAGGCTATGGTAGCTTGATTTGTTAGCTAGACTGGTTGAGAGTTGTTTCTTGTAAGCAAGAGGTATCGGGATCAAATCCCGGGGTGGTTATGCATAAATTGTAATACGGCCTCACTTGATGCCCCCAGTGGGTTACTCTATGTAATCACAGTTGGCAATTTTACCCATAAAAAGAATGCGATTCCCTATGTTCTCTTGATTCTGGGGGGTTTTCCATGGACGTAGTGAGCACCGATATCTAGTGTCATAGACCACATGAAAAGAAACCTCTAGATATGGTCAAATAGCCATATATTGGGCTAACAGAAAGATTTTTCAATGAAATGAAAAGTGTTCAAATTGGAAACAATACTCTCAACGTAAAGGCACACCTCTCATAGCCCATAAATGCACATAACCAAAAATCCTTTCATAGCCTCGATAACACAGATTCAAGGTCTAGATCACCAATGGAAGTAGAACTTCATAAGAGCTATGGTACCATGTTCGATTAACACATGATATTTCCAAGAGACTAAACA
This sequence comes from Pseudotsuga menziesii, assembly GCA_001517045.1. NCBI lineage: Eukaryota > Viridiplantae > Streptophyta > Pinopsida > Pinales > Pinaceae > Pseudotsuga > Pseudotsuga menziesii. The sequence continues at coordinate 81,479 of LPNX010384746.1, read as the reverse complement.
TCTTGAGAAATCGCTCACACAAATAGATCAAGTATCAACACGTTGATTTTTTATGTGGTTTAAATCCTAGAAGAGGGAAACACTCCACGAACCAAACCAAATAGCTACTTGAGGCAATATTATTATGCAAAAGAAAAAGAATGTTACAAATGAGCTTGCATAATTGATCAACTCGCAAATGACCCTCCATGCTCTTTAAATAGGGATCATGGACCAATTGGGTGTTAAGCCATGGATCAATGGTTATTAAGATCAAGGATAAGATGAAACGTTGGATCACTCTATGTCAATAACATATCATGACTGTTAGATTATATATGTACAAATGCATACTAAAAAAACCTACTTTTCTAAAGAAACATTATAACAAATTAATCTTCACTAACTTCTAAGTATCTAAATATCTTAACACTCATTGTCCTCATCGCACTTTTCCCACCCAAAATAGAAAGTGGTAAATATACAACACTGGTCACACCCACTAATTCTAAATGCAAAAATTGAAATTTTATTACTAGGTTGAGACATTTTGGGATATGTAACAACTTGGGATATTTATAGAAGTAATTTATTTGTATGGAAAATGTATATTCAACTAACCACCTTGCCATCTTTTGGGATCCGTTTTGATCATGTTCTGTCATATTAGTTTTCATGTTTGTTATCAATTTTGAGCGAATAATTATATACAAGCATATTATATATTTGTAGTGGCTTGCATATTGTTCAAGAAGAGACATTTTTTTATTTTATTTTCAAGTAACAGTCAATATGACTTTGGCAACTTTTAGTGTCATAAAAACCTTGTGATGCCTTGTTATTGGTTTTGTAACAAGGAGGTAATTATTTTCTTTAAATAAATTCTCAAAATGTTCATCAAAGGCAATTATCCATACAAAGCATGTACTCATTGCCTCTTATTCACGTAATTCCTAATTGATGCCTTAGAATTGTTGATCACTACTGAATTGAGACAATTTCATGTAATTCCTAAATCTTTTCTTATCAAATTGAATACTATGGAGGAGAATTTTCAAACGAGGGTTTCCTTTGTGTTACTAACATAAAAATTATCAATATGAGCATGGACACCTTCATCTACCTTGTAGGAAACTAGGCCATCATAACCATCAAGGATAAAGCTAATGAAAGGGATTATTTATCTAAATCAACACAATACCAGTTTCAACAATATTTATTTGTTTTACTTCTTTTGTCTTTGTAATTAGAAAATATTTGTGGGGTGACCTATTACTATTCATACTAGTCTTTGTTTTCTCTGGAATAACAAATATGATTTACCCGAAGTCTTCTAATCCTTTTAAGATATCCAATAGAAGAATGTCTCATTTGTGATAGAAACATTTTCAACGTCTTCTTAGGCCCACTTACAAGTTGATTTCCTACTCAACATGGCATGGAGAGACTTTTATGTAAACAAAATGGACAATATATGTTGATATTAAAAAAAATATCTTTCTTACAAAAAGAGAAAAACATATCCAATTCCTATATAATTCATATTTTCCTTACCAACTTGTTTTCAAGCCTTTATCTTGTAACAATACTGTGGATAGTCATCTAGTGTTAAGTTAGGATGTGAGTTTGTATTCCACATTTTCAAAACCTAATGTATGTAAACTAATATAATTATGGTAGCATACAAGAATCTCTATTAATATCCAACAATATTTGAGTATGTTAAAAAATTATTGATTCCAAGCTCGATTAATAGTTTCAATCATGTATTGACCCTCAACAAAAACATTCAACCATTAATTGTTGGAAAACAAAATGATAACTGAAAACACATTGGAATCTTATCTCAACATGCACAACGGTAATAACACATAAAATCACATCATTTGACACAAGTATTTTACCCTGGAGACCCAACTCGAGAAAACCAGCATTCAAGTGTATCTTTCCCTTTCAATCTTAAAGAAATACAAAATTACAATCTTAGAAACCTAATTGAATGATAAACCCATAGCCAAATCTGCTGCCCTAGCTCCATTTCGAAGTGCCTTCTCCATCTTTGAATCTCTTCCCATGAAATGATACACCTATGCTTAAGAAAATCTCTTTATCAAGTGAATCTGCCTCTCACACGTTCTCTCTTGTGTGCCCCATGCACACCCTCTCACACTCTCATGCCTCTCTCCTCTCTTCAGATCTCCTTTTATAATTCTTTTAAACGATAAAACCCTAAACCTAAATCTTCAAAGAGATAGATGGTCAAGATTAGATCTTACCCTCTCTTGATCCAACAGTCATGATTTAATCTCTCATTGATATCACTTAAAGCACTTAAGTGACTCAACTTTTATAAAGTTAATATCTAAAGAGAAACACTTGTCTGAGCTACAAATTTCAACACTCCCTCTTAGCGAGGAAAGTGCTTCTAGAAGAACCTCCTCCAATATCAATCACGTCCTCTCTTGTTGTAGCTGCTCCTTCTGAGCTGGAATACCTTCTAGTGACATGCGTCGAAATTTTATCTAAATACCTGTGATCCTCCTCCATTGGTGTTATACCATGTAGGTATGTTGAGAAAAGCTTCATAGTGGCTTCACGCTCTCTCTGACATTGATATGGGCTCCAAACTCCCTCTGGAACCAACTACAAGATGTCCCAACAACCTGTATAAACTTCCCTATTTGATACTGATCCTCACCATTGCATTAAGGGTACCTGTTCCCTCTGAACATGAGTATAGCTCCATCTCATAAAACTACCTCATAACCCTCCTCCTCCAGAGTTGATAATAAGAAAAAATATTTCATCTCTGGTACATGCATCCCTTATGCCACCTTCAAAGAACCTACCCATTCTAATTGGAATCCAACCCATCCAAATACCTTCATTTCATGCATGATCCTGTCTCAAAAAACATAAGAAACACTCCTTGTATTCACATCATGTGACTAGATGCATCATTGAATAAACTACAAATTTTCTGATTAAACCCAAAATATATAAATAAAATTCGATTTCCATGCAAAAAAAATTGCAAAAAAAATTCTGCAATTTTGTTCTAACTGTATGGACCTGTCAGTACGAACCTACTCGCGGTACATATTTATGTACGGGTCCGTACACATGTACATATTTTTTGAAGAAAAAAAACATTGGTTTTTTTTCATAGAAAAACATGCCTACAAAAACAAAATTTTGGAATTTGTTTTGGCTTGGCCATACTGTCTGTACAGATTCCATGCGATACGAAAATGTACCACAATCCTAAAAAAATTTCCTCCTACAAAAAAAAAATCTCGTTGTTTTCTTGGTCTCCTTGTCCCAGTGTCCTCATGCAAAAACCTTGAAAAATGATTTTCTGCCCTCTTATAATGTCCTCTTCTAATTAAGCACCAAAACACCCGCTAACCTACTTGATTCCCATAGGTTCGAGTGGGTACTACATGAAAGGGAATTAATTGAGAAAATGTTATACTTAGAACAGATCAGGAGACTCTTTTAGTATTAAAGTCATCAGTTGGATAAAGGAAGCCTTATTCCTTAGGCTTAAAAGTCAACATAAAATTAGAATTGCATGCATGCAAAAGTGAAGCATAAACCCTAAAAGTGACATGCAAACCCTAAAAGCACATGTTAATCTATTTAAGAGGGGTTATTGGACTAAAGGAGTTATCTATTATTATTGGTGTTGATTTGGATTATTTGAGTAGCAACAGTATTTGGGGTTGAAGACAACGTCTCCAACTAACGAGGGTTCGACAGTGAAATATCTTCCCTAGTCTCTTTTAGGGTAGGCCATTCAAGTCCACCATTAGCTTTCATCTTATTCGTCTGTATCCAGTGATCCAACATCCACATGAATATTTTTTGCAGGTTCACATATGCAACTGGGGATTTAGCTGGAAAAACCAAAAGTATTCGCTGGGTCTCTGAATCCCAGTTTATCTTCTGTATACTAGTTTCATCTTCATCAACAGGGACACTCTACTGCATTGATTGATCATCAGCTTCTCGTTTGCTCATCCAGAGCAGTTATTAGTATATTTGTGAGGTTGGGGGCGTGAGTAGTAGAACAGGTGGATAAATTCTCTAGCCTTCTTAGAGAGGTAAAAAAATCTGCATGCACCGTTCATTCTCTTCGGCAAGGGAAGATCCACATCCTGACAAAATCTCACCTCCATCGGGCACTCCCTTCACCAAAAACGTCACCTTTAGCTGAAGAGAGGGTTCCTTGTTATTGGGCGTCAACACCGAGAAGGAAGCATCATTACTTCACCAGTATATCTCTATATGCATGCATCTTATCTCTGGGTGTATCATCAGCTAGATTATCAGTGGTAAGTGTTTACCTCCTTTCTATAAATCTTTGCCCTAGTTCAGCTATAATTTAGGGCCATTGGCACAACACCTTGCATGCAAATTTTATTTCAGTATTCTTGCACATTTTGAGAGTACAAGTAAGCCCTAGAATAGTGAAACAATAGAATATTAGTATTTGGGATATTACAATGGTATCATAGCATGTTCTTTGCCAACTGTGGGCTTGAACATGAGAGATAAATGAATACAGAAGAAGACACTTTTGTAACCTATAAGAGAAGGAAGAGTAGGTACACTAAGGAGCAGGAGTTTGAGGATATCCAGTTAGAAGATACCAACTCAGACATGGACCCAACAGATATACACTCGGACAGAGGGAAAGGAACAAGAAAAGAGGAGGATAGGTTGTAATTTTTTAGCTTGGTGAGTGCATTGAATGACCTATCTAATGGATAGAAGGAAGTATTGCATGCAATAAACAGACTGGCTCTAAAGCCAGAACCAGGTCATAGCAATATACCACTTTCACCCGTAGATAGGGGATCCACCAGTAGTAGTGGGAAGCATGCTTACACTAACATGAAAAACACACCCCATATATATAACAAACCTTCCAGTAGACCTACTATGCCTCATTTCCTGGCATATGCAGTAGCAGGACCAGTCATGCCAATAGGACCCAGTGAACCATTTGGAGCTTACTTACAGGGATTTGGGAGATGAGTTCCATGCAGCCATGTCATTCTCATACTTTTGCAATATGAAGAGTAGGAACTAACCCAGAATTTTTAACAGAGGATTTACCTAGAATTATGAGTTGCAAAAAACTTTGGGCAGATTGACCATCCCTAACTTTGACGGGGCTCGCAGGGGTTCAACGAGAAAATGGGTCTAGAAGTTGGATACTTAATTCCAACTCAAGCCTATGAAAAAGACAAATGCCATTAAATTGGCTACTTTACATCTAGACGGAGAGGCTCATGAGTGGTGGTACCATGGGTTGGTGACATTGGGTCACAACACCATCATCTCCTACAATGAATTCACACAGAGGCTCATGGAGCGATTTGAAAGGAAGGACCCAGAGACACACTTTAGAGAGTTGGCTCAACTCAAACAGACAGGTAGTTCAGAGGCCTTCATCTTATAGTTTCAGAGAATTATTGTTATGGTAATAGATGCGTCGGAGAGCAGGTTGATTATGTTGTTTTCAGAGGCCTTGACATAACCTTTATAGGGGTGGGTGAAAGCCTAAAAACCATATACTCTACAGGATGCATTCAATAGAGCCATAGATTTACGAGATTCAGTTTCGAAGAACAAGTTTCCACTTAACACAAACTCCCCAGTAAAATACAAAGAAAAAAAACCTTTTCAATAGAAAGGGCCAAGGAAAAATTGGTTGGACGATGACACGAGGAAATATTTGAGAAGGAAAAAGTTATGTTTCACATATCAGTAACCATGGGTTCCAGGCAACAGGTGCCTAGGGAAGGCCAAGGCCCATTATATTTAGTTTTATTCAGATAGTGAAGGGGAGGAATCCAAGTAGGAAATAATAGAGCAATTGAGGGTAGTAGACACTTCAGGGAGAAGCACCAGAGGGAGTTATTGCTACATTATCTTGAGTACCTGGGTTTCATACTCTCAGGTTCAGAGGAGTAGTCCAAGGCCACGTGGTAGGTGTATTGATTGATGGGGGGCAACCCACAAATTCGTTGATGTAGCATGGGTGGCCAAGCGAGGTATTCTGACAAAGAAATTTGAGGGATTCACTGTAGCAATAGGCATGAAATAACAACATGGAGTGCAACTATTGGATTACCAAACTAAATGTCAAATTAGGGAACTACAATATGATAGACTCGTTTTATGTGGTGAATGTGGCAGATACAAATGTAGTGTTAGGTGTCCAATGGCTTTATTCAATTTGAAAATATACTATAGATTATAGGGCAATGGAAATGGAATTCCAGGGGCTAGATGGAAAACAGGTAGTTTTGAGGGGCATGAACATGTATCCCCCCAAACCAGTATCACCACGAAGAATGGAGGTCATGCTTATACAAGGCGACATATAATGGTCAGTAGAGTGCTTGGTCACTTTTATAAAACCTCCAAAGAACAACACCCAACATCCAGCAGATGTTCTAGCACTATTGTAGAAGCATGAGAAAGTATTTCAGGATCTTCCAGCAGGTCAACCTCTAGATAGGGGATTTGAGCATATTATTGAGTTGGAGGAGGGGACACAGGAAGTCATAACCACTCCATACAGACATCCCAATAGATACAAGGATGAGATTCAAAATATGATCAAGGAATTACTAGAACTAGGATATATTCGAGAGTTCTTGTCCATTTGCAGCATCAGTGGTCTTAGTTAAAAAGAAAGATGGCACTTTGCGAATGTGTATTGATTATAGAGCGCTCAACAAAAAGAACATTAAAAACAAGTATTCCATTCCCAAGATTGATGAATTAATGGATGAGCTACGTGGTGCCAAATAATTTTCGAAGATTGATCTCCGATCAGGGTACCAACAGATCCGAGTAAGAGATCAGGACATTTCCAAGACAACTTTATGTTGCCACTATGGTCACTATGAGTTCCTAGTCATGCCTTTTGGACTCACAGATGCTCTAGCCACCTTCCAATCTTGCATGAACCACACTTTAAGGGCTCAATTACGAAATTATTTGCCAGTATTCTTTGATGATATTTTAATTTACAACAAACTTTTGGGAGGAACACCTGAAACACTTAGATGAGCCATTGAGAATTCTAGAAGAGCACTCGCTTTACACGAAAATATCTAAGTGTGAGTTTGGTATGAAGGATATGTTGTATCTAGGACATATAATCAGTGCAGAAGGTGTACATGTTCATATGGAGAATATTATAGTTATCTTGGATTAGCCTACACCAAAGACAGTTACTGAACTGAAGGGATTTTTAGGCCTTTGCACATATTACAAGAGGTACGTTAAGGGGTTCTCTCAATTTTCTGCACCACTCATCGATCTCACAAAAGAAAGGGGCATTCACGTGGATAGAATTGGCACAAAAAACCTTTGAGAAAATGAAAACAATCATGAGTTCTTGTCCAGTTTTAGCACTACTGGATTTCTCATAGCCATTCATAGAGGAATATGATGCTTCACGAGAAGGACTAGGGGTAGTACTGATGCAAAACCATCACCCGATTGCATTTGAAAGACATAAAATTAAATACTATGAGCGCCACGACTCCATATATGACAAGGAGATGCTAGCCATCTTACATGCCTTAACTAAATTCAGACATTATTTGGTGGGAAGCAGGTTTAAAATCAAGACAGACCACAACAGCCTCAAATACTTCTTGGAGCAGAAGGAATTAAATGAGCGCCAACAAAAATGGGTCAGCAAGGTATAGGCTTATGATTTTGAAATAGAGTATGTTAAGGGTAATAACAATGTAGTAGTTGATGCCTTATCCAGATGACCAGCTTCATTATCCCTCATGATTATATCCACGGATTAGAGGTCTCTTCTCTTAGTAGAATATTCCAAACACAAATTTGCTTGTGAGTTATTAGATGGACAGATCTAGGATGACAGGTACAGGATCATTGGTGACATCATCTATTACAAAGGTAGGATATACCTCATCCTAGAATCATCTTTAAAGAGGAAGATCATACAGGAATCACATGACTCGCCATTATCAGGGCATCAGGGGCTACATATAGATTAGAGAGAGGTTCTCATGGAAAGGCCTCAAGGAGGAGGTAATACAACATGTTCGGGAATGCAGTATCTACCAACAGAATAAAATCGATCACACACATTCGGCAGGGTTACTTCAGCCATTACCGATACCAAAGCAAAAATGGGAGAGCATCTTGATGGACTTCATTACAGGGTTACCAAAGGTACAGGGATGATACTGCTTATATGTGGTAGTAGATTGGTTGACCAAATTTTCTCACTTCTTTGCTATCTCTTTCGACTATTCAACCTCACAGGTAGCTGACTTATTCTTCAGAGAGGTCTTCAGACTCCATGGGCTACCCAAAAACATTGTCGGTGATCATGACACTAAATTCAACAGTGCTTTCTGGAAGGATTTGTTCAGATTGGTAGGGACAGAACTTGCTACAAGAACAAGTTATCTTCCTCAGAGCGACGAGCAAACGAAGGCAGTCAACAAGTGGATTGAGGGGTATCTGAGAAAACATGTAGCATGGCAACAAAGGACGTGGATTAAATGGATACACCTAGGAGAGTACTACTACAATACTACCCACCACATGTCTATTAAAATGACACCTTTCAAGGCTCTATATGGATATGAGGCACTGAACTTTACAGACTTGGATTTTGGAGATAGCAGGGAACCCAAGGCCAAATATTTGGTATAGGACAGTCAAGATATACTCAAAGTCCTAAAGGAGAATCTACAAGCAGCGCTGAATCAACAAAAGATATATGCAGATAGACACAGGATTGAGAGGAGCTTTGAGGTAGGAGATCTAGTATATTTATGGGTACAACCTTACATGTAATCTTTCCTCAAGAAAAAAGGAGCGGAAAAACTAAAACCTCGCTTTTATGGTCCTTACAAGGTAGTCAGGAAGGTTGGAGAGGTGACTTATGAACTAGAACTACTAGTGGAAAGCAAAATTCACAATGTATTTCATGTGTGCAACCTCAAGAAAACAGTAGGGCAACACATTGCTCCATCCACTGAGTTGTCTCCCTTATATTATGAAGGGATTTTGGTATTGATTCTAGAGAGAATCCTATAGGTGCAAGAAAGGAAACTCTAAAACAGGGTGATTCGAGAGTACTTGGTAAAATGGAAAGAATTTCCTATGGAGGATGCCACTTGGGAGGGAGAGAAGGTATTGCATCATCTTAGTTTGCAGTTGCTTGAGAACAAGCAATTTCAAGAGGGGAGGACTCTAATGTCCTCTTCTAATTAAGCACCAAAACACCCACTAACCTGCTTAATTCCCATAGGTTGGAGCGGGTACTGCATGAAAGGGAATTAACTGAGGACATTTGATACTTAGAACAAATCGGGATACTCTTTCAGTATTAAAGTCATCAGTTGGATAAAGAAATCCTTATTCCTTAGGCTTAAAATTCAACATAAAATTATAATTACATGCATGCAAAAGTGAAGCATAAACCCTAAAAGTGACATGCAAACCCTAAAAGTGCATGATAATCTATTTAATTGGGGTTATTGGACTAAAGGAGATATCTATTATTATTGTTGTTGATTTGGAGTATTTGAGCAACAACACGGCATGCAACAGTAGCAGTTGGGGTTGAATATAATGTCTTCAGCTAACGAGTGTTCGACAATGAAATTCCTGCCCAAGTCTCTTTTAGGGTAGGCCATTCAGGTCCACCATCATCTTTCACCTTATTCGTCTGTATCCAATGATCCAACATCCACAGGAAGATTGTTTGTAGGTTCATGTGTGCAGTCGAGGATTTAGCTGGAAAACCCCAAAGTATTAGTTAGGTGTCTGAATCCCAGTTTATATTTTGTATACCAAATTCATCTTCATCAGCAGGGTCACTCTATTTCATTTAGTGATCATCATCTTCCTGTTTGCTCATCCGGAGCACTTATCAACAGATCTGTGAGGTTGGGGGCGTGAGCAGCAAAACAAGTGGATCAATTCGCTAGCCTTCTTAGAGAGGTAAAAAAATATGCATGCATCGATCATTCTCTCCATCAAGGGAATATCCACATCTCGACAAAATCTCAGCTCCATTAGGCACTCCCTTCACCAAAAACGTCACCTTTAGCTTAAGAGAGGTTTCCTTGTTGTTGGGCGTCAACACTGGGAAGGAAGCATCATTAATTCACCAGTCCAGCTCTATATGCATGCATCTTATCTCTGGGTGTATCATCAACTAGATTATCAGTGGTAAGTGTTTACCTCCTTTCTATAAATCTTTGCCCTAGTTCAGCTATAATTTAGGGCCATTGGTACAACACCTTGCATGCAAATTTTATTTCAGTATTCTTGCACATTTTGAGAGTACAAGTAAGCCCTAGAATAGTGAAACAACAAAATATCATTATTTGGGATATTACACCTCCAGAGCCTTCGCTCTAATACCATGTTAAAAAATATTGATTCCAAGATCTGTTAATAATTTCAATCATTCATTGACCCTCAACAATTACATTCATCCATTAACTGTTGAAAAAAAAATGATAACTGAAACACATTGGAATCTTAACTCAACATGTACAACAAAAATAACCCAGAAAATCACATCATTTGACACAAGTATTTTACTCTGGAAACCCAACTTGGGAAAACCAACATTCAAGTGTATCTTTCCATTTCAATCTTGAAGAAATACAAAAATCACAATCTTAGAAACTTGACCGGCTGATAAACCCATAGCCAAATTTGTTTCCCTAGCTCTGTTTTGGATTGCCTTCTCCATCTTTGAATCTCTTTCTATGAAATGATACACTTCTTCTCAAGAAAATCTCTTTCTCAAGTGAATATGCCTCTCACGCATTCTCTCTTGTGTGCTTCACACACACCCACTCACACTCTTGTGCTTCTCACACAAAAGTGCCTCTATTCTCTCTTTAGATCTCCTTCTATAATTCTTTTAAATGATAAAACCCTATACCTATATCTCCAAAGAGATAGGCGGCCAAGATTAGATCTTTCCCTCTCTCAATCTAAAGGTCACAACTTAATCTCTCGTTGAGATCACTTAAACACGTAAGTGACTCAACTTTATCTTTATCAGTAACATAGAAAACTCACTTTATCTTTATAAAAACACTTTATAAAGTTAATATCTAAAGAGAAATGCTTATCCGAGCTACAAATTTCAATAGAGTATGTAACCCACCGAACATATTTTTTGATTAATTTAGGCAGTATTTTCCCAAAAAAGAAAACAAAGAATTCAAAGAAAGAAATAAAGCAAAAATAAAGAATACACGTCATTACCACCTAAGATAAGTTGGAACTAAACCGTCTAATCTAGTTGTTTGAGATAAATCTATGTAATAAATATAATATAACTATCAAGCAATTCATTTTCTTCAGATTCTTCATTTCATTTTTTTATATATGGGATTTTTTTTGTTTTTCTTTTTTTACATTGTTTACATAATGTTGGTCCTATTGGAACGCGTGTTATAATATATGGTTTGATACCATGTATAAGGCCTTTTAACTTTACATAATTAAATAACAAACTATACTAACTAATATTAGAAACATTCTTATAACCATTATAGTAACAAATGATCAAAGTATAACATAAATTTAATCTTTACCTTACTGAAAATACATGTTTAAATGTCAAATTTGTCCAATAATGTAGTAATATTTCCGCAACAAGAATTATTCTCCTCCTTTGATTCCTAGCCTTGGAATTAAACCTTCTTCAACTAGGTTCCTAGTCCTCTTTCGGTTTCTCATCCCTCTGCTCCCCCAACTCTAAAAACAATAATGCACAATATCTCTAAGAACTTGTTTCATGAAAATAATTCTTCCAAGAATTATTCTTCCTCTCAACAAACTCAACCTCTCCACTAACTCCAAAAATAGAACTCCCCTCAACTCCTCTTCACTCTCTCTATTGATCAAATTTTCATGCACATCTTCCCAAGTCTCCTCAAGCACCCTCATTTATGGGCCATCAACCACAACTTCTAGATTTTAGGGAAAAATATATCTAAAATAAAATAATGAATTAAATAACAATAAATATAAAATATAAAGTCTTTCTTTCCATGCTAGCTTATAAATGGATTCAAAGAAATTTCCACCCAAAATTTATGGCACCCCACCATACCTATTAATTCATCATTCTAACAATTAATAAAAGTCAAGAAAGGTATGTAATGGAACTCGATATTTATATGTCTTTAATATACTCCTTGTAATCATAAACCATTCATTTAGTAATTAATACATCAATTAATCATACTAGTGTACATGCACAATGTAGGTATACGTAGCCTGTGTATACATACTTGGGTGTGTACTAATTATAAACAATCATTCCTTTAATGCATAGTTCATGTATGTTCTCATTCTCATCCAAGTATGGATGATAAAAATAGAAACCTCAACATCTAACAATCACATTAGTTCATAATAGTTCAATACAAATGACACAACATACTCCTACCATCACACATGAGTAGAGAAAGACTTTTAACAAACAAATCTAACCAAATTGTTAGATAACTAGAACTCACAATAGCCTTCTAAATTACTTTGAACCATCCTTCCTCTATAACCTACTTCCATCTTCCATGCCCTATCCTTTCCTCTGCTGGAATATGCTAGAGTGTCAACTATATTGACCTAACCCTATATAGATTTCGTAAGTGAAAGTGTCGACTATATCGACCAAGCCTCCCCAAAAGGAAAATGGTAGTCATCATCACACACCTTGGGGACCATGTCTCCGCATATCCCTCCCATGACTCCATGTTTCATAGGATACATGGTGGGTAATACCCTCACCCCTCTATATGTAACTAGGGTCAATTGTACAATTATTTCTCTTAAAGTCACATCATCGATCAACCATTCTAGGAAAGTTATGCATCCTATCAAAACCACACTTACCATAGATCATAGTAGTCTTTGAGATCATGAGAGAAAATTCATAGTACACATTCTTCCTATGGTGTCAATGACATCCAATTTACCTTATTAGTACAATCATTTGACTACTACATACTGCATCATCTTGTAGGTAAGATCATCAATGACTTAAATACCATACAAAATATAACCATTTCATGTGAAACTCATGTTATGTACTACTATTCAAGTAAACAATGCATTTTTGTTGTAGCACGCATCATATCCATATACATCCATAGCGTGAACTTGAACTAGTATCTATGTGTATAAATTTATCATTTTATTTTAAATGTTCAAAGTGAATCATGTAACTAGCATCATCATGAGAATATAACATTAAAATCATATGTCGTCAATAAATAATCAAGTCCACATGTACACACATGTAATTCCTATATTAGTCTAATTGAGTCCAAATGGAAACTAAGTGAATGAATTACTAAGATGAGTAAAATTAATGTTCCAATAACTTAAGGACAAAAAACTAGGCATTATAGATATTGTAAAATTGCGTTAATAAGATCAAGCTGGAATTGACAACCTCTAAGGAGGCTATCTCATCTCCATACCCTAGGTTGAGGCACATTTATTTGCACTAATGGGTCAACTAAGGATGCCATTCATGAATATGGAAAAACATCCCTTGGGTTTCCCATGAAGTTTTACTTGGAAAAATAAGTACAAGCAATTTGAAGTAATATCTTTGCAACGATATTTTTTTTTTTCATGAGAATGTATTTTGAACAAACAATATTTGATTAACTTTTGACATAGCTTATAACACAAAGTATAATGGTTGGTGTTTATTTCTAAACCAAAACTCAAATATGAAGAGTGTAATCCAAAAAAAATGTAGCTAATGCAAAAGCTACACAACCTCACATTCTAATTTAATTTATCAAAAACACTTCAATTCAATCAAACAAACATAAACGAAATAACCTAACAATATATAGAGATAATTTGTTTTCCACAAGGAAAAGGTAAATAAAATAAAATATTTTCTATAAGCACCTCTTTTAGGTAAAGCATTAAAAACAATCATTTTACGAGATAGATATAAAGAGCTTCACAAATTTTAACTCTTATTGTTCGTGTTCACTAATGTTATGGGATCCTGATGAAGAAATATGTTCGTGAATCATAGTGTTGAGAATATTGAAGAAGATATTTAAGACTTCCATGCTTAGCAACTCACCTAATGCAAGGGACCACATTGTTGACTTCATTTTTGGAGAGATCTAAAAGCTTGAACATTGAGAGTTTGGTGATGAAGTCTGAGAGTTAGTGCACATTACTAAAGACCTTGCACCACACATTCCAAGAGTTAGACATTGAAGTTCTCATTTCCATTACATCCTAGAAAATGGTACATTCTTGGCGTTATCCATTGAAGATTCCTTTCTCATCTTATCGAAAGTGATAATTGATTATTTATATGTAAGACTAACCTTATAAAATAGATAAGTAATATTTCAAATGCAACAAAATTAATTTAGAAGGTCTTTTTTTGTTTTCAATGGAAATTTCACTAAGAAACCTAAAGGATGCTTCTAATGACACTCCTAGTAACTCCATTGACATAGACTAGTGTGCCTCATTTTGGGATTTAGATAAGGCATTTGTTGACCTGAAACTAATGAAATTCCCAATAATTTGGTTCTAACAATTGATACAACCCCTTGAACTACATTTAAAAGACTCTTATTCTGAAGTAAAAATAATAATATTCATAAAAGGAATTGGTAACAATTGAATATTTTAGAATGTTTTAATAATATTCATAAAAGGAATTGGTAACAATTGAATATTTTAGAAATTTTTAATATAAATGCATGATAGATGACATACATGTAGTGGAAATAAAACAAACATTGAAATACAAGAGCTTTAAGGACAAAGGAGCACCTTAGAAAATGCATTAAGTTTTGGTCCATTTATTTATTGATGATGATTTTTTCCATCTTAATAATAAATTTGACAAAATCCATTAAACAAAACGATGAAAACTCACCTTGTAATTAACAATAGTAGGGGCATTTTGGTTAACACAAGTTTATCATCGAAAGAGTCCAAACATTTAAAAGTGAATTTGCAAAAGTCGTCATTTAGTATATTATGTGTTTCATATTTAATGAAGCACCTCTTTAATGAAGCACTTCTTTTTTATAAAAGTGCCAAATTATCTTTTATTAGGGGATATTAATAAAGAAGTAGATATTAATAAAGAAGCAAGAATGATTCTATTTCAATTTGTTACAACCAGTTGTATTATGCTATTCAATGTAATTACAATCAATACTTATTAGTATTCAATTCTTGCAGGGCCACTTCCATCTTGCACTAGAATTTATTGGGTTTTACATAACTATTGGGGTTTTTCTCTCAAATCCTTTGGTTTAGTCAAGGGTTGTCCCACGCCTTAAGTAGGCTTATGAAGTTGTTTTTATATAATGAACATGTAATACTTGGTGGGTTTATTTGTTCGAATCTCAATTCCAAAGCTTGAAGGAATAAAAAGGTGAGGAATTAATAAAATAAAATTATAGATACAATTTACTTATCATAATTCCTCTATTTTATTGCATGGAAGAGCGCATTCTGCTCATGCTACAGTTGACATATCTTTATAAAAAAAAATTATTAAAAATAACAAATCAACTCAAACAAATTAAATAAATTAAACTCATTCATAAACATTGCTTTACACACTTTCTCAACATTTATACTTTAAAAACAGATTTACATCCTTCTCAAAACCAAATCCAAATTTGTTGAATCCACAATCTTTTACACGCTCCAATTTCTAATCTTTTACATGCTCAACCTACCAGAGCATTGAAGGTAGTTTGATATAAAACAGAACCCTAAATGTACTCACCAGGATCACCGAGATGGAATTTGAGTTTGATTAAAAATGATCTTAATCTTCTAGATTCCCACGTGGTCAAACACACGATGAACCACGTCCTCTGAAACGGTTTCGCTTTAATCTCGATGATGGTTTTGGAGTGGGGTTTATGCTCTTGCTGCCACTCGGATCTGAAAGAATGAATAATTAAATACTGATATGATCTGGTGAGACTAGAATACACTACAGCACGTTTCTAAGACTCATCGAGCTGAGATTTGGAGGGAGGGAGAGAGGCGATATCATCTTTGTTTCTCATTTTTGGCAACGCAAAGGGAGAGAACAGCAGGGAAGGGATTTTTCATACAATATATTCATTCCAGGAATTGACCAGCATCCATTCCCCACAAGCAAGCAAAAGGGTACTGCTCAAAAGCTTCTGAAGAACCCAACAGCAATGGCAGGAGTCAGAGGTGGAGGACGTCGTTTATCTTCTTTGTTGTGCAGGTCCATCCATTCAGCTGTAACGCAGGCGTCTTCTTATTCATCAGTTTTTGTAAGGATGCCGGGTAATAATAATTTTTCTTTCTCTTCTATTTTTATTTTTAGTTTCAGTTATAGTTTTTGAGTGTGTTATTTTATTTTTAGTTTCAGTCATAGTTTTTGAGTTTGTTTAATAACACGTCGAACTTTTTTTAACTTTTATACAGTAACATTCCAAAATTCTTAAAATAATGTAGTTAGTTTGTTCATTTATATGAGTATTCCACTCATTTTGAGATTCTAAACATGGATTTTTCTTCATATAGTTCTACATATAATATGTAATTTGCTTTAAAACAACTGACTGCTACGGAGCACCCAAAAACAACATCTCAGATTTTGAGTCCTGACTTGTGATTTCCTCAGTTTACTTGTTTGATGTATGTTTTTTCTTTTCATAACTTTGTTTGATGAATGGTATCTATGACCTAGCCTTTTTGGGTTGTTGGCCCCTTAGCTTTGCCTAACTATAGTTTATTTTTGACAAGAGGGTAACTCTCATACGACTTCTTATAGGATTTATTGGGATTAATTTAGGTCCAATTTCACTAGGTTGGCCACTTCTTTCATATGTTCTATCTTTGTGATTGGAAGTGCCAAATGTCCCGCGGATGCTCCCCATGGATCCAGAGGGCCATAGATCGTCAAACAATGCCTTCTTTCCCATTTAGTCAGGAGAAACTTACTTGCTCTAGCCAGTTCAGGATGAGACCCCCTTCCAACTCAAATTGAGCAAACAAGTTCCCATTAGTAAGATTGAGTAATAGGGAAATAAAGAAGGATTCTATTTCAATTGGTTTATTCTACATGAAAACTTATTGAGAAGATGTTATAGGATGGACAATGAGTTATATCATGCTATCCAATGTAATTATAATCAATGCTCAATATTATTCAATCTTTAATGTTGCTTTGGACTCAAAACTTTTATTTTAACACTATTTTGGCATCCATGGAAATTGATCATTTGAGTCTTTTTCTTTGCCTCAATTTGTTGAGAAAATGTGCATTTGTCTTTATATAATGAACCTATAGCACTTGGTGTGCTCATTTGTTTGGATCATTAAGATTCATTGAGTCATTTTGTGGTTCACTCGTTTTTTAGTAGCAATTCCTAAACTTAGAAAGAATAAAAAGGTGGAGAATTAATAGGATTTAAATCTACAATCAGATTTGTTTGGTAGTTAATTTTTCATGTTCCCTTGAATCGAAGAATCAAATTATTCTTACATTAATAAATAGTGAATTACTTCAATAAAAATATAATTTACATAATGAAAAGTTATTTTTCATCTTAATAAATTTTACAAAATTCATAAAATAAAATAAAATAAGAAAACTAACATTTATTAAATATTGAGTAATATATTCTATGTCGATGATAAAAAAATATTTTCAATCTAATAAATTTTGCAAAACAAAAAACATCTTTATATTGTAATAGATATTATAAGACCTCAAACATTTTATATATCAAAACAAATGATAAAAATATTTGTAAACAATGAGTAAATTAAACAATCGACAAACTCAACTTTTTTTTTTATTACTCTTTTTCAAATCTAGCAAACATTTTGCCAACGTCATAGTTTATATACTTTTCTAACCCAGTGAACATTAAAAGAGAAAAATATAAAGTTACATTATGAAAAGTTCAAACATCCCGTTGTAATGTGGACACAACATGAAAGAAATACAGACAATATGATTTAAGTTATGATATTCACATAGTCCAACTTATCCCATTTAACTTCTATTATGGTTCACTTTTCCACCTTTTGTCGGGAGATGAGGAGTCACATCAACCTTACAAGATACACGAGGCCACGTCTGAAATTATTACAATGCATTAAACTTCATTTTTGAGATGTGGTGTGCCTATTTTCTAGGATGGGAATGGACCCACTAGGTTCGTGGTTGAGGTTTATAAATTATGACCACCCATTGCACGAGGAAGGTAGTAGGTCGATTCCGCTTTGGTCGGTAGGGGTTTTGATAATTACCTCATGTTTTATATATATATATATATATATTTTACTTGTTATATATATATATTAGTATTTTTTTTTTCAGAAAGAAAAAAGCATGTTCTTGATATTCAATATATAGAATCAAAGGGCATCTGATGTGCCATCCCTGTTCTGGGGTTACAATCCAGCAAGGTTGCAGAGAGAGTTCAATTATGACATAAACCTGAAACGAGTCTCAACTTACAAGAGCTGCCAAGGGGGAGATCAACTTACATTTCCACCAAGAACATAATTCCAGTCAGAGAAAAAAGGAGAATTTTGTCCCACATAACCATATCAACCGTGAACACGAGAACACAGAGCTGCTATCTAAAAGTGCCCGCTCCAAAATCATCCAAAAAGGTGCATAAAATAAAAGGAGAACAAGATCCTGGACCGAGCTCAAAAGAGTTGGAAAGTGTCATGAGAGGCCAAAAGGCCATCAAGAAATTCAGAGTAACTACCACATCCAGGAGCCAAAGACAGGGCAGATTTAGATAGGATGTCTGCGAGCTGATTGTGTTCACGGTAGGTATGACTGAAAGACAGGTGAAGAAAACAAGTGCAGAGTTTTCTTATATCCCTACACCAATGACTGAGATATGGCAAAGAGAGGGCATCAGTACCCTTTGCCCAATTAATAATGACTGCAAAGTCACCAAAAATGTTTAGTGTAGGAATCCCCATCAACTGAGCAACATGCAGAAGAGCCCAAAGTGATATCAGTTCAGCTTTAGTGTTAGTGCAAGTACCAGCCCCCAAAGCAAACTTGTATGAATGAGACTCGTTCAGGAATAAGCAGAAACCGACTCCTCCAATGTTCTTAGCAGATGCCCCATCAAAAAAACCATAGGGGAAGACAAGAACAGGGCCTGAACCATAGGCTCTAGGATTTTTAACCTTTAAACTAGATGGTCGATACATCTGTGAGAAGTATGCAATCTAATGAAGTAAGCTCAGGACAGATAACTTTTTTCCTTCAAAAATAATAAAAATCCTTGCTTTCCAGATAGCCCAAATAGCAAAAAAAGGAAGGTAGCAACAGACCGAATGTCTAGAGAACCTGGCAATCCAGTTACCTAGAAAAGTACTGAGGTTATCGCACTGGTGGGGAAGCAAGAAGTGGTGCTGATCACTCAGGTGAACAAAAACATTCTTCCAGACAGAGCAAGAAGAAAAAATATGTTGAACATTGTCTTCACCCGAACCATAGAGTGCACATAAACCGGGCCCAATCCAGCCTCTCTTCTAGAGATTGTCCCAGGTTAGTATTTTATTCTCCATAGCTAGCCAGACAAAACAACTAATTTTTTTGGGTAGAATGCCAGACCAAATAAGGGCATGTAATCTGTTACCGGTCGGCGGAGATGAATATTGTACAATACAGTCATAAACCAGCTTAGCAGAAACAGAACCATCTGCTTTGTTATGATCCCATACTAGAGAGTTGGATTGAGAATTGAGCCTAATCCTTCCATATTCTAGACCTCTCGCGTAATTGTTCCATGCAGTCTTCCATTTCCCAGCAATACATAAGTCCTCGGCCGTATACCAATATTGATGTAGACCCGGGAGTATATTGTGTGCTTGCGAGAGAGTAGTGATACCTAGGTCCTCCAAGTAATCTCTGAGCCCTGTAGGCAGTACAGGAGATGATTGCGTTCCGATGATCGGGTCAATGCCCACGAGGATTTCTTGTCCATTTCCCACTTGCCAGGCTAAACACTTTCCCAGCCATGAAAGTGTGTGCAGAAACCCTTTCCAGATTACCGAAGCTCCACGTACAGTAAAGTTTTTACCTCTGAGCCATGCCACCACAGAATGATTCTTCAGGTACTTAAAAATTAAAACTTGATGCCATGAACCATTGTTTTGTAGAACCATCCAAAAGTTTTTTAATCTCAATGCAATACTGAACCAGTGGAGATTTTTGATACCCCAACCACCATTCTCTTTAGGCCAAGAAAGGTGCTTCCAACAAGATAAATGGTACCTACGTTTGTCCCCAGTAGAAACTCGTAAAAAAGCGAAGGTTAAACTTCTGAGCTTTTTTAAGACAAAGACAGGAATAGGTGCAAGGCCCAGCTAGTAAACCGAGAGACTAGACAAAACAGCTTGAACAAGGATCAAACAACCACCAAGAGAGAGATACTTATGAGACCAATGAAATATTCTATTTTCAAATTTCTGAATCAACCAATTCCAGTCATTGACCTTGTACCCCAGAGGTTTAAGAAAATAACCAAGATACTTAAAACTGATGGAAATAGGATCCATTTTATATGGCAAAACCCTGGAAATGCCGGAAAGAATATCTTCATCCACATTGTTGTAGAGGAAGCCCGATTTGTCCACACTAATACTCATCCCAAAAGCCTTGCAAAAGGTGCTTAATATAACTTCAAAAGCTATCCATTCAAGCAAGGTGCCAATACCAAGCAGAATAACATCATCCACGAAGAGGAGATGTGTGAGGGCAAGAGTAGAAGAGATTTTTATACCTCTGATGAGACCGTTCTCCCTAGCATCAGTGATCAAGAGACTGAGACCTTCAATAACAAGAATGAAAAGTAAGGGGGACAAAGGATAGCCTTGTCTGATTCCTCTAGAAACACTGAAGAACTTAGAGGGAGTACCATTAATCAGTACTGCAAAATTTGTTGAAGTAAGGCAGCCCATTATCCAATTAACTCCCAGGAGTGGCATCCCTATTTGGATTAGAATGAGTCTAATGTAAGACCAGTTCACTCTGACGTAGGCCTTCACCAAATCCAACTTGAGGATGAGAGCACAAGTGTTCTTGGTTTTCACAGAATGGAGAGTCTCTTGAGTTATGCCAATGGGTTCAACAATTTGACGATTTTTGAGGAATCCATATTGTTCTCTGGAAATATGAGAGTCCAGAAAAGGCTTTAATCGGACATCAATAATCTTGGAAATTAGCTTGTACAACAGATTACACAATGAGATAGGTCTAAAGTCAGCAAAAGTTGCAAGCTTATCCTTTTTAGGAATCAGGGCGAGGAAAGTGGAGTTCAGAGAGGGAGTAATGCTACCAGAATTCCTTGCGCATTCAATAGCAGATAGTAAATCATTACCCAACAGGTCTAAGAAGTGTAAATAGAATTCGACAGGCCAGCCATCAGGACCTGGGCTCCTATCCTTTTTGAAGGATTTCAAAGCTCCTTCAATCTCAGACAAAGTGACAGGATCAATGAGACGATGGGCATCCTCAGGTGAGATAATGGAGGGGTACAACATGACTACTTTGAGTTGGGAAAGCAAGCAGGTTTGTTTATCGTCTCTGAAAATATGAGTAAAATTTCTTTGGCCCAGCTCCTTAAGAGCATCCTCATCCTCAATACATTGTCCATCTTCATCCTCTAAGGACCAAATAATATTATGATTCCTTCTACCCGAGGCCAATGCATGAAAGAACTTGGTGTTTGAGTCATCGTACAAAGCCCACTTTGCTCTACTCTTGAGTTGCCAAGTGAGTAAGTAGTGATCCAACAGCTTCTTTTTTTTGGATCTGAGCAAAGTCAGAGATAACTGATCCTCATGGGAGAGGATACCTGAGGAAGAACCAGAGAGCAAGGTACCAATTTCCTCATCCAGCCTAAGAGAATCTGACTCCATAATGATTCCTTTTTCTTTGATCCAGCCTTTTACTTCCTTCTTAAGAAGTCGGAGCTTATGGGAGAGGAGGTCCAAGTCATTGTCAAAAGACGAGGGTTTCAGCTCAGGCCATCTCTTAGAGACCCAGAGATTGAAATCCGGATCAGTAAGCTAGGATCTATTGAATTTAAATGGGAAGTTACAGGACCCCACCGATTTATTCCATTCAAGGCAGATCAGAAAGTGATCAAAGATATCAGCATGGTGAGTCCACACATGGTGAACCTTGAGTGAGGGAATCAAAGAAGAAGAAAGTAAGAAGCAGTTGAGTCTTTTACTGATCCCTTCTTCCCCAACCCTACCATTTCTCCAAGTGGGCCCAGCATTGGAAGGGGCAACATCCACAAGACCAACAGAAGCAAAAAGGAGTTTGAAATGTGAAGCAAGTGGATTGAGGACAACTCTCTTACCCCAGGTCTCCGAGGCACTCAGGGTTAAGTCAAGGTCCCCCCCCAGGATCAGATTAAGAGTATTGAGAATACCCCCTCTGTGAGCCTTTTCCCAGAAAAGATCCCTATTCCGATAGGGACCGTCGCAATTGAGGATGGATACAGGGACTGTCATACCACGAAAATTTGCCTTGACAAGGATGCCAACTACAGTCTCAAAGGCACGACATCTAACCCAGTGAGGGTTCCAGGCCGTAAGTAAACCCCCCGAGAGACCAGTGGCACTAATGGCACAAAATTCCCAGCTGGGAAAAAGCTTAGAAAAGGCAAGTAGAGAAGGGTAAGTGATACACATAGTCTCCTGAAGGAGTATCATGTCAGGTGCAATCGAGTGAAAAAGGGATTGAAGGCAACATTGTTTGGTTTTGCCTCCCATACCTCTAACATTAAGGGATAGGATTTTCATTAGGGAACAGGAGGGATGGGAGGCGATGCTCTAAGTCTCCGATGAGGGTTCCCTCTTGTAGCATTTTTAATGCGTACCGAGAGAGGGGTATAAGGTGGTGAGGCTGAAGAGAGGACCCCTGAAGATTCCAGCTTGTCCTTCTTTTTTTCCCTGACAGTCACGTTTTCAAAATGGATAGAGTTCAAGTGGAGGGTAGAATGGGAGGAGGGGGTTTTAGCAGAGAAGATTGACATATATCTTTGGAGCGAGGGATCAGAGAAGGAGGGAGAAGTTACAGGACTATGAGGTGAGGGGAGGAGAGAGGGAGGGGAAGCGATAGGAGGGAGTGGTGGAAAATCCACAAGGGATGTAAAAGAAGGCACAGGGGGGGAGGGGAGCGGGCTCTTGAGGGGGGGAGGAGGCAGACAGGGAAAAGGTGCCTGTGAGCAAGCATGTAAGGGAGAGGTAGGAGCAACTAAAGAGACCAAAGGAGGGGTTTCAACCACAGCAACATCAGAGGGACAAGCTAAGACAGGAGCAGTGTCCAAATCATTTAAAGCCTCAAGCATAGAATCTGATACTTCTTCAAAAAGAGAGAGAGAGACTGAGAATAAATACCATTTTTTGGATGCTCCAAAGAAAAGGAAGTAGAAGGACTGCATAAGATAGGTGAACCATCCAGGCTGGTACTTGACTGATCGTTCAGGAGGAGGGGACACGATCTCCGGAGATGACTCGTATCATGGCACCGACTACAATGGAACGGTACATGAAGGTACTCGAGTTTTTGGACCAAAAGTCGCTCCTTGCAGAGGATCTCCACCTCGGCAGGTAAACCATGTGTGATATCCATCTCCACCAACACCCGAGCCATTCTTTTATCAAAGGCGAGATGGAAATCATCGTCAACCGCTACAAATCTGCCAACTGTGTTAGCAATGCCCTTAAGAATACTTTTGCTCCAGAGGGGAAAGGGGAGAGAAGGCAGAAGAACCCAGATGTGACGCTTCGTCACCTTTTCCCTGAGAGGGTCGAAATGGGTATGCCAACGCCCCAGAACCAAAGACCCAGATCCAATATGCCAAATTGTGTCAAGAATGAGCGCAGCATGGTCAACTTCCAAACAAACGAAGACAATCCATCCATTAGAGAGTAAGTTGATGGTCGGTATATAGGTTAGCAACGGTTTCCAGTGCTTCGTTGCCCAGTCGACCCAGGCTTTCTTACCCAGGTGACAATATTCCAGCCTACCCACCAGGGCACGTGAGCACAGGGAGGACACGCGATCCATGAAAATGTCGTGGCCAAGGACATAGCAAAATTTCCCTGATAGGGTTTTAATACCTTTGGCATGCCACTTGCTACGGTGGCGGGAAGAAGCCCTGATGTCAGCCATGATGAGGACCCCCAGCAAATCAACCCAAAACGTGCTAGGGAGGAAGACAACAGAAAACCCAAAACGCTTGTTGAAAATTTAAGTGGGAGGGAGAAAACCCTAAAGACCACCGGTATCCAAGTAACCAGGAACGAACAGAGTCAAACCCCAAGAGGAATCCCAACATGGCACTCGAAAAGGAATCCATTGCCAACACACCCAGAAGAAAGCCGGAGGACAAACCCCGATTGACAGGAAAGAAAAGCCCAGGGCTTTTCCACAAACAAAAACCCTCCAGTCCGACAAAACCCAAAGAGTAAAAGGGATTAAAAAGACAGGGAGCATGGACAAAGAACACCGCAAAACCCGGAGAAGGAAAATGACTAAACCCCTGTTCCCCAGAGGAAACCGAAGCAACCCTAGAAGTCAACCATACGCGTGCTGACGGGGGCAGACAGGAAATCAAGAGCAAGAACGACGTAGAAACACATGCAGGGTTGGTAACCCTAATCACCCAAAACACAGAGGCAGCTAAAGAAAATCGAAGTCATTCCCACTTTTTTGCTTGGTTGGTACTAGTGCCCCTAGAAAGGGGAAGAACTCCAAGCACGCCACCCTCTGTGAGACAACTACAACTCGACAGAATCGAGAAACAACCAAAGTCCCAAAACAACGGAGGAAGGACACCTTCCAAGAGACAATAAGGAAGCCAGGATAGACAGGGTCAGATGAAAAGGCAGAGGAAAGCCAAGGAGCTCAGAGAGAGGAACGAGACGAGCCATGGGCAAAAAACAATCCCCTTGAGACAAGGCAGAAGCGGCCATGGCCACACTCACAACTCGCGTAGTGCACACTCATATATTTGTATTTATTATATATATATATATATATATATGACATGATATGGTAATTAAATTTTAGTATATTAGGTTTTATAGATAAAGTCTAAGCTTAGATATTGCAGTAATTATACGCTTTTTCTTTGGTAGTTTCAATGATGATTAAATTTTTTTATGGATATTGGTGACAAGTTGACTTACCTTTTAGTCTTGGAGTATGACTTAATGTTGTCTTTGATTGACTAAAAGCTTGTTTTCCTAAGATGTCATGAAACATGGCAATGGCCCAAGACCTAGAGATACCTTGTAGGAATGGAAGTCTACCCCTTTATGTACCACCAACATGCCATTTTTTTTTGTAGTTGCAATGACGAGCAATAGGGATATTGGATTTTCAATGGATGTTGGTGACAAGTTGAACCACCTTTTAGTCTTAGAGTATGACCTAGCATTGCTTTTGATTGGCTAAAATCTTGTTTTCCTTGGATGCAAGGAAACATGGCAAAGACCCAAGACCTAAAGGTACCTCGCATGAGTGGAAGTCTACCCCCTTATGTGTAACCACCAACATGTTATTTCAGGTGGCCACATTTTATTTATACATGATAATGTTGCTACGTGATGGAGTCTTCAGATTGTATCAATAAAGGCTAAACGCTAGTAGTCTTGACTATTATAGGCTTTTCCTCACTTTGAAAAAAATATTTATTTTATGGGAGGATGGGTGGTGATGGTGTAGATGTGTATGTTTCATAAGAGGGTGGATGACAAGGGCGCATGTGTCTATGGATTGTGTTTAATAAGGTGAGTAGTGGGGAGAATGTGCATGCACACATCGTAACCCTTGGCCACCCATCCTACATGACTAGGGGACGTGAATGGTGAGGGTGTATATGCATGCATGAGAGAGTAGGTGGTGATGTTTTTGCATTTGTATTAGCCTGCATATATACCATCCAATTTATATCCATCTTAACACAATATTTATTATGCACACACTCACTCTCCACCATCCTCCCTCCCACGAGGTGAGGGAGATGACGATGTATATATGTGATTTGCTTCAAAGTAGGGTTGTATTTGCAATTGCTTACTTATATATTGGCATGTTTAGATCCATCTTAACATTTTAAGGGTCTAGAAAATGGGAGTTTGCATTTTGTGCGATTTGATTCGTCTTGAAGCTAGATTTTGGGTTAAGAGTGATCTAGGTTGAATTCGATTTATATGGATTACTATTATATAATTCTATGTTGATATGGAGCTTAGTGGTTGGGATGGAGTATCTTCATGCAAAGAGCCCGTGTCTAAATCTTGGTGGTGTGTAGAACCCTTGTGTTATGTACCTATCCCTTAAAATAATATAATAATAAGAGTACACACAATGCCAATGTGGAGCACAATTCTCAAAGATATAATAGAGACATGAGTTACACAACAACTCTTTATAAAACAATTGAATATGCCACAAAGTGACCAATCCTTGCAAAAAATAAAAAAATGAGAAAACAAAAAATGCCAAAAAAACATGAGAAAACAAAAAGTTCTAAATTGAATGTAGAATTTGAAAAAGTAAATGAGAAATGAAAATAACATAATTTTCTTTATAGAATTTGTCACATCAAGTTGTTTTTTTGTTTTCAGAAAATGAAAGAATCTTTTATTTGATATTTTTAAGTGAGAAATCAAAATATACATTGGCCTATCAAGCTTTAATATGAAAGAAACATATTATATTCTTCCTATGGTTTCTTGTAGACATCTATGCTTTTCACCCGAAACAAAAAAAAACATTTTAATGTTATACTTCTCTTGTGAATTAAATAATCACATTTTCCAAAATTCAAAATGAAAGTAACATTTAACAAACTCTAAAAAAACTTCTATAAAATCATAAAACTATCCTTATAAAAACATTAAAACATAAAAATATAAAATTAATAACATCACAATTAAAACATCCCATCAAATGTCATAATAAAATTCAATAATAACATGTAAAGTTTACTAGATAATACTTTTAAAATGCTCTATGCTAAATGTTTATAATACTTTTAAAAAGTTTAATGTTAAAAATTTACTTTATATGATGATGGTGGTTGTTCAATGTTTTTATTTCCATTTAATTCCATTGTTATATATGTATATATGTGACTTCTAAAATAACATAATAAATAGAATAATAAAGATGTATATAAAATTTGAATGTAGAATATAAATAATAATAAATATATAAAAATTCTTAAAATGAATTTTTTATTAAAATATTTCTAATATATTTAGAATTACAAGAAATAATAATAATTTTTAAAATAATTTTTTTATTAGACGTCCCCAAAGGTTTTGAACCTAGGAACTCCAAGGAGATAACACATATTCTTAACCATTAGGCCCACTCAAGTGCTCTTATTAATTTTTTTTAATGTGGTTTATTTACTTTTTAGTGGGACATTAAGTGAGGCTTTTATATAAAAATATATAGCTTCCCAGGTCACCCCAAACTTTTTACTCATAACTTATAGCACTTGACCACTTGAATTACCCAAAAAAAACCTAACATATTTTCAATATATTTATATATTTTCATTTTATTAAAATAAATGTATTGTATTTATAAATTTCCTAATCTTATTATTATTATATAAATATATTTGGTCTCTTTGTTTCACGGACATGGGTTATTCATGGACATTTAGAAATACCATGACAGAGACATGGGATCGGAAATATCAAGTCACATGCACATTTGCATTTCCACACTTTTTGGGTGGGCCGTTAGTTTCTTTATTATCACTCGGTTCTGAAGGAACGAGTAATAAAATATGGTAAAAGTACGTTAATAAGATCGAGCTTGAGGCTATCTCATTTTTGTCTGGGTCTGCCACTGGCCAAGCAAAGGGAGAGACTGTCAGGCGATTTTTCATACGATATATATATATATTCCAGGCTGCTACTAATAGGAGTTGATCACCATCCAGTACCCAGAAGCAAAGGGTGCTGAAAGCTTGTGAAGAAGCCAACAGCAATGTCAGGAGGCAGAGGTGGAGAACGTTTGTCTTCTCTGTTGGGCAGGTTCATCAGTTCGACTGTAACTCGGTCTTCTTTTTATTCATCAGCTGCTGTGACGTCGCGGGGTAATAATCATTCTTCTCCGCCTTCTACTTCTAACTTCTCTGTTCAAACTGTAATTTGTTTGTTCATTTACATGGGTGGAATATGAATGTCTGCTAATTTTCTGTCTTCGTTTTTAGACATGGCTTTTTCTTCATCGGGTTTTATATATATAATGTAATTTGCTTTGAAACGACTGACTGCTACTTGTTTTAGGAGCACCCAAAAACAACGTCTCAACATTTGAGTCCTGACTTACGATTTCCTTAGTTTACTGGTTTGATGAATGGTAGCTATTACCTAGCCTCTCTGTATTGTTGGCAGCCTAGCTTTGCCCAACTACAGCTTTAAATGCAATTAATGCAATGATCAGACTCACACAGTAACCTCCACTTTGGGCTTCAAAACATCATTATACCTGTAATTATACCTGAAACCTACCTGCGCATGAGCTCTCTCCGAGCTCATGGGCCATGAAACCTTCATTTTTAGTAGGGATTTTGAGATCAATGCAGTACACGTTTCTCGGCATTTTCAGAATGAACTGCCTGTGATATTTTCATTGTAACTTTAGACTATGGTCTGGATAAGGTTCTTGCCACTGTAGATTTTTGTCACATTAAAATTAATTTTACTTACTTTACACTCGATCCATAATTCCACAATTAGACTCCCAGAACAGAGTTGCACAAACTCAGGTGTATAACTCTGTTCACAGGCCAAGCAAAGCAACCGTAAATAAGTGGCTCGCTGTTACCATGTTTGAACTTTAATGATTGGCATTAAACTCTTCATCTTTGGGAATCTTTCGTTTTGACAGCAGCTTCATTTCAGGTTCTTTGGCATCAGGAACTTCCGAAGTGGGTGGGTATTCACTTCAACTTAGCTTTATTACTCTTTCTTTACATCGTTTACGTTCCGTATGGATTTGACAATCACGAGAGTCAAATAGGGTATCATCACATGACCGCCATTGAAGCTATCTAAAGTGTGCCGATCTGTGAGAGCAATACTTGAACAACCACCAGTAACTAGAGTAGGTTCTAATTTATCACTCAAGCATTAATAGATCGATCAAATTTATTGAGGTTTAAATTTTTTATCATTTAATATGATAATTTTAAATGATAAAAAGTGTATATTTTAAGAAATTCGAATTTTAAGGTGTTTGATATATTTGGGTTTAAGGTGTGTAAAATATATAATGTTGAATAGTTTTATTTTTGTTTTACATTGTGTGGCTACATCTCTCCCATACTGAGTTGTAAAGCACTATACTAAGGATTAGCTTTATTTAGTCTTTTTGTTGTTATCAGATATGTTACGTTTATTAACAGCATCTCTCACATACTGAGTTGTAAAACACCTCACTACTCTAGTTGTAACCATATTGAGTTGTAGAACACCTCACTACTCTAGTTGTAACCATATTGGGTTATAAGCCATAATGAAATATCACTAGTAAGACTTGGACACTGATTCTCTTACCTTTAACAAGTTTGCTCTTCCTCAGAGATTTCAGAGCAATATCAATGAATGAAGTTACCATTTTCCTGTGGAAGTGTGTTAGCAGCAACTGTTGACTAAATCACACAAGTACCCTATAATCCATCATACTCCATTCAGAAGGAAGCGTAAAGGGACTTGTTTGTGCCCATGCATATCATCTCATATATGCTTAACAGGAAGGTCTGTAGCTACTTTTTTCACTACCTCGGGCAAAAGATGTGTGGCTCTCTATATCCAAGAGGAGGTATATCTCATACGGTATTTCTTATGGGATTCCAATTCCACAAGCTTGACCACTTCTTTCTTCTGGCCTATCTCTGTCATTGGAGGCGCCAAACGCCCTGTGGATGGACACAGAGGGCAGTAGATCGTCAGACAATGCCTTCTTTCCCAGTCTGTCAGGATATGGCCCACTACCAGCTCGGGCATGAGACCCCCTCCCAGCTTAGATTGAGCAGATAGGTGTCCATTACTCACTCTTGAATGTTAAAGGAGGTCCTGCTGGTAGCAACTGGGTCCCCCAGGATTACCCAGCCGCATCCACTCAGTCCCGACTATTTTTTTAGAGAACATTTTTAGACTCTGCATTAGTACATCCGCAGTGATCGATGATGACATAGATAGCCCCTCCTTCCACTTCTAATTCTGGTGCAGATCAATGAATTTCATATCTTATCCTTTTCTTGCATCATGATTTATTTACCTTTAGGACTCTTTAGGGTTTACCCCTTAGTATCCTCTATTTCTAGTTTAGTCGTGCTTCTTTTGTTTATGCATACCGGAGTTGTGTTTGGTGCTTCCACATCACTAAGTGACTTGTTGTTATTTCAAGTTCCATTACCTATTTCGGTCATTTGTGGGCATTAATAAAACTTCTTTCCTTGTAATTTCTTTGTAATAAGTTGTAATAAGTGACACCTCCTTCATCATGTGTGTCTGTGATTGGAGAATGGGACAGATAGTGAAAACAAATCGTAGTCTCTATGTCGTTTCTTGTCTCATTTTTAAAGCTTATCGACATAAAGGTGCAATTTTTTTTTAATAAGTGACCCCTCCTTCATCCTGTGTGTTTGTGATTAGAGAATGAGACAGAAAGTGAAAACAAATTATAGTCTCTATGTCGTTTCTTGTCCCATTTTTAAAGCTTATCGACACAAAGGTGCATTATATTTGTTGTTTTAACATGTTTAGATATTTGTTCTGGGTTACAGAATATTACATGTGAGTTCTGGCCATTTTTCCAGGCCATTTTTGAAAATGTTCCTTTGTGCTGTGTCTCATAGCAGCTTTCTCAAGAGTGGCATCTGTCAGAAACAGTACAATTAGACAATTCGGTGCAGTAGCAGAATCATTAGAAGAGCCTATCAAACCACCTGTTCAAGTAAAGTATACACAACTTCTGATTGATGGACAGCTTGTTGATGCAGCATCGGGTGAGTTAAATGACTAAAAAAATCGGGATAGATGTATTTCTTCTTTAACATGTTAATCAGTTTCAAACTTTCAAGATCCTATCGTAGTCTATATTTAGTCTGTTGCAGGAGTTCAATTTCATTTTCAAAACTTGAAAGTTTTCTTAGCTTCTTGTTGGTTACCGAAATGTCTTTGACCCACTCGAATGTTCACAGACAATGAAAGTAATATAGATGTCCTTTTTTCATATCCTTGACGCTGTTAAAATTTTGGGTGCTTCATGACAATGTCCATTACTGGTGCTTCTGTTGTCAGGAAAAGAATTTCCAACTATTGATCCTCGAACTGCTGACGTGATTACTTATGTGGCTGAAGGTGACATTGAAGATGTAAATAGAGCTGTTAAAGCTGCTCGGAAAGCTTTTGATCAGGGTCCTTGGCCCAAAATGACTGCTTATGTAAGTTTCTTTGTCTAAACTGAAGTAGACACCCATTGAGACATGTCACCTCCACATGTTTTCCTCTTTCTTTTTTTGGATGCCGCAGGACTTTGTAATATAGATTGATATTGCATACTCTCCATCTCAACTTAGCCCTTCATAATATTTGAATTAATCCGCTTAAACAAAGACCAATTGCGCTCACACCTAGA
This sequence comes from Pseudotsuga menziesii, assembly GCA_001517045.1. Classification (NCBI taxonomy): domain Eukaryota; kingdom Viridiplantae; phylum Streptophyta; class Pinopsida; order Pinales; family Pinaceae; genus Pseudotsuga; species Pseudotsuga menziesii. The sequence continues at coordinate 49,717 of LPNX010384746.1, read as the reverse complement.
AGAGCTGCAGGTTTGACTCAGGACCTGAATTGCAAACCTTTGCAATAGTTTAGTATGGTTACCAAATTCCTTCCACTATTGTGCTGCAAATGTGAAGAGTCAAGGTAGTTAATTCAACAAATTAGATTGTGAATTTGGTTAAGAATTGCAGTATTTACTATTTACTATTTACAATTTAAGAATTGCACTTTAAACTTTAAAACCATAAGTTAATCAAACAATGGAAATGTTTACTTGGTTGGTCCACCTCTCTTGAAATCTTAGCCACATTATTGGCAAAGGTACCTGTGGCGGTGGTAAAATAGTTGATTTGTCGATGTATCTCCAATTGGTCTACCTCATTTGGGACCATGCACTCAAGGCAAAAATACAATCCATCTGCTACCTCCCCAGTTGGATCTGGATCAATATGATCTCTATACTGATACCTTGGGTTCAGAAAATGCCCAGCTGGATGTATAGGGCGATGGAGTTGATTGTTCCATCTCCTATCAATGATCTCCCAAATAGGCCCTTACGGGGGGACTCCAGATATACCCGAGAGTACTTGGAGTATGTCCAAAAGTAAACCTTCACGGTTACACGCAAGGAATATGTGGGTTGAATGGAGTCTTTGAGACTGTTGTTCATAATGCACCCGAAGGTGTAACAGAGATCGGCGCTTCGAGGTCACTTTTCAGGAGTTCCCGCTTTCTTTGGGTATTTTGCTACCGGTTACGGTTTGATCGAGGCGTTGGATTTTCGTCTGATGGTGGTTGATTGGGGAAGGTGAAGACTAATTAAACTAGTCACTCACGTTGCTTTGATGCAGCTTGAATGATCGGACGAACTGCAGCCAAGTACAGAGCATACACACCGGAGTCTTGTCAGTTTTAATGAGTTTTAAAGGATGTGTTTTCTTAGAAAGAAAAACCCTCCAGGAACCTCTTTCGATCCAAGTCGACGTCAATTGGGGAATCAAGGAGGGGGTTGATTTTAGAACAATTACTTACAGAAATTAATGATAAGAAGCAAGCAGAAACAAATCACAAGTTTTCTAATTATTCCTACCATGCGTCTCTTTCCCCTTGCGGGTCAATCGGGAAGTCGTGGGGTAAGTATTTAAGTTACTTTGATACTGAAAAGTGGAATATATGATAAAGTAATCAAAGCATGTTGTTTTGCATGAATGAAACTAATCTAAAGCGAACAAAAATAAGACAATGCGAAAAATAACAAAAAATGCGTGAATCCCCCTAGGGGGGATGGGGAATGGGCTTGAAAGAGCCTATTCGGAGAAATTTTTTATTATCTACTGTTACAATATCAGTAAAATGATCTGAATCCTCTTGATTATTATATAGGATGAAACCAAGATCTTACAACTTTCCCAAAATTTAAAATTTATAGTCAAAGGGGAGCCCCCTGGGGGGATTTGAACGATCCCAAAGCCACTTTCGAACAACAGCTTCTTTCCTTTCTGTTATGCCTGCTAAAAGACATCGAGCATGTTAGAATGAAATATGCCCAAAAGCACTTTGAAAGTACCTTTGGGTCAGCTGACTTTAAACCAAACAAAACTAACTTAAAACTAGCTAAAACGGTGAAAAATGGGATCTTGGCTTGCTGTTTGGGTGGCCAATGAGATATGCACTGATTGCTGGATTTAATCTTTTTAAAACATAAACAGAATCTAATGCATGCAACCTATGGATTTTCTTTAAATTGCCATGCAAAACGGATGATTTCCCTGAACTAAATCTAGAATGCTTAATGAAACCTTTTAGAAATGAGATCTAGATTATGAGCTTTGAAATAATAGATCTATGTAAGTTTTACTTTAATATGACAGATCTAAATGATAACAAAGCTTGTAACCAAAGTAACCAGGTAAGATTTGGATTTTTAGAATGAGGAAGAGAGAGAGAGAGTTGCTGGAAGCCTTGAAGATCAACCGTGGAGCTTTCCGGTGGAATGTCGAGGGACTATGCATTTGAGAAAGTTTTGGAGAAAGTGAAGAAGCAAGCTAGATCAACACCCTTTCCAAGATAGAAGCCTGCAACTGAATTCAAAGACTTGCCAAAATGCTTGTGAGATCCGGTTAATACATAAACAGAGATTTCAGAATAGCATGCATATAAACTTATAAAACATGTTGAATCTAGATCTCTAAACATGCATCAAAAGGAAAGAGATGGTCGATAAACTTATTAACAAACTCCTTTCCTATCAAGATCATGATAAACTTATTATCAATCTTTTGCAATGAATCCACAAACAATCAACAAATTATGAACATAGATACAGGTTACCTCAGTAAAACATGGCAATGCTCCTCCACACACACAATAACATGACACTGTCTTGCCTCCAAAGCTTCTCTTTATTTCAAATGAACAATAACAACAGTACAATAGCAACAGCACCTCAATCCCAGTTCTGACTGGCTTGGAAGAGGTAATCTGTGCTTTATTTATAGCAAAAACAGGAGATCTGGCCCAGGGGGGACGCAAATCACAAGGAGGGAGAGACTGCAGCTACATGTGGAGTGAATCTGGGCCTGATTTGTGTCTAACTGAGCGCAACTATCAATCGTAGAGCTGATCTGTCTGACACCTCAACCTCCTGACTGAAGTATCCACCAAAACTCAATCAGATGGGCCTGCACGTGTGGAGGAGAGAGAGGGCGCAATTCCCAAGATTGCATCTGTGGTGCACTCCCAGATCAGCCCAAATCACCTCCTTCAGTCAAGGAATTGTCAGATCCAGTCAATCCCAAGCCGATGAGACTGATTTCAGTCAAATCGGAGCAAATCCCAATGATTTAGGATTTGGGGTTTTCTCCATTATTTAATTAATTCATCAATTAAATAATCAATATTTGATTTTTAGGGATTTTTGACCTGAATGATGGACAAATCACTCAAAATTTAGAAAAAGTGGGTCTATGGGTTTACATGGTGCTCTAAGCTTGAAAATGAGCACCCCCATGACTGAAACTGATTTCCGAGCCCACTTTTATTACAAAACCAATTTTTCCAATTAGACTATTAAAAAATAGCCTAAATTTTGTGGAAAAATTAAAATTAAAAAAACTTAAAAAATAAAAAAAATTTAAAACCTAGGGGGACTTATACATGTTCATATGACTCAACCATAATGCCTAACATGTTTATACGTTGACACATAGACTCTAATAACCTCAATAGGCCTAAATGCCAAGCCAACCATCCCAACTTTGGAGGTATTGAGTGAAAAACTCAGAAATTATCAGTCGTTTATTCAACAACCAATAATAACCAAGGGAAAAAACACCCTAAGCTGATCGGATTGACAAATAAAGTCCAAAAGACCGAGTCTTTTACAGACACTATCATGCTAGAACATCTTATTACAACTCCCCCATGGGGTATGAACATGTGATATAGTACAACAAGAACCTCCCAGAAGCACTTCTGAAGGTCTTCTGAAGTCCGAACAAATCATCTTTGTCCGGTTCACCAGGCTCACTTGATAAAAACCACTAAGTACAACTTAGGTGGTAACAAGCATAAACCCTAAAAGTGACATGTAAACCCTAAAAGTACATGTTAAGCTATTTAAGAAGGGTTATTGAACCAAAGAACATATCTATTGGTATTGTTGATTGATTTATGAGTTTTGAGTAGCAGCACAGCGTGCAGCCGCGCCAGTTGGGGTTGGAGATGGTGTCTTCAGCTAGCGAGGGTTCGGCAGTGAGATATCTGCCCTAGTCTCTTATTGGGATAGATCATCCATGTTTATCCATTACATCTATCATATACTACAGTATTCAGAGATCCAACATATTCCAAAAGGTTATTAGCAGATCCACATTTTGCAGCCGGAAGTAGCAAGGAAAACAAAGAAGGATTTGCTGGGACCAAAAAGCCCAGTCTTTCCTCTGCATGTCAGCTTCCTCTTTCTCAGCAGGCCTATCCTATGGTATGCAGTGATTATCAGCCATCAGTTTGCTCACCTGGAGCAACTATCAGCCAAACAGATCAGTTGGGGGCGTGAGTAGCAGAACTGCCAATCAATTCGCTAGGGCACTTAGAGGCAGCCAAACTTAGAGGCAGCCAAACCTCCTCATGTGCCAGTCCATCTCTCCAGCATCAGCAGACGGACAAGCTCAGAAAGTTTTAGCCTGAACGGATCTTTCCTCCTACAAAAACGTCACCTTCAGTCTGGAGGGTGTTCACTGTACTGCGGGGCGGTAACGCCGGAGGAAAAGAGCATTATTAGACCACCCATCTGGATCCTTATGCATGCAGCTATCTCTGGAGTCATTATCAGCCAGAATATCAATGGTAAGTGTTAATTTCTCTCTGCAAAACCCTAACCCTAATTCAGCTATATTTTAGGGCATTTTTGCATGCATAGTTATTTTGCAAATTTGTATGAGATTGAGTGTGCGAGTCAACACTATCATAGAACATTAGAGAATATTAGTATTTGGGATATTACAGTGGTATCGGAGCATGATCCTTGCTAGCTGTGGGCACATAACAATTGAATAAAAGTGCATGTTGATGCATGCTTGTACATGCAAATGCATGTCAGTGATGTTGGTGAAGTGCATGTCAGAACAAAGGTTTTCCTTTACTAGCTTGTGAAAACATGAAGACAATGAAAATGATCTTGACTGGAAATTTGCAAAGGTTAGCAGTACTTCAACACTTGCCTCGATATTAGGAGTATCTAGCCTTGGGTGATGAGGTATGTGCAGCATTGTCCTTTCAATATTATTACACCATCAAGTTCGAGAGCCAACCCAAGGATTTGGATGAGGATCTCCTTAAAGGCATAATTGGGGTAGGGAAGAAAGATGAGCATGAAGTACAAGTCGTTGGTGAGCTTCATTTGGAGTTAATAGTACATGATGAGGATGTGCATGAGGAGATAGCATTAGAGCCATCCTGTGAGTCTAGCGACACAAACACATTCGCTAGTCAGATTATGGACAAGCCGTGTGATGAGTTGGAGTTGGTACACTCTTCATCACCTACAGCAGGAATCCAGACAGTTATGACAGACGAAATACATGAGGTGCAAGGCAATGAGCACAACAGTCGAGACAGTGAGCAGTCACACATGGAGGTTAGGGAGAGTTTATACATGCATGAGATAGGGCTTCCAGATGATAGTCATCGAAAGAAGATTGAACGAGTTAAAGAAAGTATTCTAGCGATGAAAGAGAGGACCAAGATACTCTGAGACAACATAGTACAACGAGATGTTGAGCTTACAGTTCTTCGAGTTGTATGTACGGAGTCAGGGGTCAGGCTTTCTAGTATTGAAGAGCAGTTGGATTCCTTGATGGGGCAGCAGAAGAAACATACTATTGCATTTTAAAGCAGTCCTCTTCAAGAGTACATAGACAAGGCTTGTAGTAGCTTGAGTCCACATTTGCATAATGGCAGATGGTTTTTACAGGTTGGCCAGGAACGAGAAATTGGGCAACAGTATATGAGCATTCCAATTGAAATCAGAATGGCAGAATGTTAGCTTGGTAGGATTATTCCTTGTGATGGTGCTTATGGACAAGGTCCTTTTTGGGAGTTGGATTGGAGAGAGATTAAAAGTTGGTGTCCTATTGAGTGGGCGATTCTTGGGAAGACATTCCTAGCCAAGGGTATAGTCCCACAAGAGCCTTGGGATATTTGTGATGAAAGATGCACAAGTTTGCATTGGGATCCAAGTGGGAGACCTTATGAGGGATGGATACCATGTTTATTGATGGGGTTACTTGGGAGTCTACAGGATGCTCCTTGTGTCGATACTATGCAGGGTAGCGGTGGATGCATTTTGACCTCTGCAATTCTCGGATTGATTTGGGACCATGGGATTACAGTGACTGGCAGCTTAGTGATTGCTAGAGGATGCTTTCAAGAGCTCTCTTGTGATGGTACCTCGTTTACACCGTGGTTAGTTACTCTACTTCTAAGAGGCTTCCATGGGATATCTTGTGATAGTACCGTGTAGTGTAGTGCTTTGAGCAGAGGATGCTACAGATCTCCTAGGGTAATTTGGGACCTTGGGATCATGCATTGATTCAGTTGGTTCAGTTTGATTGATTGTGGAGTTTCATTGGCATTGCTTGAGGACAAGCAATCTTTGGCGAGGGAGGATTGTAATGTTCCAATTTTTATAAATAGGGAATTGATCGAGGACCTTTAATACCAGGAGCACATTAGTACAATTATTCAGTCATTAGTATAGTAAAGAGGGCCATTAGAGTTATTATCATAAAGCATGCAGAGCATGCAGGCCTTATTTCTTCAGTATTAAAGTCAACTTGAAATTAGAATTGCATGCATGCAAAAGTGAGCATAAACCCTAAAAGTGACATGCAAACCCTAAAAGTACATGGTAAGCTATTTAAGAAGGGTTATTGGACCAAATAACATATCTATTGTTATTGTTGATTGATTTATGAGTTTTGAGTAGCAGCACAGTGTGCAGCTGCGCCAGTTGGGGTTGGAGACGGTGTCTTTAGCTAGCGAGGGTTCAACAGTGAGATATCTGCCCTAGTTTCTTATTGGGATAGATCATCCAGGTTTATCCATTGTATCTATCATATACTACAGTATTCAGAGATCCAACACATTCCAAAGGGTTATTAGCAGATCCACGTTTTGCAGCTGGAAGTAGCAGGGAAAACACAGAAGGATTTGCTAAGACCGAAAAACCCAGAGTTTCCTTTGCACATTAGCTTCCTCTTTCTTAGCAGGCCTATCATACGGTATGCAGTGATTATCAGCCATCAGTTTGCTCACCTGGAGCAACTATTAGCCAAACAGATCAGTTGGGGGCGTGAGCAGCAGAACTGCCAATCAATTCGCTAGGGCACTTAGAGGCAGCCAATCCTCCGCATGTGCCAGTCCATCTCTCCAGCATCAGCAGACGAATAAGCTCAAAAAGTTTCAGCCCGAACGGACCTCTCCTACAAAAACGTCACCTTCAGTCTGGAGGGTGTTTACTGTACTGCGGGGCAGTAACACCGGAGGAAAAGAGCATTATTAGACCAACCATCCGGATCCTTATGCATGCAACTATCTCTGGAGTCATTATCAACCAGAATATCAGTGGTAAGTGTTAATTTCTCTCTGCAAAACCCTAACCCTAATTCAACTATATTTTAGGGCATTTTTGCATGGCGAGTTTGCATGCACAGCTATTTTGCAAATTTGTATGAGATTGAGTGTGTGAGTCAGCACTATCATAGAACATTAGAGAATATCAGTATTTGGGATATTACAGGGTATTATGGTTAGAAACTTAGAAATTACATTAGGATTAAAAAAAAAAATTAAATTAAAAAAAACAAGCATCTTTTGGATTATAAACCGGTTTGGATAGTAAATCGGTTGGTCAGACCGGTTCGATACCGAACCTACTGGTTCGGTAACGAATTGGTCGTCGATCCAATTTATTAGCCGGTTTGGAACCAAACCGGTGAATCGGTCAGTTCCGATTTCGTTCAACTGGTTTTTAAAACTATGGTCAACATGATACTGCTGGCCATCATGGGATGTCTTCTATGTGGTGATCAAACACTCTGCTGCATAGGCCACATCACCTCGTCTGAATAAAGCTTCCATTCGCTTGGCCGAGACCAATGTTTTAAAACTCGAACTCGGACTCGGAATCGGTCAAGGGTCAACTTGGACTTGGACTCGGAATTGGTAATGACTCGACTGATTTGAATTTAATGACTCGGATTACTCAAAAAATACATAAAATATTAAATTTTAAATAAAAACAATATTTTAAAGATTTTAATCCATGCTTGGAAAGCATTAGAGACAAAATATCCAATGTCTACTCATGCATATAGCATATAAGTGTGAATATATCAAAATGACATCTAGTGTACTGTGCAATACATATTTAGAACAAAAAACATAATCAATGACGCCTAAATGGCTTGTAGAGTCCAAAAAACATGTTATGATGCCACTACATCATATGTCAATGATCATACAACTCTTTTTGTTTAGCCTTCTTCTCTTCAAATTCATCAAACTGTTGTTGCAACTCCAACCTAATCTCTCTAATAAACTCTAAATCAGCTTCCCATGGGGCAATATTTCCTCTAACAGCAGCCAACTGTCGTTTAAATCTATTAATGCCCCCTCCTTTAATCCATGTCTTGCAACACTTGCAATACATTTTCCCTTCAATGACATCAACATGGATCCATGCCTGATCTTTTCCTTTTGGGGCCAATCTAGAATCTAAATGCAAAGCAAATCTAAACATGCAAAGAAAAAAGAAAAAAATCTTATCATTTTGGCAGCAAACAATAGAAAACAGGACTGATATTTGTCAATTTAATGAGAAAAAAAGAAATAATGGCTAGCTGGAAGCTAACATACATCTAGGTAACAGAAAACCGATCTCCAATAGTCCAACTCCTGCAATCATGTTGATTGTTCTTCATTGTTGGATGCTCCTTTAAGCCTCCATGAATCCAAACAACAATAATGCCAAATGCTCACAATCATCTTACAGCAGAAGTGTGAGGCAAATAGAGGGGAAGGGGGTCATCTTATGGCCTCAGGTTATGTTTAGAATAAGAAAAATCTTAAAAATAAAAAATAAACATGTATTTTGGAATCTGCATTCTTGTGGGTGTCTGCCACAGCTGACTCGGGTTGCAACTCGGTTAACTCGGCCAACTCGGACCCTAACTTGGCCGAGTCGGACCCAACTCGACCGACTAAGTATAAAATCGCCCACCCGAGCCGAGTTGCAGGCTGAGTCAGCTCGGCCAACTCGACCAACTCGGACTTGGACTCGGTCGGTTTTTAAAACACTGGCTGAGACCACTCTTGGGGCTTCATTGGATATACCCTGCAATACTACCCTTGTGCCATTTGGTTCATTGAACCCCATCTCCAAGGTTCGGTTGTCTGTCATGATAGGTTCGAGAGTGTCGAGCCACTGAACCCCCAAGACCACATTGGTCTCCACCAAATCAACGATATAAAAATCATTAGTCAAACTGTAGTTTGCCATCGTCACTGTCAACTCGGGAGCTTTGAACACAGGGCATCACTCGCCGATTGGCTACCTCCACACTAAATCCCTCAAACTACTCGACTTTTGCCTCTCTTAGCTACCAAGGCAGAATCTATGAAGTTGTGGGTTGCCCCACCATCTATCAAGATCGTGATTCTTTGCCCCTGTATAATACCCCTGACACATAAGGTATTGAATCTAGGAGTAACTGATAAAGTCACAATGGTACCCATTTGCGGTTGTACTTGTGGCTGAAGTTGACCTGTGGTTGCTCTTCACCCAACTCTTACTCGTCCTCATCACTATCTGACACCACCTCTATATAGTGAACCTTGCCTTTACCCATTGTTATCACCAACCTTGTAATTTCCTGTGTGAGGTGGATCCAGGATGGATGGTAGAGGGGAAAGCAACTAAGGAGGTGGAACCAAGACTGCCTAGACTCCCAAATGGATGGTTGTCACGCCAATCAAGGCAGTCTTCACTTTATGTTGTCTAAGTCCAAGACAACAACGGGGGAGATCCAAATCTACTCCCGACAGGAGAGATCAGACCTAGACACCAGATCAAATCAAGTATGGCTTGAGGTACGTATGGTGTAAGGTAATCAAAAACTCTAGATCTATGGATGATAGTAGTAAATGGACTTGGGCTTTGGATGAGGGCTTCAGTCATATGAGGGTTGATCCAAAGTGACCTATGGGGGAAAATATTAGATCTAGGGTTGAGGTACTAGCAACTGACAAAGATAACCATTGTCTTGGGAAACGTAATTGAGACAGGGTAAGGACAGAGTTGGGATTGTCTAGTACCAAATAGATAGACTCAGTGAAAGATATGAAATGCCAAGTTACCTGAGTTATCAAGGAGAGGTCAACTTTCAGGGGAAAGAGGTCAAAAAAGGGGCTAGCGCTATGTTTGGAGATCAGTGCTTGTTCAGCCTTAGGTAATGGAGTCAGTATTAGCACAGTGTTTAAGTGAACCCACCTGGGATATGCCTTGATCTATGGACCCAGAAAAGGATTTGGCCTGAAAGATTCAGGTTACAGGGAAATCAACAGAAGGAGGGCTAGCGCTAGGGTTTGGAGAGGCAGACCTACAGATCTAGAGCCACCAGGAGACTATTAGCTCAGCGTTGGCGTGGAAATGAGATCAGGATGGCTCGATCTACAAACCCAAGTCAGAAAATTTCAGGAAAAATCAGATCTGGAAAAGCCAAAATCTGATGAGGGAGGCTAGGAGGCTGAAAGTTAGCTTTTCAGATCTAGGACTACCTGGCAGGAACTAGCTCAGGGTTGGGGGTGTTTTGGAATGAGGAAGACCTGATCTACACACCCATGTAATTATTTTCCGAAAAAGTCAACTCTAGAAAAAGTCAAATTTTCAGTGGGGCGTTGGGGTTTGAGCAGTCAGAAAGTCAGATCTAAGGCAAACCAGTGACAATTAGGGCAGCGTTGAGGATGATTTAATGAGGGGGAGGCCCAATCTACAAAACCCAGAAATGGTTTGTTCAAAGATCAAGCGGTTCCCCGATTAAATATTTTTTTGGATTTTTATTATTTAGGAGTTTTTTTTCAGAAAAATTGAAGAAAAGCAGGTACAATGGGTTTAGATCTGAAAGAGAAGAGACTTACCTGTTAGATCTTACCTGGAAATGCTTGTAGATGCCTTGATGATGATGATCCCCGCCATCTCGATCAATTTGAGAAGATTGAAACTTGTTCTATGTCCAGTATTTGCCTGAGGAATTCAATGCGCCCTTTCTCCTACACAACAAACGCCAACCATATCAGATTTGCTGTCTGTTGTCCACCGATTGCACACCAGCAACATAAATCAATTGAAAGCTGTCTCCTCACTTAGGAAAGTGGGAGAGGTGTGACCTTGGGGACAAGCACAGAGCTAGGTACTGTCACCTACTCCTAGCTCCTCCGTTTAGGCTAACTCCTAACAAAGCCAAGGGGGTAGTCCCTACAAAAGAGTTTTCTAAGGCTCTTAAGTTGTTAAAGTGTTCTTAAAGGTTGCGGATGCGGATGGGTGTTTTTTAGGAGTTATTATGATTATAAGGTGTTATACTTGTTATAAGTGTGATACAAAATCAAAGAGCAATCCACGTTGCAACAAGAAATTGAAAGATAAATTTAAATTCTAGACTTCAATTAAGCATTCAGTGATAGCAATTATAACAAACCATAGACAATTGATCAAATAATGTAATTATGCAAATTAAAACAAGGACCAGTGCCTTATGGAGTCAATGAAGCTGAAATGCGCCAGAGAATTAAACACAAGTCTAAAAATTAAACTAGTGAATGTTAGGTGATGCGAGTGCTCTTGGTAAGTTTTAAAATTTTTAAAGATGATCTTGCTTAAGGTGTCTAGGAAACCTAACCAGAAATACTTTCAGTGGCTCCTTTTGAAGACATGACGGACCTGTCTGGAATCACAAGTTAGGTGTTCAGAGAATTTAACCAGCGAGTGTCCAGATTGGGTTGCCCGGCGTCCACACTTGGAATTTGCCCACTACCTGAGTATTTATCGAGATAACGCCGGTGCGTTGGTTGTGGGGTGTTAGATTTTATTAAGTTATTCTTGCGGGGTTAAAGATCCAGTGCCGTTTCTGGGTACACCGATCTGAGATCGGTCAGAGCATACTCCGGCAAGGAGGGAAGGGAATTAATTAATTAAAGGGGTGTTTGTTGCAAGTTTTATTAAATTAGTTAGTTAAACTCCCCGACAGAGAGCGCTCTTGACCTCGTCTTATGACAGTGTTTCAAGAGTCTTATTTACTTTAAGATGCCTAATGCAAGGGTGTGCAAAGCTAATGATGATCTCCGATAGAGAGTGCTCTTGATTTGTGTTTTTGCAAGTTCAAGATTCTTACTTATTGATTAGTTAAATTAGAAAACAATATGATGCATGAAAGTAAAGTAAGATAGTTAGACAAACTCTCCGACAGAGAGCACTCTTGATCCACCTTATGGTGAGATTCAAGAGATTTTGGTTCCTTTTAAGATTGACAATTATATAGAAAAATACCAAAATGCAACAATCCAATCTAGCAATTAGTGATTATACTAAATGAACAACTAGCAATTAGTGGAAATGAAAACTAAGTACTCTTAAGTTGAAACTTATGCTAAGAAACATGAAAAGGAAAACAAGACACACTTCCCCCAAATAGGAGAAGTAAAAAGATGGGAGGCTTGCTCCCACTTAGCCTTTTTATTAATTTATTTTACAATGATTTGTTATGCTCAACTTTTTCTTGAATGAGCGGATGGTGAGAAATGGAAGAAAGATGAGGGAGATGTTTTATTCTTTTGCTCTTGCTTGCTTCCTTGTTTGTTTGTAGCCTTTGGGCTCTCCTTCACTTGCCTGAAACTAAGAGCTCTAAACACAAAGTTGTTATGATGTTAGTTTATAAAACATAAATTGAAACTAGATCTACAAACTAAATGACAAAAAACTACTCAATCTTTACCAAAAAAGGAAGAAGAAAAAGAGGAGTAAAAAAGCTAAGGAAAGAGAAGTGAAAGATGGGTGATGAGAGGACAAAAGAAGATCAAAGAAGGCTGGAAACAAAGGCAAAAAGAGGGTTGCAAACTGAAGGAAGAGGGCTGCAAAAAGTGGTGAAGAAGGCTGAAAATAAGGCCCAAAAGGTGACTGCAAAAGAGAATCAAAAGAGGGTTGCAAAAGGTGAAGAAAGAGGACTAAAGAGGGCTGTCCAAAAGATAAAAAAGAGGGAAAAAGTGGACAACGAAATATGGGAAGAAGTGGCTGCAATAAAAAGACAAATAAGGCTGCAAATTACAAACAGGACAGTCAACTGGGGCATAAGGCTTGGTGAATGAATGTTCACTTTAGTCCAAACCTTGCCCTAACCCAAAAATGTAAAGATTTCATAAATTTTGAAGGATGAATAATAATGAAGATAAACACTCAAACCTGTGGCTTTTTGATGATGCTTGGATTCCTTGAAGCTTGAAAATTCCGAAAGTTGCCTTGGCTTCAAGAGGAGAGGATGCACCTGAGCTCAAACTCCTACTTGATTTGATGAGGTAATCTGCACAAATTCAACTCAACACTTGCAAAAAGATGGATTAGATCATGTATGTTTTATCAATTAAAATGTAAAAGAGCATATCATATAACTGAATAATCAATGCTACTTTCAATTCCTAAGAGAAAAATCATAAAAGATTAAGTTGAAACTTCAAATAATCAATTTTACGTGCTTATAGAAGCCTTCTAAAGCATAATCATTATCCAACCTAAGCATGAAAAGAAAGAATTTGAAACATTATCACCTCATTCGCCAAGCATTCATCCACATTTAACAAACCATGTATGCCTCCAAAGCCTTAAAATTTTATTCCACGGTTGCATAAAGCAACAAACATTACAGAGTTTGGACAGAGTTTCTCTACACAAAAATCCATCCGATAGAGCTAAAGGAGCCTCTATTTATACAATGAATGAAGAACCCAAAACCCTAAAACCAGAAAACCAGACCTAACCAGACTGGCCACCACTGAGAGAGCAGACCTAAAGAAGATGAGCTGGGAATGAGGGGAGGCCTCCACCTAGGCAAGGCGCCCCCATTCCAACCCTAGACGCTGGAAACAAGCCACAGAAGGAGCCACACGTGTGGATGACGCCCTCATGAGGAAGAGGGGCATGAGGATGAAGAGGGGCGTGAACCATCTGATGAGAGGCGTGGGCTAGGTAAGGAGTGCTACTGCTAGGTCTGGAGGAGCCATTGTTAGTGTAATCTTCAGTCTTTACCTCGATTAAATCATCAAACCAATGAGTGCTCTCCATTTCATACAATTCGGGAGTTTAGCTGGAGATGACAAATCCGTTAACTGAATATATCTTTATTATTCATTGAATGCAGACTGAAGTCGAGTTATGATAACTCCAATCATCATAAATGCCCATTGAGATGTCATTTAGCCTTTTATTTCACTGAATTTGGATTAATTTGGAGAGTTTTAATTTTCTCCAAAATAATCATTTTTTCCCCAAAAACGATTTTTTTGAGAAAATGAGCATTATGTGTTCGATTGATGATCTAAAAGTTGGATCTGATTGGCTGGCTGATCAAGAATGATTTTTGGCTTAAGGTTAGAGCCTTCAATCATTGAAAACGTGGTCCGGATGACTAACTTATTACAAACGAGATTTTTCCAATTAATTTATGGAAAAATTAATAAAAAAACTTGGGGAAATAATTAAAAAATTATAACCTGTCCGGTAAAAAATTTTCAATTTTTTTTAAAGGTCCTATTGACTTAGGACATGACCATGCTCTATTTTAACAATGCCTAGTAGGTTTATAAACACTTAGTTGGGCTCTAATAACCCCCCAAGGCCCAGAATTCAAAATTGGGCATTCCAGCTTTGGAGGAAGCAGGAGAAAACCTCGTCAATTATACTCGGCTATAGGCAAAGCATAATTGTCAAGGGCAAAAAATTCCCTGGAATACCTTAGTTGAGATTCTACGTCTTAGGAGACCGAACCACTCAAAATACCCTACTAGCACATTTTATTACAAACCCCGCGGGGCCATGGTCAAAATTATTCAAATGAAAAACTGGCTAGCCAATATTTGCTAGACATGAAGGCGGATCAACTGATACGCTGGAATCAAACATTGAACATGTTTGTCAACCGGCGGCTCCTCAGGTAACCCAACTATGGTACAAAAAGTTGGTAACATCTGGCTCCAACTGTGGGACAGGTATTTGCTTGATCTATTGATAAAAAAGAGTGCCTGATAATCCAGGAATCTCTGGTACCTGCATGTAAACAGAAGTGTCTCAGGCCCATGTATATGATAAAAATATGCCATGATGAAATACCAGAAAATATTTTTGCTTTTTTCGAAATAAAGTACATGAAATCAACTTTTTCTTTTTCAACATATATAAGTGAAGTATAATACAAATGCTAATACACAAAAGGAAGGAGCTTTGGTACAACATTCCACAAAGATATGATACATAAAATACAGTACAAAAATAAAGTACACAAAAATACAACAAGGATGGGTTTAGAAAATCCCTGGGATGACCCCTTGGTCATCTTGGAGGTTGTTTCAATAAAAGGGCTTCAAGTGTTAGCCATTCATGGGCAAGTTTAATATTTCTCTATCCATGGTGTTAAGGAAAAAAGAATTGGTGCCAGCCGTGTAGTGGATGATAAACGGGCCTTTCCAAAGACTGTCAAATTTTCCATGCTTCCCAGGCTTCTCCCTTCTCTTATCCCATAAAAGAACAGTATCTCCTATTTGGAAAGATCTCGGCCTGGCTGACTTATCAAAGGTGCCCTTCATGCTTTCTTGATGTCTGAGTGACTGATCAAGGGCGGCCCTTCTAGACTCATCCAACTGTATAATCTGATTAACCCTCTGCTTCATTTCCGACTGCTCTGTGCCATACTAACTTAACATCCTAAATATAGGGATCTGCATGCTGACTGAAAGGGTGGCTGTGAGTCCATACACCAGCTCAAGGTCACTTTCCAGTTGTGTTCTTTTTAGTGATCCTTTCTGCCCACACAGCATACTTAATCTTGCTATCCCATGATCTCTTATTATCCCCCACAGTCTTCTTGAGGATAGTCATTAGATTTTTATTAGTAGACTCAGCAAGTCCATTGCCCTGAGGATAGTAATTTGATGAATGGGATAGGATAATGCCATATTTAAAACATAAGTCATTTACTGCTTCTGAACTAAAAGCTTTGGCATTATCGGTTGTTATTTTAAGGGGCGTTCCGATTCTGGTGATAATTCTTTCCTCGATGAAGTCAATAACAACCTTCTCAGAGGCGGTTTTAGTGGGTATGGCCTCTACCCACTTGGTGAAGTAATCGGTTGCTGTGAGAATCCAGCAAAAACCATTGCTAGAGTTATCCTTGAATTTTCCAATAAAATCAAGCCCCCATTGCTAAAAAGGGGCAAGGACGACAACCGGAGTAAGGGGAAGAGCTGCCAACTTTTGCTTCCCAGTGAAAAGCTGACACTCCTGGCAACACTTGACATACTTGTGAGCATCTGAAAAAATGGTTGGCCAGTAATATCCAGCTCTCAAAATTTTGTGGGCAGTTGTATTTGCTGCATAATGGCCTCCACAAAATCCTGAGTGAAACTATGCTAATATATTCTTAGAATCCTGTTCGTTGATGCACCTAAGTATAATACCATCTGGGTTCCTCCAACCCAGACCCTCTTGGGTAAGGCAATATCTAGCAGTCTTAAGTCTCAAAGCCCTACGCTTGTGTCCTTTGAGGTGATCAGGGCAGGTGAGATGGAGAAGGAAGAAAATGATGTCTGAATACCAATGGTTATCAAGTTCTTGAAGGGCGGGAGTCATGGTAGGCTGAGGGATATCGTCTTCTGCAATCATCTCAATGGATTTTTCGTTCTTATGAGTAAGCATTCTTGTAAGGCCTTGTCCCTTGATCAATTTAGTGGGCTTTATTTCAAGGTCATATTCTTGGATCTTGGACACCCATGTATCCCTTATTCCTAAACAATCCTTTTGAGAAAGGATATCCTTAACCCTAGTGTGGGGAACATATCCGATTACCTTGGAATACCCGATATAAGTCCTGAAATGTTTTAAAGATTTGATTAAGGCATAAGCCTGCTTCTCCATAATGGTATACTTTAGCTCGGAATTCTGCAAGGCTCTACTCATGAATGCTATAGGTTGCTTGAACCCTTCGAAGTTCTTTTGGAGCAACACACCTACAATAGTGTCTTCAGAAGCAAATGAAAAGATCATGAAATCCTTCACGTAATCTTGGCTGACTAAGACCGAAGACCTGGTAATGGCATTCTTTATAGCATCAAAGGCTTCCTTCCTTCAATGGTCCACACAAACTTGGCATTTTTCTTAAGTAAGGCCTGCATGGGTTTCATTAATTCGGCCAAGTTGGGAATACATCTTCTGATAAAATTTATATGACCATTGAAGGATTGGAGGGCTTTTACATTCTTAGGAAGGGGAATCTTTCTTATGGCCTGTACTCTTTCAGGATCAATTTTGATACCGTCCTTATTGATGATGTGTCCTAAGAGTTTTCCCTCTTCTATGCCCAATACCGACTTAGCTGGATTCAAAGAAATGCCATACTTCCTACATCGCTCGAAAATCTGCCTGAGATGACCAACATGGCTGGATCTCTCCTTTGAAAAAACAGTGAGATCATCTAGATAGATCTCAATGATTTTGCCAATCAACTCCTTGAAAGCATAATCCATGGCCCTTTGGAAAGTAGCTCCTGCATTTAAAAGGCCAAAGGGCATTCTTAGATATTCAAAGGTGCCCCAAGGAGTTGTGAAAGTGGTTTTATGCCTATCCTCCTCTTGAATGACTACTTGATTATAGCCAGAAACACCATCCAGCATCGACATCATGCTTGATCCAGTGACCCATTGGAGGAGGGTCTCTATATTGGGAAGGGGGTAATTGTCCTTCTGACATGCTATGTTTAGATTTCTGAAATCTATACATATCCTTATACTTCGGTTCTTCTTTCTAACTACGACCAAGTTGGAGCACCACGTTGAATGTCTCGTAGGAGCTATTATTCCTGTTGCTAGCATTTTTTCTAACTCCTTTTTAATGATTGGTGCTAACTTAGGATTTATTTGCCTAAGTTTTTGTTTGAAAGGCTTGCCTTTTTGACATTCTGGCTTCAAGGGAATAGTATGTTGTGTTGTCCACCGATTGCACACCAGCTGCAGAAATCAATTGAAAGTTGTTTCCTCACTTAGGAAAGTGGGAGAGGTGTGACCTTGGGGGCAAGCACAGAGCTAGGTACTGTCACCTACTCCTAGCTCCTCCGTTTAGGCTAACTCCTAATGAAGCCAAGGGGGGTAGTCCCTACAAAAGAGTTTTCTACGGCTCTTAAGTTGTTAAAATGTATTTGAAGGTTGCGGATGTGGATGGGTGTTTTTAGGAGTTATTGCGATTAGAAGGTGTTTTACTTATTATGAATATGAAACAAGATTGAAAAAAGGCAATCCACATTGCAATGAGAGATTAAAAGATGAATTTAAGTTCTAGACATCAAGTATGCATTCAGTGATAACAATTATATTAAGCCATAGACAATTGATCATATAATTATGCAAAACAAAACACGGACCAGTGCCTTATGGAGTCGATGAAACTAAATTGCGTTGAAAGAAATAAACACAAGTCTGGAACTTAAACCGATGAATGTTAGGTTGTGCGAGTGTTCTTGGTAAGTTTTAAGGATTTTAATGGTGATCTTGCTTAAGATGTCTGGAAATCCTAACCGGAAATACCTTCAGCGGCTTCGTTCGAAGACATGACGGACCTGTCTGGAATCATAGCTAGGTGTTCAATAACTTAACCAACTGTGTCCAGATTGGGTTGCCCGACGCCCACACTTGGAATTTGCCCACTACCTGAGTATTTTATCGAGACAACGCCGGTGCGTTGGTTATGGGGGGAAAAGTTTTAATTATGTTGTTATTGCGGTCTTAGCAAGTCTGTTCACCGTTCTGAGTACGAACCCAACTCGAAAGTCAGCAGAGCATACTAGGTGAAGGAGATCAATGAAGTAAATTAATTAAAGGGAGTGTGGGTTGAAAGATTTTATTAAGTCAATTAATTAAACTCTTCGACAGAGAGCGCTCTTGTCCTTGTCTTGTGACAAAGGTTCAAGAGTCTTATCTAATCTAGATGCCTAATGCAAGGATTATGCAAGACTAATGATGCTTTCCAATAGAGAGTGCTCTTGACTTGTGTTTTTGCAAGTTCAAGAGTCTTACTTATCGATTAACTTGATTAAACAATAAGACGCATGAAAGTAAAGTGAAGATGGTTTACTAAACTCTCCAACAGAGAGCACTCTTTATCCACCTTATGGTGAGATTCAAGAGATTTCTACTTTAAGCAGTTGATTTACCTATGAAAGATACAAAATTGAGAGGTGAAGTAATCAACTTATTCAATGAATCAAATGTGCTAATCTAACAATTAGTATTCTAAGAGAAATGACGCAAGTATTATGAGCAAAAGCACATCTAATCTAAGCACATAAGAAGATGAAAGCAACACAAACCTCCCCAAATGGGGGAGGATGAGAGTGGGGACTTAAAAACCCCACTCAAACAAAAGATATTTTTATTAAGATTTTACAACTTGCCTTTAGGAATTCAACCTTTGAAAGGACTTTTGAAGGAAAGCATACAACTTTTTATTATTGAACTTTATGTAGAAAGGAGAGTGATTTACTTTTTATTCAAAACTTTTCTTTGAACTTGCAAAAAATGGCAAAGAAGAAGTTAAAAGAGCAAAAAGGATGAGGCAAAAGAAGGCTGAAACAAAAGAGAAAGGAGGGGATAAAGAGAGGAAGACAAAAAGGCAATAAAAAACAAGAGAAGGGAAGAATAGGGCAGCGAACTAGATGACCAAAAAATGCAAAAAATAATGAAAAACGGGGTAGCGAAAGAGGAAGGAGATGGCTGTCATAAAAAAACAAAAATAGGGCAGCGAAGAAAACAATCAAAGAGCTGCAAAAATGGTGAAAACGGGGCAGTGAAAGAAGATGAAGATGGCTGTCCAAAGGGGAGAAAGGTAGGGCCAAAAACTAGGCAAAAAAGGGGCAAAAACTAGGGCAAAAGAGGGCTGTCCAAGGTGAAGAAAAGGGGCTGCAAACTAAAGTGAACAGAGGGCAGTGAAGAAGGGAAGGTAAAGGCAAGCCAAACAAGGCAAGGAAGAAGAGGCTAGCAAGCAAGAAATCGAGAAAATCAAGGGGTAAATAAGAGAACTAGAAGAGGGAAGTTCGTAGATCCTGATAACCAAATGTGTTTTTGAAACTTTGTTGATGGAGGGAAAGAGAATCTCTGATTGTTATGTCTCTTTCTTGGATTGGGAAATGCTTAGAAGAACCTACAAAATGAAGGAGTTAGATGAAAAAAACCACTGGTTCATGAAGAAGAGCTTGATCTCAAGCTTGTCTTTCACCCCTGATGATCCCTGCAAAACCCTTACAAACAATATCAAATCCGAACAAGATACTCATAAACTAGATTGTTGACCCTTCTAGAGTATATAATGAATAATGATTTAATAATTGAAAAGGCAGGGTAAGAGAGATATCACTAAAGTCAATGTGAATCCACAACTCCAATAACTCATGCATGGACCTCCAAAGTCACAACTTTATTCCAACTTCAAACAAATATTACAATAATTTTGGCAGAGTGTTCATGCCCAAAATCTCCATCATCAAGAGAGTGCAAAGCACCTCTCTTTATACAAAAACTAACAACCTAAAACCCTAATTCGGATTTGGCACTAAGGGAGCCAAAAACACCTGACAAAAATCTCAATTCCAATCAAAATCCAATCAGATCTTGGCTTGGAGCCATAACACATCATATAACTCCAGTTTGAGGTAGGCGTGAGTGGGGAGGTGGCCTCCACCTTGGCAAGGCGCCGCCTACTCTCACATGGGAAGCTTCACCATCAAATACAAAACTGCCGGGTGTACACACGTGAGTCCAAAGAAGTTTGCGTGAGCTGTGAAGGAGAAGAGAACTGGGTTGACGCTTTAGTGTTATCTCGTGAGTGGAAGGGAGGTGAGCCATAACACACCATCCAAACCGACGAATCAACCCCGATTTCATGCAGTTTGTACGGCTGATTTCCAGCGTGAATAGATTTAGTGGTTGACGTCATCAATAACATACCAACGCGTGCTCCAATCTTCACGTCACCATGCTCACGACTTCTCCTTTTTATGAAATTAAAACGTGGTCACTTCCATCCAAAGCTTTTATGCCACTATGGTTTAGTTTTGATATTATTTAAGTGGAGAGGTTCATTAATATCCATTCAAACAACCACATATTCCACGCTAGCGTGAACCCCATTCACGTCATCCTTTGATGTAAATTTAAAACGTGACTATTTCCATGCAATATCTTATTTGTACCATGGTTTATAATAATAAGTTTTAAGTGGAGAGGGGTCCCACTTCATCCCACTCATCACATCTCATTAGCGTGAATCCCCTCATCTTCACGTCATCCCCATGGAAACAATTCGTAGCATTAGTTCTAAACCAAAGCTTAAGTCACATTACACTTTGAAATGGGTTATATGGCATGAGGGACCCACCTCCATGTCACCCTCATCATTAAAATAATAATTTTTTGACTTTAAAATTTTTTTTTGACTAAGTGCCAAAAATGTCCATTTTTAGCATTTAAATGCTACTCTAGTGCTCAATTAGTTGAATGATGACTTACGGGGTGCTTCGGCTGACCAAGTGATGGTGAAAGTGGCCCTTGGGGTAATCATGCTGCTCTGGGCTTGAAAATGAGCCCAACCATGCCGAAAACGGACTCCGGATTATTCCTTTATTACATTTTGAAATTTTCCATTTAAACCATTAAAAAATGGCTTAAAAAATGGAAAAAATTATTTTTCACGGAATCCAACGAAACTCTAGGGGGACCTAGTACATGTTCATATGACTCAATCGGAATGCCTAGCATGACAAACAACATTGACACGAAGGCTCTAATAACCTCCCAAGGTCGAAACACCAAGACAACTACCCCAACTTTGGAGGAACGAGTGAAAAACTTAGAAATTATTGGTCGTTTATTCAACAACCAATAATAACCAAGGGAAAAAACACTATGGGCTAGTCGACTTGATGCCCAAGTCCGGGAAGCCGAGCCTTTTATAAAAATTTAAATGCTAGGACATTTTTTACATTTTCCCCAAGGGGGTATGAACATGTATCTTACAAAAATAAAAAGTTCAGCAAAAAACTGTCTAACTCTGGAACACACTGAATTTCTGAACTCTGGATATGAGCATTCATCATGCTCGATAACTGGCGGCTCAATAGGAAGTTCAACTATTTCACAAAATAGTTGGTAACATGTTGAAATGCATCTTCCCTATAGGCTTTGAGTTTGTCATAAGTAAAGGCAAATACATCCCTATACTCTTTGACTAGACTTATGAGATTGTTCCTTTCTTTTTCGAAGGTACCTTTTCCAATTTTTATGATTTTTGGTTCTGTTTCTGTCCCAATGTTGATTTCAATGTAATCCCTCGGTTTCATTTGCTCAACATTGCTTTTTCTTCTGTCCTGTCTGTCAAAGATGTTTTCTAAGGCAACCAGACTACGTGGGACATGATTGTTAAATTGGTCACCTTCTCCATAATATTCTTTATTTTCTTCCTGATCATTTACTTTAAAGTTTAGGAATTCATCGACATTATGAATAAATCTCAAAATTTGCTCATCATCTTTGAAGACCTGCCAATGTTCAACATTATCAGGAATAGAAGGTCTGAAGTTAATCTCTAAAGGACAATCACCCTCTAACATCTCATCCGATGGCTGAAGAGTTGACGTTGAAACTGCAAGCTTATCGGAGGCACTATTCTGATCTCTAGGGACTGCTTCTATGTTAAGGGCATCAAAGAATTCCATTGTATCCCAGATTGCATTCCTATATTTTTTAAGTCTTTGACACTTACATGCAAACTGACACTTAACTTGTTGGACAATTAAGTCAGAGTCCCCTTTAATATTAAGAAACTTGATCCCCATGTCCTTGACAATCTTAATGCCCAGTAGAAGTGCCTCATACTCCGCCATATTGTTAGTTGCTTCGAATTCCAATCTGAAAGCAAAGTTGAAAACCTTACCCTCAGGTGAAATAATGACAACACTAGCCCCCTTGCCCGTTCTAGAGTAAGCACCATCAAAATTTATTCTCCACAATTCACTAAGTTTTTTAGTCTTTATTTCTTCTTGGAAGGGTTCCAAGAAAGTGGAGTTGATTTGATAGGTACCATTTTCATCAGTGTGTTAAGCATACTCATTCAATGGTCTTTGAGGGTTTTCAACATGGTGTCTTTTTTCCTTTCAGAATACAACTTAACAAGTGAAAACTCCGATGCTGGTATGGTGGCATAGGTCCAATCCATCTGGATTGATCCTCCCAAAGTGGCACCCCATTTCCTAGAAAGCAACATCCCCCATTTGTCCGAAACGTCAATAACAAGGATGTCCATGGTGATCTAGATATCCGGATACTTAGCCAATCTAACTAATTGGTTCTCAATCATCCCTTCAACTTTAACTGGTCTAGAGTCCATGGCACATACATTCTGGTATGGCCTTATGGTTCTTAAGTCAAGCTGCTGCATGAATTTTTTGGTCATGATGCTGGAACTAGATCCTGAGTCTAACATATAATTGTGTAGAAGAAGATCACCCATCATCAATGATACGTAAAAAGGGGGATGATCTTCTTTTCTTGGGTCCCTAGTATGTAGAACTAAAGGTGGATCGGCAAAGACATTATTTGAAGTTCGCTCCACGGTATCAGAAAAAAGTGACCTTTTTAGGGGTAAGGGGCTTTACAAGATTTGAAGGACTTTCTTCAGTTTGAGAATCAACATTACTTGGAGGGTCTAGGATTTTCAAAAGTCTCTCTCTTTGGCCAGGGATTTTACATAATTCAAGGACTGGAACAGAGACTTTTGTATTTGCTAGCCAATTACCTAAGTCAAAACTTAAATCGACAATTTCTTTATTTTCTATTTCTTTGGGAGGATTAGTAGCTGTTACCTTAGGAATATTCTGTGCAGAAGACCCTTTTCTTTGATAAGTTATTCCCTTGAAGTTTTGAGTGTTGTTGATCTGCTCGGCTGAAGGCATCTCACCATAGTATTGAGTTAAGTGGTCAACTTTCTTTTCATAATGATTGGCATGTGGCCAATTTCCTATGGAGATGCTAGGGATGTCATCTATGTTGTTGATATAATCAGGCTCGCTTGCAGACGTACTAGGACCACACCCCTCGGGATAACCATGCTCCTGGACATAACATGCATAATGACAGCCAGATTCCTCATGGGAATCTCTGCATGCCCTACAAAATGGTTTGTAAGGCTCAACCACATTAGTAGCCTCTAGTTGATGAGGAGGCCTCTGCTCATGGTTGGGATTCTTTCTTTGCCATGTTTGCCTTGCAGGGAAAGTTCTAGGAGGTGGCGGAGGTTGCGTTCTTTCAACTGTTATGACCCTATTCTGAACTTCCTTAATCTGCGCTAAGTGTTTCCTTTCCATTTCTTGCATTTTCTCAGTTAGGTCGGTGAGCTTTTTCTCATAAGCTTCGCTTGATGGCTCCTTTCCTTTAGGTTAAACATTTTTAAGAGGAACGGATGACCTAGAGTAACCCTGGATGTTTGACTCTCCTGAAGACTGCATATTCTTATCAATTTTGATGGCCAAACCCTGAGCTAGAAGTAAAGTAGCTGACTCCTTGTCTCTAATCTGGTACTGGATCTTGCCACTTAATGCTTCAATGTAATAATCCAAAACAGAAGCTGCAGGAGGAGAATAAGTGGCAGGGATGGAATTTGCCAACTCAGTGAACCTATTATTGAACTCATCCATCGTTTCAGTTTCAGATTTCTTCATGCTAGTCAAAGCTGCTACTAGATGTCTAGGTTCCTTTTTACTGCCAAACTTTCCAGGGAAAGCAGTCTTGAAGTCCGCTATGGTGGTAAAAGAATTGTTTGGCAAATTATCATACCAGTTGCCAGCCTTGCCATCCAAAGACAAAGCAAACAAAGTCATGTATACATCTTCATGTTTATCAGCACCCCTAACATAAGACCCGCAGTGCCTGGAGAAATTTCTGAGATGTTGCTCAGCGGAGACAGAGGCATCAGTGCCATTATATGTCATAAGTTTGTCGATAGCCTTTTCAGGAATGTCATGAGGTTGACCCGCTATCTGAGTAAAGTTGAGTTGAGTGAAAATCTCACCCATTGTGTCAAGGAAACAGTTATTGTTTTGCAAATTTTCTAACTTTCTGAAAATAAAAGGTGGATGTCTAAAACAGACTCAGATCCAAGTTCTGCAAGGATCCTATGAGAAGCTAGTTTGTTCAGTCTCCTCCTATAGACTTTTTCAGGGTCAGGGATGAAATCGAACAAACCTTCAGAGTTTCTTCTAGTAGAATACCTTGAGGTGTTAACTGACAGTGGAGTCGCCAGGAGGACTTAAGTCTAATTTCGGAGAGTGATTGGACTAAAATATACCCAAAAAGGGGAAAAAATGTAAAAACTAAAAGAAACAAAGGTCGTCCAGGAACAAAAAGATTTGTCCCTGGCAACGGCGCCAAAAGATGTCCGTTGATATCACACTAGCAACAGAAATCAATTGAAAGTGGGAGAGGTATGACCTTGGGGGCAAGCACAGAGTTAGGTACTGTCACCTACTCCTAGCTTCTCTGTTTAGGCTAACTCCTAACGAAGCCAAGGGGGGTAGTCTCTACAAAAGAGTTTCTAAGGCTCTTAAGTTGTTAAAGTGTTCTTAAAGGTTGCGGATGCGGATGGGTGTTTTTTAGGAGTTATTATGATTAGAAGGTGTTATACTTGTTATAAGTGTGATACAAAATCAAAGAGCAATCCATGTTGCAACAAGAGATATCCACGTTGCAACAAGAGATTGAAAGATAAGTTTAAATTCTAGACTTCAATTAAGCATTCAGTGATAGCAATTATAACAAACCATAGACAATTGATCAAATAATGTAATTATGCAAATTAAAACAAGGACCAGTACCTTATGGAGTCAATGAAGTTGAAATGCGCTAGAGAATTAAACACAAGTCTAAAAATTAAACTAGTGAATGTTAGGTGATGCGAGTGCTCTTGGTAAGTTTTAAGAATTTTAAAGATGATCTTACTTAAGGTGTCTAGGAAACCTAACCGGAAATACTTTCAGTGGCTCCGTTCAAAGACATGACGGACCTGTCTGGAATCACAAGCTCGGTGTTCAAAGAATTTAACCAGCGAGTGTCCAGATTGGGTTGCTCGGCGCCCACACTTGGAATTTGCCCACTACCTGAGTATTTATCGAGATAACGCTGGTGCGTTGGTTGTGGGGTGTTAGATTTTATTAAGTTATTCTTGCGGGGTTAAAGATCCAGTGCCGTTTCTGGGTACTCCGATCTGAGATCGGTTAGAGCATACTCTGGCAAGGAGGGGAGGGAATTAATTAATTAAAGGGGTGTGTGTTGCAAGTTTTATTAAATTAGTTAATTAAACTCCTCGACAGAGAGCGCTCTTGACCTCGTCTTATGACAGTGGTTCAAGAGTCTTACTTACTCTAAGATGCCTAATGCAAGGGTGTGCAAAGCTAATGATGCTCTCCGATAGAGAGTGCTCTTGACTTGTGTTTTTGCAAGTTCAAGAGTCTTACTTATTGATTAGTTAAATTAGAAAACAATATGATGCATGAAAGTAAAGTAAAGATAGTTAGACAAACTCTCCGACAGAGAGCACTCTTGATCCACCTTATGGTGAGATTCAAGAGATATTGGTTCTTTTTAAGATTGACAATTATATAGAAAGATACCAAAATGCAACAATCCAATCTAGCAATTATACTAAATGAACAACTAGCAATTAGTGGAAATGAAAACTAAGTACTCATAAGTTGAAACTTATGCTAAGAAACATGAAAAGGAAAACAAGACACACTTCCCCCAAATAGGGGAAGTAAAAAGATGGGAGGTTTGCTCCCACTTAGCCTTTTTATTAATTTATTTTACAATGATTTGTTATGCTCAGCTTTTTTCTTGAATGAGCGGATGGTGAGAAAGGGAAGAAAGATGAGGGAGATGTTTTAGTCTTTTGCTCTTGATTGCTTCATTGTTTATTTGTAGCCTTTGGGCTCTCTTTCACCTGCCTGAAACTAAGAGCTCTAAACACAAACTTGTTATGATGTTAGTTTATAAAACATAAACTGAAACTAGATCTACAAACTAAATGACAAAAAACTACTCAATCTTTGCCAAAAAAGAAGAAGAAAAAGAGGAGTAAAAAAGCTAAGGAAAGAGAAGTGAAAGATGGGTGAAGAGAGGACAAAAGAAGGTCAAAGAAGGCTGGAAACAAAGGCAAAAAGAGGGCTGCAAACTGAAGGAAGAGGGCTGCAAAAAGTGGTGAAGAAGGCTGAAAATAAGGCCCAAAAGGGGACTGCAAAAGAGGACCAAAAGAGGGCTGCAAAAGGTGAAGAAAGAGGACTAAAGAGGGCTGTCCAAAAGGTAAAAAAGAGGGCGAAAGTGGACAGAGAAGGATGGGAAGAAGTGGCTGCAATAAAAAGACAAATAAGGCTGCATATTACAAACAGGACAGCCAACTGGGGCTCACTTTAGCCCAAACCTTGCCCTAACCCAAAAATGTAAAGATTTCATAAATTTTGAAGGATGAATAATAATGAAGATAAATACTCAAACCTGTGGCTTTTTGATGATGCTTGGATTCCTTGAAGCTTGAAAATTCCGGAAGTTGTCTTGGCTTCAAGAGGAGAGGATGCACCTGAGCTCAAACTCTTACTTGATTTGATGAGGTAATCTGCACAAATTCAACTCAACACTTGCAAAAAGATGGATTAGATCATGTATGTTTTATCAATTAAAATGTAAAAGAGCATATCATATAACTGAATAATCAATGCTACTTTCAATTCCTAAGAGCAAAATCATAAAAGATTAAGTTGAAACTTTGAATAATCAATCTTACGTGCTTATAGAAGCCTTCTAAAACATGAATCATTATCCAACCTAAGCATGAAAAGAAAGAATTTGAAACATTATCACCTCATTCGCCAAGCATTCATCCACATTTAACAAACCATGTATGTCTCCATAGCCTTAAAATTTTATCCCACGGTTGCATAAAGCAACAAGCATTACAGACTTTGGACAGAGTTTCTCTACACAAAAATCCATCCGAATAGAGCTAAAGGAGCCTCTATTTATACAATGAATGAAGAACCCAAAACCCTAAAACCAGAAAACCAGACCTAACCAGACTGGCCACCACTGAGAGAGCAGACCTAAAGAAGATGAGTTGGGAATGAGGGGAGGCCTCCACCTAGGCAAGGCGCCCCCATTCCAACCCTAGACGCTGGAAACAAGCCACAGAAGGAGCCACACATGTGTATGACGCCCTCATGAGGAAGAGGGGCGTGAACCATCTGATGAGAGGTGTGGGCTAGGTAAGGAGTGCTGCTGCTAGGTCTGGAGGAGACATTGCTAGTGTAATCTTTAGTCTTTACCTCGATCAAATCATCAAACCAATGAGTGCTCTCCATTTCATCCAATTCGGGAGTTTAGCTGGAGATGACAAATCTGTTAACTGAATATATCTTTATTATTCACTGAATGCTAACTGAAGCTGAGTTATGATAACTCCAATCATCATAAATTCCCATTGAGATGTCATTTAGCGTTTTATTTCATTGAATTTGGATTAATTTGGAGTTTTAATTTTCTCCAAAATAATCATTTTTTTCCCCAAAAATGATTTTTTTGAGAAAATGAGCATTATGTGTCCGATTAATGATCTAAAAGTTGGATCTGACTGGCTGGTTGATCAAGAATGATTTTTGGCTTAAGGTTAGAGCCTTCAATCACTAAAAACGGGGTCTGGATGACTAACTTATTACAAACGGGATTTTTCCAATTAATTTATGGAAAAATTAATTAAATAACTTAGGGAAATAATTAAAAAATTAAAAGATAATTTTTTAACCTTTTCGGTAAAAAAATTTCGAAATTTTTTAAAGGTCCTATTGACTTAGGACATGACCATGCTCTATTTCAACAATGCCTAGTAGGTTTATAAATACTTAGTTGGGCTCTAATAAACCCCCAAGGCCCAGAATTCAAAATCGGGCATTCCTGCTTTGGAGGAAGCGGGAGAAAACCTCGTCAATTATACTCGGCTATAGGCAAAGCATAATTGTCAAGGGCAAAAAACTCCCTGGAATACCTTAGTTGAAATTCTACGTCTTAGGAGACCGAACCACTCAAAATACCCTACTAGTACATTTTATTACAAACCCTGCGGGGCCATGGTCAAAATTATTCAAATGAAAAACTGGCTAGCCAATATTTGCTAGACATGAAGGCGGATCAACTGATACATTGGAATCAAACATTGAACATGTTTGTCAACCGGCGGCTCCTCAGGTAACCCAACTATGGTACAAAAAGTTGGTAACACTGTGACGTGAGAAAAAAGCTATATGCTGCAGAAAAATAACAAGAAGAAATCATAGGTCACTACAACACTAATGAAAACTCCCTGATAAAAAACGAAGACAATCCAAGCGAGTTGAGGTTCCCCTGCAAAAACGCCCAAGCTGAAGTTGTCCTCCTGTAGACAAGACAATGATCCCCAAAAAATATAGATTTCATAACAATTTCCCGAATGCTAGGAAGCAGAAAACTTTCCAATCACCATCGAAGAACATTAGATGCAAAGTAGATCCAGAAAATATCCAAAAAAAAATCTTTCTATTAATCAGATCCAAGAGCCAAAGACCCTTTACAAATGAGAAGCTCTCTCCTTTAAGTAGAAATGAGAGAACCAAAATCCTAATTACTTTCAAAACGAGTGGCTAAGATTAAAAGATAAAATATTATAATCAATGGTTGAGATGAGCTCAACATACAATACATGGATCAATATAACCATAAAGTACCAAAGTGGAGTAAATCACCCATAAAGAGGGTACCCCACTCAACAAGAAATAAATGAAGCACATGATGGGTCCATAGAGTATTAACTAACTCCCTATGGGTGCCCCATGGCACAATAAAATAATATAATATTTTAATTCTTTGACTTTGTGCCTCCTTGAGGAAATCGTGAGCCTCCCAAAAGCTCCATAAAATAATAATAAAACGCCCAAAAATGGTGTGGGCCCAATTAGGTGCTACAACTATTGGAGAAGGTGCGGAGGACATCACTCTCATCATCATGACTTATCCCATGTCATTTCCTTGCCTCAGTAGCCCAAATCGATTTCTCCAATAGCCATTTAATCATTTTTTAATCTTCCTCGGGAAATGTGAACCTGCCAAAACAGCTTCCTAGGATGCCTGCGTTGTCCAACTGAGCCCATTAGGCTCTCTGGGATGGGGGTACTATGGTACAATCAAGTGGCTGCACC
This sequence comes from Pseudotsuga menziesii, assembly GCA_001517045.1. Lineage (NCBI taxonomy): Eukaryota > Viridiplantae > Streptophyta > Pinopsida > Pinales > Pinaceae > Pseudotsuga > Pseudotsuga menziesii. Next base: position 19,629 of record LPNX010384746.1, on the reverse strand, counting down.
CCTATGCCCCATACAACGCCGTAGGAGATCCAAATAAAACATCTCCTTGCTCAGACACATCATCCTATGAAGCAAAACTGCATCAAAAAGGTAAAATGGGCCTTATCATCTCTGTGAGTTCCCGAAACTAAAAATAAGCTGCCTCATTAGACTTAGAGAGTCCAAATCCATCTAGGGTATATACTCATACCCTTTCCAGGTCTCTGCCTGATCATCAACAATATCCAATAGACAATATAATCACTTATAAATGACCAGATATCAATAATATAACTCAGACTATCATCCATCTGCTGCAAGTGCTATAAGGCTAAGACATGCTCTACAAATCATTTAAGTAACAATCACAACAAGTAGTAGTCATTTCACTGGCGGTACATCAACCAAATACATATATAGGTTTTTTATTTATTATTACTCAGACTAGACTTTCAGGACTATACTCACTTCATAGTTGTAGTCAATTTGCTAGTGAAGGGTGAAGGATGAAAATGAAAAGGCTAGGGCAAAGGATGTCTTCCTACTCAACATCATGACACTTTGGATATGGAAGGAAAAACTCACTATAACCACATGCCGGACAAACAACAACACAGGGAATGGCAGTGCCTCACAAATGGTTGAGTTGTTCAGAGAGTGCTTATTCAACTTAGGCATCATGTCTACATCAAGTTTGATTCAAGTTCATTAGGAGCATCAATTTTGTTTCCATGGCCTTTTTGGCCTATATGACGCTTTGGGACTTCACCAGTGCTTAAAAGCACAACTAATCACAGCTTTCATCCGTGACATATTCAAATTTATAAGGTTAGCAATATTTGGATATAGCATATACTTAACCATTGCTTTTGGGACCTTTTCTTATACCCTTCAAGGGGTATTTTAGCATTTCATTTCTCTTGGCCTTTTTCACATATGTTAAGAAACACAGTTTAGCATTTTTCATTTTCTATGGATGCATATATAACATTTTCCAATACAAGTAGTACACGAGCTTTCAGTTTTAGCCAACAACATCTCAAGTGACCAGGGGGAGTTCTGCACAGTGTCAAACATCGAGACGACCGACCAAAATGATTTAGGCATACAATCCAACTCACCAAAGGCAAGTTCTGTCACCAACTTAGATCCGAGACACAATATAAACAGGGAGGCTTGTCCAACAAAGGTTCTAGCGGGGAAAGGTCCTCCATGCCACAAGTCAAGTAGTAAGTTGGGTTAAAACAAAACTGGAAGGTAATGGATGGGTGGAGACAGTGAATGATGAAGCCAACACTAGCAAGCCAGAACAATGGTGGGAATGACTACCTCTATTCTCCCTAAGGAGGGTAAAACCAATGAGTATAGATCAGGAACTTCCAAGTCTAAGTAGGGACATCAATACATAATACAAAATACATCCAAGTCCATATAATTATGACTGCCAGATCATGACACTACATGTTAATACATGTCACAAAGATGAGTATAAGAGCAATGATAACCATAACACAATATAATAAAAGTTGAGTTATAATCATGCATAAAATCCATCTGAACCATCATCTGTCTAATGAGAAAGTACTGATATAAATCTGAGCATCAATAATTGCTCTGTAAATGACTAAATGGCTACATCAGTCCTGAAATTTGAGTGTTTTGAGACTCAGTCCTGACATGGGGGAGTACAATAGTCCACGAATAAAATAATGATCCGACAAAACTGCTCATCTCAGCATCTCATATGCAAGAGATTTGGCTGAAAAAATGTACTGTATCTGAAAAAATAGAATATGGTAGCCCGACTACTATGTAACGTCCCCATCCCTCCGACCGGCAAAGAGGACGCGACGAACACCACCAACAAGTGGGCAAACAACCCCATGAACATGTACAAATCATCAATGCTGAAAATAAGAAACTTAACATGATCCATAACAGGATGCATAGATTCATAATTCCTCAATCATACAGAGTTACTCAATAATCAGCGGAAGCAACACACATACATTCCAGCATTCATATGTTCATCATAATTTGTAAAACAATAGATATAAATTGCAGAGATAATGTAACCAACAACACTTATCTTTTGATGAAGAATTCACCCCACAACCAGCTACGTTGTTGTAACGTTCCACCCAACCGTAGGCCAGCGTGCTCATCAATCTCTCAGTACACTGCCACACCCGATCTGGGCATGATTCCTCCAAGGATAAGGGTCAATGCAGGCTTACACATAGCCGAAGGACACAATCAGCCAAACCAACACCGCTGGGTTTACCAGGCCTTCAACAATCAGCCAAGCCAGCATCGTCTGAAGACCAACCACTACCTACCGCAGCAACACAATCCACTCACAGCACCGTGAATAAGGCAAGGACAACCGGGGATAATCCCAAACAAATGATGAGCACAGCTCAAGCCCACAGGGCAACACAGAGTTGTTCTTGGCCCTCGCGTGGCCAAAACCACTCCGCAACAACACCCAAAACCACTCCGCAACAACACCCAAAACCAGGGTACTTCAGCAACCCAACTTCACAATAAAAACGGTGGCAACTATACACAGTCCCAAACAGGGACATTGTTGATGACGGACAATGGCTCACTAAGAATCCGTAGCGGCCCAAAACACAGTTGGACACCACAGCCAACAAAACGTGGGAAGAAACACCCATGCACAGTCCGAAATGGAACCAGAGATCGGACTCTCAACAACATCCAACCGTCGTGGAAGAGCAACAACAACCCAAATCGTGGGTTACACAAACAACAAGCCCGAATCACGGGTTAAACCAACAGCAAGGTAGAAATCATGGATTAAAGCCACGGTCATTCACATACCAGCAGAAATCAGGCCCCCTTGAGGCCGTTTCACCTGCTCGTTGCATGCACAACCAAGAAGAGCTGCGACTGGTGCGTGAGGAAGATGAACTAACCTCCGCCTGCGCGTCCCTTTGTGAGCGTGAACAACTCCCTTATGCGCGTGGATGAACAGACTTCGACTCTGCGTGAGGAAGAACCGACCCTGGAGAGAATGAACATACCACCATTGTGAAGGTTGGAAAACGTGGGAGAGAAGAGTGAATGCAGTCGTGGGTGGAGTGGGCGCGTGAGCAAGGGGACTGACAGTCCTGCCACAACCACCACCACTCAGCAATAACTACCTCAACCATCCACAACAAGACAATAAAGAGGTTGGATGAGACAAGGAAGATGGCAAAACACAACAAGGTGGTAGCACATGGGTTTTTCCCCCATAGACCAAGGTTTGACATCCCTCACCCCTTATCCTTTGGAACCATGCCCTTTTCATTCAACGTTGCACTGCCGTAGTTGGTTGTGGTTTTAGTTTTATTTGATGTGCGTGTTTACATGATGCCGAATTATAATGTGCCAAATAGCACGATATACCATTGGCAACTATCCCTATTGCCGAAACATACACAACCCAATCGATGGTGGGGCTTTTGCCTTTAGCTCCTCACCATGATTAATTACATTTTATACATCATGCAAACGGGGTCAAAAAACCGGGACGTTACATTCCCCTCCCCCTTGGAATAACACCGTCCTCGGTGTTCCAAAATTTCAAAATTTTGCAGATCTGTCCCACGTTCAATTATTTACTGTGAACGTTCAAGACCAAGCCCCTCAGCTTCCATGGACTTCTTCTGCTGGTTCTCAGCTTCCAGTTGATCCCGAAGTCTAGGAACTTTGCGGCTATTGCCTTCATCATGTTCCCTCATTGGGCAGTCCCGGCGTAAATGATGTCCTCCGCATCTCCAGCATCTCACTGGCTGCTTCATATTTACCTGCTCAATTTCCTTTGAGTCTTCATGCCTGGACCGTTTCTTATCGAGTCACTTGGATAATTGTCCCATTGCTGATCCACCCTCCTTTCCTTTGCCGATTGCTCCCAGAAGGCTTTTCACCTCCCTTTGCAAACCAATAGAGTCTTGCAAAATCTGGTGGTTCATTTCACTCTGCCTTCTCTGTATCTTAAGCATCTCCCCAAGATTTTCTTGGGTCTTGGCAATCATTTGAAGGAGACTTCCAGCCAAGTCCAGCAACTTTTGATCTGCTGCCATGTTCAATGTGCACCACCTGGTTTTCACTTTTCTCACCTGTAAAATGCACCATTGAAATTCTATCAGACCAAGCATAATATAGACATTAAAATCAGTCAGTCAATTACCCAATTGGCATGACAGTCCAAGTCTCATCAAGGAGACTTTCATATTTTTCATGCCTTCCCAACAGGCACATGAGCTCATTCATGTCCATTCTTGTGCAGGGAATTAACTATTCCAACATTCATAATTTACTTTCAGCAAGTACACACATTCCATTTTCAGTCATACATGCATTCAACAATCTTTTGCTCTCACAATGCATAAATATATATATGTATAATCAAAAGGCAAGAGAGAGCAGCAAGAGTTTTTCCCCTCTTTGTTTTGTTTCATCTTGGAACCCACACCACCGCTGTGGCTTTTCATGCTCTCAGCCCCTTTCACTTCACCGTGAATGCTGGACCAATCCCTCTTGGTCATGACACTTAGTGTCTCTGGTCTATTTTAGATCTCTCAACCATGGAGTCTCTCCACATGGTTTGTCTCGGCTGCTAGGAACCTCACAGTCTCACTAGAACCTTTTTCATTACCGCTCATTCCGAGCTTTCCAGGGCGGTCACATGTCCACATGCACCCCTAGGATGCTCTCATAGTCCTCGCTTCCAGCGATACCTGTATCCAAACATTGAATAGATTCACATGTTTAGTTTATTCTCATCGGTTTTATCTCTAGAACAAGAGCTTAAAACATCAAAACCAAATCATATACACATGTATATTCACAAGCAAAATAATCCAATACTTATCTGTATTGTGTGTTTCCTCTCTGGTCCACAGGATCCTGCTTCGCTTCGCAAGCCTTGGGATCGCCTATGGACTTGGATGTTAGGTCAGCACGCCGGCTACCACACAACATCAAATAATTAATGTCCGGCCAGTACACCCTCATGTCAACTGGGCTTGGAAATTTACCGTGACCATTTCCAGGTCTAGGATCTACTATGGATCCTCAGGCATATCACAGCCCAACATACACTTATACCAGCACACACTTATATCAACAATAACCCTTACTCCGCAACCCCTCTCAACAACCATTTACCTTTACCTTTACCTTTACCTTTTACCTTTAGCCTGTCAACACAAGCAACACAAGCAATACAAGCAAACTGATCAGCGTTATTGCTCAAAAACTGTAATCACATTTCTCCTCATTCACTATCAAGTATTGAGACACCAGGAGTGCGTCCACTCCCTAGAGTGTAATCAATATCGACAACCCTTTCATGACTCAACATCGGAAAAGTGTGCACTCTTCTCCGGTGTGTGCCATGTAGACCCTATTCATACTCAAGCGATTGGTCATCATGGAAATAAAATCAAACATGTTCTGCATATGGAATTTAATAATTAAACATGCATATTCATAGCAAGGGTCACAGAACACTCATCCATTTGCCGTCGCAGTATGCCTTTGTTAAGGAGGAATGGAGGCTCCTTCCCTGAGTTAACAGTCCCTCAGTTTGCCATCCCAACTCCTTTTTACATTTCATATTCACACATGTCTTACCGACATAATTTATACCATCTCACTCATGTTACTACCGAACATGCAGTGCAAATGAGACATTTCCAAAATGTCCAATGGCGTTTCACCCGAAACCCATTTCCAAGGGAAAACCTTCCCATGAAGTTTGGCTCTTGCAGGTCATCACACATGATCTTCCTGCAGTGCGTATCCTTGACACATTCATCAAATAGCCAAACAGTCAATCATTACCTGATAATACAATCCAAATTGATCGTTCCATAACCAAGCAATGACATTAGCAATCAAATTCAATAAGAATTTGCAATTCTATCTACTACAGAAATTGACTTGCTCAATTGTGGGTCTCTTGTAAGCAGCACTACTATGCCCATTATAATTTTATGCTTACTATCATAACATGAATACCCACTTACCATGCGTCCCTCCTAACACAATCTCATACAAGCCAACAATGATTAGTAGTTGTCAGCAATTCTTAAATCCGAAATTCACAATTCAAACAACCAACTATTTTCACAACCATGAGACTCTTATCATAAAGTTTGGCTCTTTTACATGGTAGATTCTGGCATTGGTCAGGGCCTTACCTCTCGCTGCCATGCTCAAAATAATCTACCTGAAACCTGAGCTTCAATCAACCAAACACAATCTTATGCAAGCCAATAGTGGCTAGTAGTTGTCAACAGTTTCTTAAATCCGAAATTCACAATTCGAATTTAACAACCTATTATGCATACCATATGGTAGATTCTGGCATTGGTCAGGGTCTTACCTCTCACTGCCATGCTCAAAATAATCTACCTTGCTCTTCCATAGAGCATTTCTGGCAGCCAATTGATCATGACTATCCTGCATTCATAACAACCTTTGAAATGGTTCCTGATTTGTCATCAATTCATCATTTCAGCCATTAGTTATTCATAATATCACATGCACTCATCTCAATGCATTTATGCAATGCACCACAACATTTGCACCTATGCTTATGCAATTAGTCACTCACACCCTTCATATGCATACATCCAATGCATAACTACAAGATTCATAAAATATTCTTAATGCATGTCCATTCATCGCTACCTTGCATTGATTATGCATTCAACCATACCATGGGCTAACCACGACTACCTCATATAGGATGCATTATTATAATCAAGATCATCAGTACTTCTTTCCTTGGGCTACTAAGCTTAATCAATATATACAGGCATGATACCTTTCTATATTCAAACATCCACATGGTATGAGGTCTCTTACCTTTACCATTCCATGGAATTTGTCGTAATCAAACTCTTACCTTCATGGGTTCTACTTACACCCTTGACATGACCAATTTGGTTGGTCCTTTGCAAGAGATTGCAGAATTTGCTCACCAACTTTTGTTATGGACTTGTTGCCTTATCCCTTTCTTCATAGGGTTGCTGGTCACAATTGTCAGCATCAGCAACATATTCATCCGGGTCCCTGTCATCGTTGGTTTTCCCACTAATGCCAACATCAAAGCAATGATTATCATTAGGGGTTCATACAGAACATATAATTTTCAATGCTCTTACCAACATGCCATATCCTATGCATGTAATGCATATCCTCATGCATTTCATGCATAAAACTCAGGAAACGCAACATAGTTAGCAAGACAGGTTTTTTAAGGAAACTTCCCTTTTCAAGTCTTTCATCCTGGCATGGAACTACTCTTTCATGCAACAGCTGATTGGCCTTCATAGTCCTTGCTACCTCTGGGCATGCAATTGTCCAGATTTGTCCATTTGATAGTAGCGGCCATCATTAGCACTTTGCTGCTTCATGCTCAGATTCTGGTGACTTATCCTTGTTCCCCACTGGATAAGCTTTCCAACGCCTGTCCACATGCTTCATTCCGACCTCGGATGTGAAAACCACACCACTTCTAAGAATGAAGACTTTCACCAAATCTCTGCATTTTACACACGACTATAATTTGGTCTGGGTGCCAACTTCAGCCATCTGTAGGAGCAAATCTAGAGATTCTAGAAGAATTTTTTTTTTATTTTTATTTTTATCGGGCGAAGTCAATGCATACAACGAGGAACACTTAGTAACTTGCGGACCTCATTTCTGATGCACCATTCATCTTTTATGAATTCTAGGTTTGATTAATTCGCCCAAAACACAGAATTTTCTTTTCACAAGAATGACTGTCTCAGGGGACGACGGGGGTCAAGGGGGCTTGCCCCCTTGTGGCTTCATTGGCTTTTTTTTTTGTAAATCATTGGTTTTCGCGCAATCTGGCGCATAAGTTCGCTACCTCTTTTTTTTCTTCTCAACCCTAAAAATTCACTGAAAAACAACTCAAAATTCCACTGATAAATAGTCAAAATCTGCTGGAAAGAAATTCCACGGAAAACCCAAATTTTCCCCGTGCAAAATCGGGTCTCATTTCATCTAAATCTCCCGCAGAATCGGCTCCCATTTCAACTAATCGTTCCGCAGAATCGGCGAAATAATCCCATCGGCAGCCGCAACGGCGGCTCCTCAACCTTGATCCTCTTCTGATCGGCGACACAACCTGATCGATACTGGCAGTCTCTTCTCGTCGGAAGACTTAGTGCTTTTCGCATCCGCAACGGCGGCACACGGACCACTTTCGCTTCTGCAACGACGGAACATCAAACATCTATCTTTTTCCGAACGACGAACTAGTTCTTTGACCGGCATCGGAAGTCTTGTGCCTTTGGCTTCCGCAACGGCGGAACACCAACACAAACTTCTTCCGACGGCCGCTCTTTACTTAGAAAAATCTTAAACTTTTAGCGTCGGCGGTCCTTCTCGTCAGAAGACTTAGTGCTTTTGTCTTCCGCAACGGCGGACGCTTGAACCGCTATCTTCTTCCGGCGGCAGTCTTTCCTCATCGGTAGGCTAGTGGTTTTGGCTTCCGCAACGGCGGGCGCTCAACCACTTTCTGCTTCCGATTGGCCGATGATCTTCTATACTTAGAAAATTTTTCGACTTAATTTTCTTGCGGCGTCGGCAGTTGGAGGTCTTTCTCATCGGACGCCTAGTCGTTTCTCCATCCGCAACGGCGGACACTCGAACTACTATCTCCTTCTGATCGGTGAACTTACTTTGACCAGCATCGGAAGTCCTTTCTCGTCGGAAGTCTAGTGACTTTGACTTCCGCAACGGCGGACGAACGAATAACTAATTTCTTCCGATAGCCGACGATTTCAACACTTAGCCAAATTTTTCAAATTTTCCCTCCAAACATCCTCCGTCGGGCGCGCTTCTGCAAGCTCTTCCGCTACAGTGGAAGTCTCTTCCACTAACCCTTCCGCTACGTCGGAAGTCTGAACCACTAAGTGTTCTGACTGTCAACACTTAGGCAATTTTTAGGAGTTTGCTGTCATCAAATTTTGATCCTTGCTGGGCAGAAAGCAATCCAGCTTTTGTCACTGCATCTTGGTGGTCCATTCAGGCCCATGCTGTAACATGAGCTCTGATACCACTCTGTAACGTCCCCATCCCTCCGACCGGCAAAGAGGACGCGACGAACACCACCAACAAGCAGGCAAACAACCCCATGAACATGTACAAATCATCAATGCTGAAAATAAGAAACTTAACATGATCCATAACAGGATGCATAGATGCATAATTCCTCAATCATACAGAGTTACTCAATAATCAGCGGAAGCAACACACATACATTCCAGCATTCATATGTTCATCATAATTTGTAAAACAATAGATATAAATTGCAGAGATAATGTAACCAACAACATTTTTCTTTTGATGAAGAATTCACCCCGCAACCAGCTACGTCGTTGCAACGTTCCACCCAACCGTAGGCCAGTGTGCTCATCAATCTCTCAGTACACTGCCACCCCCGAGCTGGGCATGATTCCTCCAAGGATAAGGGTCAATGCAGGCTTACACATAGCCGAGGGACACAATCAGCCAAACCAACACCGCTGGGTTTACCAGGCCTTCAACAATTAGCCAAGCCAGCATCGTCTGAAGACCAATCACTGCCTACTGCAGCAACACAATCCACTCATAGCACCATGAATAAGGCAAGGACAACCGGGGATAATCCCAAACAAACGATGAGCACAGCTCAAGCCCACAGGGCAACACAGAGTTGTTCTTGGCCCTCGCGTGGCCAAAACCACTCCGCAACAACACCCAAAACCAGGGTACTTCAGCAACCCAACTTCACAATAAAAACGGTGGCAACTATACACAGTCCCAAATAGGGACATTGTTGATGACAGACAATGGCTCACTAAGAATCTGTAGCGGCCCAAAACATAGTTGGACACCACAGCCAACAAAACGTGGGAAGAAACACCCATGCACAGTCCGAAATGGAACCAGAGATCGGACTCTCAATAGCATCCAACCGTCGTGGAAGAGCAACAACAACCCAAATTGTGGGTTACACAAACAACAAGCCTGAATCACGGGTTAAACCAACAACAAGGAAGAAATCGTGGATTAAAGCCACGGTCATTCACATACCAGCAGAAATCAGGCCCCCTTGAGGCCGTTTCACCTGCTCGCTGCATGCACAACCAAGAAGAGCCGCGACTGGTGTGTGAGGAAGATGAACTAACCTCTGCCTGCGCGTCCCTTTGTGAGCGTGAACAACTCCCTTATGCGCGCAGATGAACAGACTTCGGCTCTCCGTGAGGAAGAACCGACCCTGGAGAGAATGAACAGACCACCATTGTGAAGGTTGGAAAACGTGGGAGAGAAGAGTGAATGCAGTCGTGGGTGGAGTGGGCACGTGAGCAAGGGGACTGACAGTCCTGCCACAACCACCACCACTCAGCAATAACTACCTCAACCATCCACAACAAGACAATAAAGAGGTTGGATGAGACAAGGAAGATGGCAAAACACAACAAGGTGGTAGAACATGGGTTTTTCCCCCATAGACCAAGGTTTGACATCCCTCACCCCTTATCCTTTGGAACCATGCCCTTTTCATTCAACGTTGCACTGTCGTAGCTGGTTGTGGTTTTAGTTTTATTTGATGTGCGTGTTTACATGATGCCGAATTATAATGTGCCAAATAGCACGATATACCATCGACAACTATCCCTATTGCCGAAACATACACAACCCAATCGATGGTGGGGCTTTTGCCTTTAGCTCCTCACCATGATTAATTACATTTTATACATCATGCAAACGGGGTCAAAAAACCGGGACATTACATACTATATGTGTGATAACACGCATACAACAATGTCCCAGTTCCCATGGTTCTTTGCAGCCGAAGCACAATTTCTTCCTCAATAGATCATTTCGTGTTTCATCATCCAACCTGTTATTCCCAGATCCTCCCTTCTGAAATGGTTTCTTGTCCTTTCCCTTTTGAGGAATGAAAGGTTTGTACATGTACTTGTTCTTGGGAGAGACATCCTCCATATCCCGTGTGTGTGTAAGAGCATCCTGTAGAGTACCAGGCTTGAAATCCTTGACCCAACCATGCAAAGGCTCAAATAGTCCCTCTGTAAATAACATGATGAACCTGGTCTATAAGATATTAGTCACTGTGACAACTACTTCTGGAACTCTGTGATGTAAGCGTCTGGGGTCCTTGTTTACTTGAGCTGAGCCAATTCCCTGAAATGTATCTTTGGGTCCTTCTTGTCAAATCTACTGATCAGCCTCTGAGTGAAGTCCAAGTAAGAAGTGATGCTGGGATGTCCTAGGCTGACCAGTCCATGGTACCACCACCTGTCTGCCTCTCCCTCCAGATGTAGCGTGGCATACTTGATTGCCTTAGTTTCTCTCATGGGGTTGAGCTGGAAGTAAGTGTCTAGTTCTTTGATCCAATCTCTTGATGTACACTTGTTGGACCTATCAAATGAGGGAATATTCAATTTCCTTATCTTCCACTGCAAATCAAAGTTTTGTTGCATCCTGCCAAAATCTAAGGGTTTGTTCCGGTACTTAATGTTGCAAAACTCCTGTAAGGACATGTTGGCATGAAAATCTATACTCAAACACCTGTACTCTGCTAGATAATCCGTGAAACTGTCTCCTGGTACCAGCTGTCCCGGTTGGATCATTGGTTGATCTGTAAAAAATGGGGCAATGTTGGTCTAGTAATTGCTTTATTTTTGACCCCTGCATTGGTTTCCGGAGGAATGTTGGTGTTGCTTCCTTCAACATGGTTCCATTACGTCCATTGGAACACTCTTTTCTGTTGTTATTCCTACCCTGCAAGTTTACCAATAGTTGTGTCATGAGGTTAACTAGCTGCTGTTGCCCCCAAGCTAAGGCATTCAGAATGTTCATGGTGCTACCCTCATGAGGGTCATTTCTCTCCCTGTTTGGGTTGCTCCCAGTGCCCCCAAATAGCTTATGTCTGTCACCTCTGAGCAGATCCGTCCTATCCCCCATGTCTACTTCTCCTTGAAAATTTGGCATCTTCTTCTTCTTCTGACTCTAACTGTACCTCCTTGAACTCTGACAGGAACACTCTGGTATGTTCATCCAACGATCTTCTTCTGTAGGTGACTGGTTCACTGTTTTCCGAATGCATAAAATAACATGTGTTCACAGGCTTGCAGAATCAAGGCTCTGATAACACTGTGATATCACTCTTAGGATACCTGCTAATTTCTCCCCACTATTGTGACCACTGGTTTGGTTCTATGCTTTCATCAAACACTTTTGAAGGTCAACTAAATGCCAGCTTCTTTTATTTCGCATTTAATTTCCTGACTGTATATTGCACTACTGAGTATGTTTGTGTGTTTTCAAGCTGTTTGGGACCATTTGGTAATGCCATTCAGTTATACTACTCATGCATCATTTATATCAAATAGAGAATCATAAATAACAAACACAATGCTAGACTTTATTGTCTTAACCAACAGAGATAAATGACTGATATTTGTATTAAGGAAGCACAAAATACATGCCTGGAAGTGTTTGTTGCAGATCTAATGCAAGGAACATTCCCCAAACACCAATATAATGGACGTCTTGCTGTAGCAGTCATTTATACGTTATCCATAGTGCACATGTATTCCCAGACTCACATACGCATACCCAATACTGAAACTTAATTCATCTATAGTCATATGTTGGCAGATTGCGAGGGAATTTCAGATCTGGAAATGTTGATATTCGTGGCCGCACTTGGTAGGATACATCATAGAACCCTCTGCGCCCTCAACTAATGGGACAATCTGAAACATAGTAAATATACTTGGAATGCTCCCTGAATCTTGTAGCATCCCAAAGTCTTCAAACAGTGACCGAACACAAGCAACTTTGCAGCAGTAAATATGAAACCCAAAATGGTAAGATTAGACCTTCCTTACAAAGGAATGAGACTAGCAAACAACCTCTGAAACTGACCACGATTTGTATTGAGAAATGCATTGCAGCAGTAAGAGAAGGACTTGGGATAAACTTAGCAGAGAAGTAACGCCCTTCCACAGAGTTTTCACTGTAAAGAGTGCTCCCTTCTTTCTCCACAAATTGACAATCATTCAGCAAGTGCGCCATCCTGTGTAATCTTGTAGCAATGATGTTTGTGATTGATTTCTTCCCAATGGTGCGCTCTCTAGCAGAAGCGAAGACTCAGATACAAGTGCACCTCCCCTACCTAGCAGCCAGATTTCAATACTGGGTGTGCCCTCCCTTGTATCCATTGAAAACTTGCACCATTCCTCAGATCTTAAATGGGAAAATTTATTGAACCACAACAGTGAATCACCAGCGATAAATCTAAGATGATTCCTCCTCAACCAATGGCTAAGATAGATAGTCTCACTATCGAAACCATTCATCTCTTCTTAGGGTTTCGTCCAAGAGAAGTTTGAAGCTCAAGAGCTCTCAGTCCAAATGCAAATAAACAAGAATGAGAGAATGAGCTCTCATTTTCCTTTTTATAATTTTCACCCTCCCCTTGTTAATTACTTTTCAACTTCCCTTGACACTTTCTCAATTTAAAATATTATAAAGTGACTTCATGGAGAAATTTCCCTCTTCTCACCTTTTAATTTCAAGTTGAGCCGCTTTATGACTTAACTTTTCATTTTCCGTTCACTTCATCGTTAAGTGACTTTTATAAAGTGACTTTATTAAATTAATTACTAATGTTATTTTATAAAGTCTTTTTTAGCTTAGGTGACATTAATAACTAATTAATTCCCTATCTCGTCAACTATAGCCTACGGGAACTGGATAGGTTAATGAATTGCTCATGGTGGTCATTTGGAAAGGGACCTTACATTCTCCACCGTCTTAACCAAAACTACCTCCGAAAATCCAATGATTTTCTCAAATTGTTCAAGGGGGATCACAACAAGAACCGGATCGTAGCGTCTAACTACAAGAAAGTAGAAATTCTAAAACCTTTGAATTGCGAAGCCAAAAATAATACACTTAAAAGCAATACACGTAAATTCTAAATTACTAGTGTGCATTGTGTATTGATTCTAATTTCTATTGAATATTTTATATTTGTAAAAATTTGGATATATATATATCCTCTGTGTCCTAATTCCGAGGGTCACTGTGTCTGTGTCGGACACTCATAGTTCCATGTCCCGTGTCCTTGTGTCAGGTGACTTAAAAGTCAGGTTACTCCTGGGTGCAACCCACCAATTTTTTTTTTTAAATGTCCCTTCAAATTCTCGGGTAGAGAAGAATATGAACACAATAAATACCCACTTCCATTGAAACAGAAACTTGGAATACGAATTGATCAAACCTCAACTTGAACTTCAACGAATTCCCTTTTTTTATAAGGTTTGTCAAATTTTGAACTTCAAGGTTCAAGTTTGGTAAACCCTGTGACATAGATTTTGTCTAAGGGGTGTTTCCATCATTCATATTAAGAACCCTTAGTTCATGCACAGTGTGCCATATTTAGACCTTGTTTCCACCTTACACACACCTATGGGGGAACGCAACATAAATCTTCAAGTTGCTGAGTGCGTCGATGCTTGGGGGCAAGTCTCGAGTTAGGCGTTGTCCCCTGATCTTGACTCCCTTGTTTAGGCCACTCCTAACAGAGCCAAGGGGGCTAGTCCTCCCTATGAAAGAGTTGCTAAGGCTCTTACTTTTATTAGTTATGAATGAATTGTTTTTGTTAGGAGTTTTGATAAATCACTACTGAAACAAGCTACTTGCAAGCAAAATTAATATAACAGCAACATGAAAATAGATATGGCAATTATAACATAAATGACCTGAAAGCAAAATATGAAATTGAAGATAGTGCCAGTGCGAATGGAGTCTAATCCTGCTGAAAGCTGTAAATGTATTGCAAGTGGAGTCTTGGTCCGTTTTAAAGTTGTTGCCTCCTAATTGTTAGGATATTTAGACACTTGGGAGTTAGTTAAGATCAACTTGTGTAATATATCCGTTAGGTAAAGTGTGTTTCTTTAGTATGCATTTGTAAATATTCTAATCCGACGGTCACGATATGCTCTAGACATCAAGTGATCCGACGATTCAACTTCTCTTAGATCATACCTACCATTGATCCGTGGTTTAACACCCGATTGGTCTATGATCTCTATTTAAAGAGCATAGAGGGTCCTTGGCTAGTTGATCGATTATGAGAAGCTCATGTAACTTTCTTTCTTTTGCATAATAAATTGCTCCAAGTAGCTATTTGGCTGGGGCCGTGGACTGTTTCCCTCTCGAGGGTTTTAACCATGTGACAAACATCGGTGTATTGATCTGTGATCTATTTGTGTGAAGTGGTTGCTCAAGGTGTTCGGTCTTTTGGGAGCACCCTGTGTACCCGAACATGGTATCAAAGCTTTTATGAAGAGCCACTTTTGGTTTTGATCAAGATCTGGAACCGGTGTTGCCGAAACTTTGAAAGGGTTTCTGGTTCTGGATTTATTGTGCATTTGTGGCCTGTGGGAGCTGTTCCATTGCGTTCGGAGCGCCGTTTCCATTGGGAAATAGTTTTTCGTTTCACCAAAAACTGTTTCCGTTTGTTCTAGAAACACCCATTTCGGCAAATCTAAAGGTATAATGTTACAGTGACGGATTTGTTTTATTTAAAAAAAAAAAATTTCTCATATTTTATCAGTTTTATTACTAGATTACTAGATCTTGACTGTTTTAGTCTTGGATTGTTGCCTTCCTTGGCTGCGTATGCTTTTTGCCGTGCATCTTGCACGATCGCGGCGAATCAGAAACAGAAAGGAAAAGTTTTTTTCTTGTCTTCTCGGCTACGTATGCTCTTTGCCGTGCACCTTGTGCGATCACGACAAATCAGAAACAACGAGAAAACTTGAAAACGCAGACTTTTTGGGTAAGCTAACCAAGATCTAACCATTTTGTGTGGAAAAAGTTTTTTTTGTTTTTCGTTTTTTTTGTGATTTGCAGGAAAACAAAGGCAAGCACGGAGAACGAGAGAGAAGAGTTAGAAAAAAAAGCCCCCTTCCTCTTTCCATTCTTTTACGTACCTTTTAAACTTTTAGCTCACTTGGTCCAAAGTTGCTTTATTCCTTAATAGGTCTTAAGTTCAAGTCTTATTAAGCTACTTTTTAGTGCATGCAATTTCTATTTTCAAGTTACTTTATTGTAAAAGTGCATCTCACATAAATAAAATAAAATAAAAAGTGAGTCATTTAAGTCTTTCAATTTATTGCCGCACTATTTAAAAGTAACATTATTGTAAAAGTGAACCTCACTTATTCTATAAAAGTGGTTCACTTCAAAGCAACTTTATTGTAAAGTGATTGTCAAAGGTTGATCTTGAGAAGAGGGGGTTCTTTTTTTAGTTGGTCAAGTTAATATCTGCCACGTCACTATTGGGGACATCTTCAACATTTTTCTTTGATTAAGCATAACTTCATCATCCAGAATCAGTTTTCAGTGCCGTTTTTTTAAAACCGCATATTTTTTCGAGCTCTTTGCATCCAGACAGTTAGTTTCTGTATTTTCAGCCATTATTTTATAGTATGGCCGCCCCTTGTGATATTATACTTACAAGTTCTAACTATTTCTCATGGAAATCTCGTATGGAGGATGTTCTGCCAAGTAGGGGACTTTTCAGGATAACCTCAGGGAAAGAAACAGAACCCACTGATGATGATAAGAAAATTAAATGGGCAAATAGATGTGATGAAGCTCGTGGATTGATTGGGATGTTAATCTCTATTGATTTGAGATTCCATATATTTAGAATTGATGAACCTGATTTAGCTTAGGAAAAGTTGGAATCTGTGTTTGGTAAACACAATGAAATGCGGGGTCATCAACTTGAGAATGGGTTGATTTCCTTGAATCCAAATGATTTTTCATGCATTCTAGACTATTTATCTAAGTATAAAACTCTTAGACTCTTATGTGCAGAATGCAAGATTAAGAAAGAAGACAAACAATGTCTTTATCATATTCTTTCCAAACTTGAACCTGCATATTCTGTTTTTGTATCTACATTCTACTCCATGAAAGAACCCTTGATTGCAGCTAGCTATCAAGAGCCTAGTCTTGAATCCTTTTGTGATTCCTTAATTAGAGAGCAAGATAAACTCATTCATCTTGGAATAATTAGCAATGCAGATACATCTGGGAAAGCCTTATTGTCCCAACAGAAAGAAAAGTCCAAGCCTCCCAAGAAATAGAATTTTCGCAATAATAAGCCAAACAACAAGGGTCCCAAACCCTCTCAGTCAGCTCTTTCTTTAAAAAATGACAAAGGATCCAAGCAAAAAGGAAAGAAGACTGAGCGTCATTGCAATTTTTGTGGGAAAGATAATCATGATGAATCTAAGTGTTTTAAGAAGATGGCAGCCTTGGAAACAACAATGAAGAAGCACCACATCAGCCTAGATTCGTCTTCAGAAT
This sequence comes from Pseudotsuga menziesii, assembly GCA_001517045.1. Classification (NCBI taxonomy): domain Eukaryota; kingdom Viridiplantae; phylum Streptophyta; class Pinopsida; order Pinales; family Pinaceae; genus Pseudotsuga; species Pseudotsuga menziesii. The sequence goes on along the minus strand of LPNX010384746.1, from coordinate 2,193 downwards.
CTAACTGTTATGGACATGCACTTTGTGTTTCTGGTTACTCTTATACTGCATCTTCTTCTTCTACTTCAAATGAATGGCTCATTGATTCTGGAGCATCTTATCATATGGTTAAGGATCAAGCCATCTTTTCTACTATGCATGAATGTAACACCAAACAAATATTTGTTGGTGATGATATATCTCTAAGTGTTGTAGGATCTAGAACAGTTCCAGTAGAAAATGGACATTTCAGTGATGTACTATGTGTTCCAAAATTTCCTGCAATTTGTTATCAGTCTATCAAATTACTCATTCGGGTGAAGGTAAAACTGTGATGTTTACACCTCACCAAGTTGTAATCAAGGATTTTAAAAATTCTCAAAATGTCCTTGCTACTGGAACTGTTGATGATATTACCAGGTTGTACAAATTTAACAACTTTGGGTCATCACCTTTTCCTTCAGTTTTTTATGCTCATAGTGATAACTTGAGCAAACTTTGGCATGAGCAATTTGGTCACTTAAATTATCGCTCATTGCAACAACTATGTAAAGACAATATGGTGATTGGTCTTCCGATGGTATCTTGCAAGGATGGTGTTATTTCCGGTTGTGTACTCGAAAAACATCATCGGGACAATTTTGATAGATGTGCCTCTTGACACGCCTCGGTTCCTTTGGAGTTTGTGCATAGTGACTTGTGTGGTCCTTTTGCATCTGCATCATTTTCTGGTTTCAAATATTTTTTAACTTTCATTGATGACTCTTCCAGACGCACTTGGGTTTACTTCCTAAAACTTAAGAGCGAAGTATTTAACATGTTCTTGGCCTACAAGGCCCTTGTTGAAAAACAGTCTGGTCATCAAATTATTAAGTTAAGATTTGACAATGGAGGAGAATATGTTAACAACAAGTTCAGTACTTTTTGCATTGAACAAGGAATCCAACAACAACACATTGTTCCATATACACCACAACAAAATGGTGTAGCTGAACGGAAGAACCGCACTCTAAAAGAAATTGCTAATTGTATGATTCAATCTAAGGGACTAAGTCTTCAATATTGGGCCGAGGCCATAAATTGTGCAAATTACATAGTTAATTGCACACTCACTAAAGTTTTACAAGGTATAACACCGGAAGAAGCATGGAGTAAAATTAAATCAGATGTAAGTCACTTTCGTGTGTTTGGTTGTGAAGCATGGGCTCACATTCCGGATGAAAAACGGACTAAACGTGAAAAATGCATATTTGTTGGATATTCAGAAGATGTAAAAGGTTATAGACTTCTTTAGCGACATTCTCATGATATAATCATTAGAAGAGATGTTAAATTTGATGAAAATCTCTTGGCCTGCGAGCCTAACTTGGCGGGTGTGCCATCTTTGGCCTGCGAGCCTGATTCGGCGATTGTGCTTCTTCTTCTTCTTCCAACTTCCTTGACAGGTTTCCAACTCCAGTTTCTGATGATGACAGTGAGGATAAAAATCCACCTCCGCCTGCTTATGTTCCTTCAATTGCACCAGCACCAATATTTCCTCGATGGGTTCGTTCAACATGTGAAGCAGCTGGTGATCTTGTCGGTGATCCTAGAGATCAACGTCGAACACGTTCTCAGTTTCAGCGAGCCTCTTCTCTTTTGGCTCAAGTTTCCGAGAATCATGATCCAGAAACGTTTGCAGAAGCTTTAGGAAATCCAGATTGGGATGCAGCTATGGATGAAGAATATCGTTCCTTAATGGCGAACGATACTTGGGATCTTGTTCCTCTTCCAAAAGAAAGAAAACTTGTCAAATGTAAATGGGTCTACAGAACTAAGTATGCATCAGATGGAAGTGTTGAAAGACTTAGGGCAATGTTAGTGTTATCACATATATAGTAGCCAGGCTACCATATTCTATTTTTCAGACACAGTACATTTTTCAGCCAGATCTCTTACATATGAGATGTTGCGATGAGCATTTTTGATGGATCATTTTTGTATTAGTGGACTATTGTACTCTCCCATGCCAGGACTGAGTCTCAGGACACTCAGATTTGAGGACCGATATAGCCATTTATGTTATTTCAGAGTAGTAGTGGATGCCCAGTGTTATATCAATACTTTCTTATTGGATATATGGTGTTTCAGATGGATTATATTGCATGGATATGACTCAGTATTTTATATGGTGTTATGGTTATTATTGCTCTTATATTGATTCTTGTGACATAT
>LPNX010384699.1:3241-13645 GCA_001517045.1 Pseudotsuga menziesii | reverse complement strand
TTACAAATGTTGGAAACCGAACTTACCTTGCTCAAAAACCAAAAATAAAATATGCCACCAAAAATATTGTGTTTTATTTAAAAGATGCCTCAAATGTTCCGACGTAATAAAACCAGTGACACTAATTTGCAGGTTAAAACCTATAGTTCACAGAATGGCTCAGGATTAGGGATAACTATAATACCCATATCTGAGTGTAGATTTTGCAGTCGATCAACCTATCGTGCAAGAAATCTTGGGTTAACTGAAGAGAAATTTTTTGATCCAACAACAGGTTTCCATTGAACTCTTCACCCATTTTCATCCATCTTCAGGGAAAAATGTAGAAAGACAAGAGGTAAATATTTTATTGAAAAAGAAACCAGTACCATAGATTGATCTCATCATTTCTTCTACATAAGATCATCAGAAACATTTACTAATTCTCTTATAATAAACACAGTATATTTCAAAAGAAAAGATCGTAATCCATCATTTTAGAAGGTTTCTAGCCCATCAATGGGAAACAAAGACAAGAACGTGCATATACCTTTCTAATATTTAATAAGAGAAATAGATTCTCTATTTTATTAAACAGAAACGATTATTGTTTGTATTAAAAGAATGTTGTGGCCACAATTACAAATATCTATAATTTCTCCTGATATTTTCAATTTTTTGAATTGTTATTTTGTCAATGTTTCTGATATTCTTAGCTTTTTATATCCAAGTTTATGCTTGTCAATATTTTTCGAAATCCCCCCAATGTTTCTAATAAGTTTTTTTTTGGATCCTCAATTATATATTCCCTAAACTCAATTATATATTCCCTAAACCAATATTTGCAACATTGCATAACCATACAACAAATTAATAGAAAATTTGGAACCAATATTTGTAACATTGCATAACTATACAACAATTAATAGAAAATTTGGAATGCCTGATATTGGAACTTCAAAAAGACCCAAAATGACTACCTACTATTTTATCCGTTCTTACAATTCTAGCAACATAATTCAAAAGTCTACTGGTGTATGTCTTCTTTAAAGTTTAGCTCCAAGGATTCATTTTCATTTGCCATGTCTTCATGCATTTTTTTTACTGTTCCATCCTTTGTAACTTTAACATACCTAACAAAAATATATGTGACTTTAACATATCCAATAGAAACCTTTGGAAGGGAAACCAAATTTGTGAGCTATTAGAAAAACCCAAAACCAATTCATAGAAGATGTTCAAGTCTTCTTCCAATTTCTCAACGGGCTGGCTTTGATGTGTCGCTGTTGCCAATAATTCAACATTTTTGTATTTCTAGGAGTCAAGCTAACATGCTATCCTACTGCTATAATATAATAGGGTAAAGCCACTTAGAGGTCTTTAATTTCTAAAACACTCCTTTGAACCTAACACATATTAAAAAAATCCATAGGGAATAAACTTAAGTGACTATAGTACCTATGACCCTCCATTCTTTTCGACATCTTGGAAATCAACCCAATTCCTTCAACACTAGAGAAAACAAAAAAAGTTCCAAGATGAAACATGAAAAAAAAAGGAAAAATATAGAACTAGAAGCCACAAATCGCCTGCAGGAGCATGGTGAATTCTGAAACCAAATTGCAATACCATATTTAACCTTTTGTAGATGCTTTCAGAAATATTTGAGGCAAAAAATAAATTTCTTGGAAATAAACCTACATCTAAGTCAATGTTATATTCCAAGTATATAGGGATATGTAATGTTGACAAGTTCCTACAAATGTTCATCAAATAATTTGGATAATTTCTTTCCACCTGATATTTTTTGTTCCTCTTTAGCTCTTGATTTCTGGGTTCATATTTTCCCATTATCAGATCATAAGAGTTTGTGGCTGGACTTGGTATTGCTTAAATCATTCTAAAAAACTTAGGGAGAAAATATGGGGAGCAACATGAGTTTCTTAGGGCAGTGGAGTTGACCATCTAGGGCGATGAAAAGGGGAAGCCTTTGACTACCCCAAATGCCAACCTTTAGGGGACAACCCTTATGGTGTCCTTTTGGGGTTTCTTAGGGCAGCCACGTATGCTATTTAATTAGGCCTTCTCACCCTAGAAAATTAGGGTGGAAATCTGGGGAGTAGCTTGAGTTTCTTAGGGAGGCAATATGGGGAGCAGCTTGAGTTTCTTAGGGTGGTGGAGTTGACTAGTTAGGGTGGTGGAAAGGGGCATCCTTTGAATGCCCCAAATTCCAACCTATAGGGGCCATCCCTTGGATGCCACATGGGATAGCCCTTAGGGAGGAAATCTGGGGAGCAGCTTGAGTTGCTTAGGGCGGCAATATGGAGAGCAACTTGAGTTGCTTAGGGCAGTGGATTTGACCATATAGGGCACGGGAAATGGGAATCCTTTGACTTCCCCAAACACCAACCTTTAGGGGCCAGCTTTTAGGGTGGCCTTTGGGGGCTGCTTAGGGAAGCCACCTATGCTATTTAAACATGCCCTCTCACCCCATCTTACGTTACTAGAAACAAGAAATGAGAAACTAATGAACGCTACCATCATCATGGAAATGTTTGACTGTATGTCATTTCTATTATTTCCATGAATGCTACAAGGACAATTTTTATGATAGAGTGTATCATAATTTTTTTCACGGATACCTATGTTACAAAATTTAAATGGATATTTATACTTATATTTATATTTTACCATCTCTTATTGTTTAATTGTTAACATGGTATGATTCGATATTCCTATAGTTCTTTGTGATTGTGAATAGATACATGTTTTCGTACATTTAGTACTTAAATGTAGGTTTAGAGTCCTATATGACTATAAAAAATGAATACACTGCTTAACCTATATTTCTTTCAAACAAAATTAGTCTCAAGTAGTTCAATTGTGCCCATAAAATAAGAATACGTCAACATGGCCAATATGCCTAATTTTTTCCTAGATGATCTCTGATTAGAGAAATCACAAGCCCAATCTAGGATAGCATAGAAGGCTGAATATTTATAAGTTAAGGTGAAGGATGACCGGATAGTGATAATGAACTCATGCTAGTGCTAAGAACACCACACTAGTGACTGTGAACCCACTTCACGTTAGGCACTACACACACACAGGCTACAATAATCCCATTCTTTTAACTTTAATTGCATTGATGACTCCAAGCACATGCCCATGAACTATGACCCCTGATGATGTTTTTGATCTGAATTGGTGGCTTTGACCTGCATCCATGCATGAATGATTTGTACCTGCATGCTTGCAATTCTAAACTCTAAAAGTTGCAATTGATAACCCATGTCATTGAATATGTAGTCCTATGAACCAATGTTATTAGAACCAATCTGGTTTTTCCAACATGAACTATGAAACCTGTCAACACAAGGTTGACAGTGAACCCCCACCAATGATTATACACCAAGGCCGATGATGGTGCACTTTGAATAGGTTTGGTGGTTGTAAAACTACCAATACAATCTACAACAATTTCTTTTCCACTTATAGCCAATGGCTATTTTTCCATGACTAACTAAAACACAAAACCAATAATTGTGGACCGTGACTGTTAATATGCTAACACTGACTAAACTACAATAACAAAATCTGTTGTTTTGGTTCAAATTTTACCCAAGGTGCATATTTTCTCTAAATTTTGTTGCAAAAACACTAGACCAAGATCAACCATATTCAATACCAACAATCAACAATTTGTACTTCAGATAGGGTTTAATTTATGGTTTAGACAACAATTATGTTGGAATTAGATGTCATAAGATCTCTGAACTTTTTTATGTGGTGTATTCTTATTTTAGTGTCTGCTGTTGATTTTTTTGTAATGCTTGAATTTCTTAGAATGAGAATTCAGAAACAAGATCTTCGGCTTTTCACATGGGGACTTGGTAGCTCTTTGGATTTTCACATGGGGACTTGGTACATATCACCTATAATGAGAAATACCTTGATGATCCTTAGGAGGATACATAAAGGAGTGTCCAATGCAGTAACATAGAGGAGGAATTTAGGGGAACAACTGAAAGGTTGTAGAAATCCCATAAGACAATTTGAACTGAACTTAAGGAATATATAGTGACAAAGTCATCTATTCCACATCCCATTTTGATCCTCCAAATATACACCAAGGAAGTATGTACAACTACATATAATAAAAAACGGCTAAGGGCAAAGAATGCCTTCATTCCCTTGGATAGTTAGGGTAGTTTCCTAGAGCACAACATACATTTTTTTGGTTGACAATAAAGAAGACCTTTGATTGGGAGGAAAATAGATGTGAGATTATTCAATCCGCAACCTATGGGAAGATATTGATCTTCTTATAAATATTATTCATCCTATCCTATCTTTTCAAAATACCAGTAGATGGTCACATATATAAATCCTAGGCGTAGTACTGAGAATCCATTAACTTTCATGTGGAATCTGTTAGGTCATGTTTTTGTTTTCTATCTTTTAATAATTTTTTTTATGTTTTGAAGTTTGGTTTTATTCTTTACTCCTAGAAAATTTTGTTGCTTAGGATATTTTGAATTTTTTCCCTTTAAGCTTTCATGTTATTTGTTTTCTTAGCTTTATTTTTGAAAATTTTAGTTTGATTTCATAATCAGAGGGCTTATAGAAGGCTTATATGCATTAAAAGGTCTAAAGAATATCATAAAAGTTTAATTAGGACTTCTAAACCAAGTTTAAACCTTTATCATTAGCTTAATTTTTCCAAATCATTAACCTAGACTTTCTTGTAGCGCAAGCCAAAAACAAATGAACACAAGTGCTACAAGAAAGTCGAGCAAGCTAAAAATCATCATTTCTGGTTTAGTTTTCTTTGGAATTCTCACACATAAGATGTTAATCATATGGTGTGATGGATTTGATATGTGTCTCTTGTAGATTAATCATTGTGACAGGTGTGAATATCATCATGAAGGCGGATCATGGAAGTTTCTTGCAGAGGTGATGCAATAATGATAGCAGACCATAATGAGACAAAGGTGTGTTGAATTATGTTTTCCCTAAAGTGAACGTAGAGCAGGTGAAGGTCGTGGCGAAAAATCAGCACTTGGTAATCAGAATTTTGAAACAGAGGTAAAATTAGGGCTTTCATGAGCGGTTGTCTGGAGTGGTCAAAGCGGTTATAGAAGAATGGAGCATGCAATTCGACACCTGACAATCACAAGAACAAGATTCCAGCAGTTGGATTAGTTGTTTTAACAGGTAGTCTGCAAACCATTACCAAGGTTCATAAATTTGGGGTTTTTCTAAACAAACAATCAATGACAGAATTGATGATACATTATTAGTTTTTAAACCTAATTCATGCTAAATGATGACTTCTTAGTCAATGGGTTTAAAGTATTTCTCAGTTAAACAAGAGAATTCAGATTAGGGTCTTTTGGGTTCCCCTATATAGTATTGTCTACCATTTTATCAATATTTGAAGACAGACAGGCTGTGTTTTACTGATAGAAGTTGTTTGACAATATTTCAAAATGAAAAAGAGTGGTAATAATAATAGGGTGGAACCCTCAAACTTAAGTTGGGTCTAAAACTTTCCATATTGTGCACAATTGTTTGCAGAAGCAGGATGGTTAGTGTTCTTTGAAAATATTGAAGGTTATCATTCATAGGTTTCTTACAAGTTTTCTCAATGTTTAGACAAGGATGTAGTGTCTTTTGACACTTTGAAGTTCAAAATGGCCAAGGAGTTACTAGCAGAAGCAACAAGAATTCTAGATGAGGGAGAATTCTGGTTCAAAAAAGTGCCTTTCACTTTTGATGCTCAGAAATATCTACTTCCAGGTGTAGTAGCAGACTGGGGAAAGGGTGTTCCTATTCAAAAGTTTAAACCTGAGTGGATTGATCCTATCAAAATATTACAAAGCTATGTCACCTGTGAGGGGAGATGTGCCTTTGTGTTTAAGTATCATTTTAGATTCCTTCAACATCTCAGTCATGAATCTAAAATGAATCTTCCTTTATTCTTTTTGAAAAGTTTACAGAAGATGTCAAGTAGGGTGAAATAACATCACGATCATAAAAAACAATCATTTTTTCACCATGGGCTCATAAAACTGATCATAAGTACTGTATTGCAGAAAAGAGAGAAGACACAGGAACACTTCTTATTTTGGTCAGGTTTCAAAACTGAGAAGGAGGATCAGTCTCAGAAGAGACAGTTAGATAAGGGTTATATTTTGATCAAGAAACTCAAAAAGAAGGTCATAGTGAAAGAGGAAGAAGCTGATAAACCAGGAGAAGCTTTGAATTAGGAAAATGAAAACATTGAACTTGGACAGTGAGTTAATGTTGAGGAAGAAAGAGTTTCAAATTTAGAGATAAAGGAAGTGGAGCCAATGGAAGATGTTTTACTTGCAAAATAAAATCCAGGTGTAAAGGAATATGTTAAGAAGCAGAAGCAGAGCCCTATTACAGTACTTTCTGAAGACGATGAAAAACACTTATCTGATGAGGCTAGGGCTCCTACTACTAATGAATCTAGGGTTTGTTACAAGCAAGAAATACAAAGGCATTTTGAAGAGGAGACATTGTCATGAAAGAAAAGAGTGAAGGTTGTTGAATTTGCTTCAATAACTCATCAAGGAAAGATTCTCAAAATGTAAAGAGAAGTTAGAGCAGTTTGGAGACGCAAGACAAGGCCAAAGAACAAACTTAGGTTAAACATGAAGAAACTATTAAATCCCAAATTGGATAAGAAAAAGGTCACAGTAATAGAAGATTCGTCATCTTAGGAGGAATTGGGAGATAGTGAAGATGACATTAAATAAGTTATGAAGGGTAAAAAAAAAATAGTTTCAAAAGAAAGGCCAGTCTTCACTGATGCAAAGATCTCAAACATTTTCATGGAGGTTCAAAATAAAATGATTCAAGAACAACAGCAAAATGATATAAATAATTCTTGTATGGAGAAAATAGAGATAATTGAAGAAGAATTTCAGTGCAGTATTGAAGTTGAAGAACAGCCAAAGATTCCTGTGACCTTCACAGAGCTGATGAAGGAGGATGAAGAAATATACAAGAAGTTGAAAATCCCATGGACACCAAAATGGATGCAACCAATATCAGAAAGTAAATGTATTGATTATGAAAAGGAAAATCTACAAAGAAGCATTAAGCAATACAAGCATCAAATTGAATATATGCATGAAACTAATGATGGATTACTTACTGTAAATAGGAGACTTAGAGAAGACTTGGAAGAAGTGAACAGTCACTACCAGGAATTGATTGCAGTCTCTAAAGAGGCTCTTAAAAGGAAAAGACAGACAGAGAATCAGTTTACAAAGTTAAGGCTAACTATCCAGGAGCTAGCACAACAGAATGAGGAATTAACAAAGAAGGTTGTAGACTTGGAGGCAGACCACTTGAAAGCTAGAAGGAAAGCTCAGGCATTGGAGGGAATTGCTCTATTAGCTGAAGCAGCAAAATATTTGTAAAAGTACTTTGACAAGAGCAGTTATTAGTTAGTTTGAAAAGTAATTTCATTTTTGTATAATGCTCATTTATATTGAACAATTCAAATAGATGACCTAAAAGTAGTTAGGGTTCAGTTATGCAACTGTTTTTCAAGGAACAAGATAAATGTAAGTCTGAAAGAGGAAAAGGGGTTTGATTTTTGCTGACAAGGGGTGGCTATCGGGATTTGTTTATGAGCTAAGTGTAAAGACTCTTATGTGTTTTTGATGACTGAACTATGAAATATATGCAACCATATGCCCTTTAGATTATTGACTGGTTTTATTTCTAATTTGTGTTAATTACTCAGTTGGTATATTCATTTTTTGTTTAATGTTTTTATGCTTGAAATGCTTGCTAACTGTGGGTGAAACACAGTATTGTTTTTACTCTGTTGGATTATGGTTTATATGTTATGCATCTCAGTCATTCAAATGCTCATGATTTAGTGTTTTCTTTGGTCTTATGAATGTTTTCCCTCTTGTCTTCAAACTGTACAACCAAAACCCTAAAATACCTATTTTACTTAATTGAGTTTATTGAGATTATGTTGGCTTGTTCGTCTATAGTCAAAGAACAAATTCTGGCTCAAACAGAATCCACTAGGATGCTTGGGAAATCCCTAGTCTACATCTATTGAAATTTTTATTTTGGCTCTAACAAAGTAGCTTGGTGTGAATGTAGGGTCCACAACTTATATGCAATATTTGGTAGGATAATTTTTTGGCATTTTCTTGAGTGTTGGTACCCCATTTAGATAGGGTTCTCCACAATACCATAAAAATGTTGTGCATTATTGATAAATTCTTCAAGATTTTTTCCAAATTCGTGTTTATTCCATCCAAGACAATATTTTCTCTGACATTTTTTCTCAATTATTACAATGGGTATAAATTTTTTGACCTGAATAAAGATAAAAATATAGAGAGTGGATTGACTGTTAGTGAAGAATGGAAATTGACATTGTCACGTCCCCATCCCTCATACCAGTGAAGAGGACCCGACGAACACCAAGCATACAGGCAAACAGCCCCATGAACATAATCAAAAGAAATCAATGCTGGAATTAAAACTTAGAAGCATACACCGATGCAGAATGAATCAACATTCAACGGAAGTAGCACACATACATTTCCATCATAAAACATGTTCATCATAATTCATTATACAATAGATATAAATTGCAGCGATGAATAACAGCAGTACTTATCTTTTGATGAAGAATTCACCCGCAACCAACTACGTCGCTACAACGTTCCACCCAACCATAGGCCAGCGTGCTCATCAATCTCTCAGCAACGCTGCCACCCCCGAGTTGGGTATGATTCCTCCAAGGATAAGGGTCATTGCAGGCTTACACATAGCCAAGGGACACAATCAGTCGAACCAACACCGCTGGGTTTACCAGGCCTTCAACAATTGGCCAAGACAGCACAGTCCGAAGACTAACCACTGCGTACTGCAGCAAAACAAACCCTTCACAGCTCTGTGAAGAAGGCAAGTCAACCGATGACAGTCCCAAATGAAAGGTGAGTCACAGCTCAAGCCCACAAGGCAACTCAGAGTTGTTCTTGGCCCTAACGTGGCCACAACAACTCACTGCAACCCAAAACTAGGGGAATAACAGCAGCCCAAACACACAATGGACGATGGCAGCAATTCACAGCCCATAGTGAATAGTAAAAAACACTCCCAGCATAGCCATGGGAGACTCAGCCAATGACTGTGGCAATCGACAACCACAACTCACAGTGCAAACAATGGTAGCTATACACAATCCCAAATAGCAGGGGACCTCAGCCAACGAAACGTGGGGAAGATGATAGCTCCCGTCCCACAATGAAATAGCAGAAAACTACATAGTCCAATAATGGAGAGAAATAGACTCTCGGCATGGATAGGAGGAGAACACAACCATAGACCACAGTTGACAACATACACAGCCACAATAGACATGGGGAACATATACTTACCACCGAACTAGTGTGAAACACACAGGCACATAGCCTAGAGCGTGAACGGCTCCTGCACCCAAAATCTTGAGTGACAGCCACAATTTCACCCTCTCCCTGCATGAGGAAAACTGACGCAGAACTCCTGTGCATGAGGATAAAGGACGCAGCCATCAAAATATGGGAACAACAGCCCACGAACAACAAAGAGAGCCCCCGACTGGTGCGTGAGGAAAACATAACCGATCTCCACGTGAGAGTGAACAGGCCCTAGAAGAATAGCATCGTGGAGAATATGGAGGAATTGAATGCAGTCGTAGGTGGAGTGGGCGCGTGGGAAAAGGCTGACAGCCTGCCACACCCACCACCATAACTACCTCAACTACCAGCCATAACTGCCCCCCAACAACAAAACCAAGACGTTAAAGAGGTTGGTGAACAAGAAAGGTGGCAAACAAACAAAGGTGATAAAACATGGGTTTTCCCCCCATAGAATAAGGTTGGACATCCCCCCCACCCCTTATCCTTTGGAATCATGCCCTTTTCATTCAACGTTGCGCTGCCATAGCTGGTTGTGGTTTATTTTAATTTGATGTGTGTGTTTACATGATGCCACATTATAGTGTGTCGGCTAGCACGTTATACCATCGGCAACTATCCCTATTGCCAAACAACCAAATTGATGGTGGGGCTTTTGCCTTTAGCTCATCACCATGATTAATTACATTATATACATCATGAAAACGAGGTCAAAACCGGGGACATTACAGACATAGTAGTAAATGACATTTAAATTGCAGGAAGAAGTTGGAACTGAGAGGTGGGTAAAGTATGAGGCTCAATTAGAGCAAAGGTAGCAGTCAACATGGGAAATGCTTTTGTGAGTGTAGATAAAGGCAAGATACAAGGGATTTTTGGTGATAGTAGGTATGGTCAAACTTATTTCTAGAGGACATAAAAACATGATGTGGGAGCCTTAATGGCAATAACTTTG
>LPNX010384691.1:0-17766 GCA_001517045.1 Pseudotsuga menziesii | reverse complement strand
TGCTAAAGATCGGACCATTAGCAGGTACATAGTACATGTTTTAGATTGTAGTTTATGGATGCCTTGGCAATAGATGAAAAGCAATAGAGACATAAGCTAATTGCAAAGTTGTTTCCAATAAGATTGTAGAAATACTATGGCATACCAGTGATGACTAGAATTGGTTTTTATAATATTGTCTGTGCATGAAGTTTGAACTGCTGTTGAAACTACAATTTTGATCTTCAAATATAGTTTCAATACCCTCTTAGAATTCTTGGAATCATAAATGGGAATATACAGTTTGGATAGTCTTAAGGGCGATGTATGAACAGATGCATCTGGCATTTACTATTACTTGGTCTCTTGAGCTATGACTGTTGGATGAATAATAGAAATACAAGATAAAAGTTGTTATTGTATGTAATGCTTCCCTTCTTACAATAGGCTTGTTATCTAGGAGATCTACAGTAGCTCCTGATCAGTCAATTGCTATAATGGTTCTTGATCGATCAAGAAGGGGTAAATTCTTCCAAAAGAAACGCTTGAAGACAGCAAGGGGAAAATGTAGCCTCTTAAGGATTTTGTGTGGCTGGCAGGAAAGAAAGATAGAGAAGTCTGCCTAAGGTAAAGAGAGCAGAAGTTTATTTTTGTAATTGCTGAACGCTAGGTCTGTGAAAGTGATGGTTCGCAAATGGCCAGGAGCCATGCTTGCAAAATGTAAATGGCTAAATGCCATGATGAATCTGAAAGAAAGTCTGGTGGTATGATCGCCTATATTGTTTATGTATTTCAGTATATATTATCTAAGTGCATCAAGGTAGTCAGGGTATTTGTAAAATAATAATGAGGGATATATATTCCGTCAAAAAATATAAAAAAAAACCTGAGAGAATCAAATGTAAAAAATGCAACTTACATGATCGATATGCCGCGTTGCAGGAGTGACCTTCCCTTGAATAGCCTTTAAAAGGTCCCGATAGTAGCTATCTGGCACAGTGGACCGTTTCTTCACCGCACCTGAAACCAACAGCCAGACCTTTGACCTCAATGCAAGGGGAACGCCCTTCCTGATCATCCTCTTCAAGGCAATGGTATTAGCGAGGACAGAAAGTGAGAGTGAAGACACAGCAATCCCTTCAGAAACTGAAGATATCTTGGGCTGCAAATACCAACCAGCCCCTTTACTAGCCTCCAGAGCCCACCCAACTCGACCCTGCTCTCGCACCCTCTCTCTCACCTCGTTGAAGAGATTTGCATCATCAAGAGTCCCTTCAACAGTGAAGGAATACAGATCCAAAAACCTCACGGAATAGCAATCCAAAGTCCATTAAAACCAATAGAATTCTATAGAATCCTGCCTTTAAACCTCCCTTAAATGATGCAATGCAGGATCCTGTTAACAAGGGCGTCCATTGCCCCTTTGTTTCAAACAACATGGCACCTTTCCATTCACTATTTTATCTCTGAAACGGATGAATACCCCGCTTTTCTCATCCAAAAAATCAATCAAGAGATATATCAGGTATGTGTCCACCCTAAGGAAGCCAGTGAGAAAATGGATGTTTCCCGCGTGCCCTATTTGGTGTTTTTTTTACTAACACGCTGTCGGTTAAGCGACGATTCCGCGCCCTATATGTGACTTTCACCTTTTCTTTGGTTGTTTGAATGACTTTTTTGAGCAATGACGTATGTATGTAATCCCTGAATACCCACACGATTCCTATATTGACATTATTTGTGCAATTCTGCAACCAAATTTATGTGAGGTTGCCTCAAGATCTTTGTAGGAAAATGTAAACCCATACTAGTCACCCTTATTCTCTCACTAATATTATACTATGCAATTATTTTAGTCAAGTCATTCAAATGGGTGCATATACGTATATTTCTTGTGTTCACATTGAGATCGATTCACCTCCAAGCCCAATGTTCACCTAAAATACATGTATTATCAATGAATTTAATAATAAAAAATGTGTGTTAAGGTTCCCCTGCCAATATTGTCAAAGAGTAATAATGTGTTGCTTTCACTCACATTTATTGCCTTTCCTTGGCCTCATGCTACCCAAATTCATCTTCAAAGTGTTGATTGTATAATGGAAATTGTTGCTTGACTACTACTCAATAGAAAGAACATATTTGAAGAAACAAACAACATTCTTATGGATAAATATGGAGACCACATTTACAAGCCATTCCTTAGGTGATATTAGTTAGTTTATCTCATTTCCATTGGATTAATAAAGCATTTGTTCACTCTCTCTCCCTCGTCCAAATGTCATTTAAATTCATATTTTGAATGGTATGTTAGTTAGTATGCATGCATAAAGGTTAGGTTACTATATTAGTTAGTATGCATGCATAAAGGTTAGGATGGTATATTAGTTAGTATGCATGCATAAAGGTTTGTATTCTTATCTTTTTTCATTATTTATACATATCTCCTAATGATTGAGTGAGATTGACTTTTGGTACACACAAAGAAAATACATTAGTGACACAAATGATAATTTCCATACTAATATAAAGTTTACATAAAGTTTAACCAATGGATTTTTTTAAACATATAATATGTCATAACTTTGTCGGTTCCCTCACGGGTTTATAGGAGAAAACAACAATGAGCCAAGAAAGTTGAAACCATAGAAAAGAATAACAGTTTCACCAACTATAGAATAGAAACTATTAGAACCAAATTTATACATATTGCATTCCAATTAGGATTGGCATGAAACATCATTTTACAATACTATGGGACCAACTAGCACTTGCAATTGATCATGCGTCGTTGCTTAAGCGACGCTTGCTAGGCTAGCCATCGCTTAAGCGACGCTTATGAGCCTAGCCGTCGCTTAAGCGACGCTTATGGCCATAATTTAAAAAAAAAAATTGAACTTTGTGATTTTTGGTAGGTTGAAAAGAAAAAATCCACGTGCCGTCGGAAGTAACTGTCGCATTTTTCATCGAAATGTAGTAGTGTGTGTCTATGAGTCAACATACTGATGTACTACAGATGCCTACTTGACGACATACTCCTATCGAGCCAACATTTTCATCTCCTCATGACGACTTATTCTCAAAGCTCTCGTTTATCGTATCCCTCTAAGACTCATGCTTTGGGGGGCATCCTGTTATACCAAAATCCTGTCACCATCATGTGATAAGACATTTGACATACCTACTTTCCCTAAATCCCAGCTTCTGGAGTGGAAACTAAATGGTTTTTCATCAATATTACATAAAAAATCCCAGCACTGCGCATGCCCCTTTATCCAGGAGCAGTACCCTTGTTCGTATTGCCCATCTTTTTTTGCCCATAAGTGGTGCCACCACTTGTTGTCCTTGGTCCATAAGTGGTTGTTACCAGAATTGATCTGTCATAGAAGGAGAAACGTGGTACCCTGGGTAAAAAGGGAAAAATAGAACTTTATCGAGGCTTCTAGATGATAAGCCTTGTGTCCTCCCTTATCGCTACTGTTGTGGGTTGGTTGAGGTCGAGATCCCTCATCCTAGGATCTTAGAGGCCACCTCACCCACTAATTTCTCAACCTACTCTATCCATTAAAGCCCTATAAATATGAGCTCATAGCCATGGTTGAAGAGAGAACATTGAAGGTATTGTTATGCTGTTGTATTGATCCTTGTCCAAAGATCATTTGGCGAGAGCATAGAGAGATAGAGTTGGAGCTTTTGGGGATCACAATTTTGTTTCATGGAGATGCATGTCAACACTAAGGCTTGGTTGTAAACTTCTTCATATTTGATTAATGCAAGTTGACATCTGTCCCACATATGTTGTTGTTGTTGTGATTTCACATATATGTTGCTAGATTCCTTAGTCACTAGCATAGATTAGTAGATCATATTCTGGTTGCTTTGATCTATTTCGTGTTGATCTTGATTGCAGGTACATAGGTGGACTATCAAAGACTTGTATTCTAGATATCTGCAGCATCTAGGGAGAGTCTTCAACCTTTGTCCTGTATTTGTTCTTGATATGAACCATTCAGACCAGTAGAACACCTTGCTATCTGTAGGAGGTGAAATATTTCAGCTAATAGTAGTGATAATTTGATTTGAAATTGATTTATACACTGGTTTTTACATTTCTTATCGATTCAATAACATTATAGTCTTTCACTCCACTTGCCTTCTGAGTAAAAACAACCCTTAAAATGAATGCTATAATTTAAAACTTATTAGTAATTTTTGTTTTATAAGGCCATACACCTACTAGCTTAGGCTACACTTGTGGGATAGGAAGTGTAAACTCCCCATAAGTACTTAAATTCACACATAGTGGGCCAATCGATGGGTAAATCCTTCTCTTTATTGATAGTATCTGGGAAGCTCCTCTCAAATGGGAGTTAAGCATGAGGTCGCATGGAGGCATTGGACTAGGGAGATAACCCTCTGATTCCTTCACGAAATGTAGACCAAGGTTTTTACACAGATGAGGATTCTGCCCTAGACATAGTTTCAGGATCAACTATAGTAACCATGCATATGAATCAGGCTTGCAACTGCCCCCCCAGACTATTGGTATAGTTAAGGTAGCCTCTAGTCTTTTGACATCTAGCGTTTGTAGATAGGTAAACCAGAAGGCTATTTCTGGTTCACCTTGGATAGGCATGGAAGGTAACCCTTGTTGAAAGTGTAGGAGGGTGGTAGGTGATTCCTATGCTTGTGCTTAAGAACCTATTCATGGATGCCAAGAAACTATCTCTCAGCTTTCTTTGGGAAAGAGTATCTTGTGCCCTTTGTGATTGTTGAGGCTTTAGGAATTTTTGTAGTGATTGCTCTATGGTTTGTCTATGTTAAGCCAAACTTAGGGTTTGAAGAGTCAAATTTACAATCGTGGAGGTCCAATATATCAAAAGGTCATGAGGTTGCAAAACCTTCCTTCGCTTATCACATTGGAACCTCCACCTCCCCCTCAAAGGAGGAGATTGGACATAGACGGTTCTTTTGAACTGATAGGAGTTAGTGAAGTTCTGGGTGAACTAGAACTTAGGGCAAAATGTTTTAATTTAAACATAGTTGAGATAGAATAGTTGTAGGCTCACAAGTTTGCAAGGATTTTTAACACACCTCTAACTGATTTAACTGATCCTATGATCATTCAGGTTCATCCTTTCGATCCACCCGTGATTGGTGTCCCTGTGGGTAGAATAATTTCTACTACAGGAGAAAGTTCTTTTACTTACACCTCAACTACTTTGACTGAAGGGGTGCTACCTCCCTCGGTAGGTGCCCCTAGATCAAGTATAGATACTATGCCCTTAACTCCAATGATTCGAGTGGTTCAACTACCAACTCCCACAAGTTTAGCAGGTGCTTCTGTTGGTAGGGTCACTATGATTCCTAGTGCACCTATAGTTCCTACTTCCTTCACACACACTGCCCAGAGTGGTCCTATAGGATCCTTGGCTTTTGTCCAAGGATTTCCTTGGAATGGGGGGCACATTCCCCCATCCACTCCATACGTAGGCCCAACACCCTCATATGTAGGGGTGCAGTTTGGAAACACTAACCCTTATGTTCAAGGTTTTCAAACTCTGGTTTTGGCTTCGTTCACCAGCTCTCCTTTTTTGCTTTTTAGTGGAGGGATACCTGCTACTATATTCAAACCCCCATTTTGATTGGGGAATCCAAAACCTCGTAGACTGCACCTCACACAAACAATACTATGGCTTATGGATGAAATCATTTCCAAAGCAACCCATCCACTTCACAACTGGCAACAGAGGGAAGCCCCACCTTCACATATGGGAATATGGGGGCAAGTCCCTCCAATCCCCAAACTGGTACTTTTAGTGCTCCGGTTAGACCCAAGCTTCCTTTCCTGACACTATTAAACTTTCCATATTTGTCTAAATTGATGAATGACCCGGTGAGACATGATCCCTCCTGGCCACCCGTCCCTACCAAGATGCCCTCGAATATCCAAAAATTCGAAGGAAAAGTTGGTGATGATCCTCGAGCTCATGCTACCACCTTCCATTTATGGTGCTCTTCCAACTCATTGAACAAAGATTCAGTTCGGTTGAGGCTGTTCCAAATAAATTTGACAAGTACTGCAGTAAAATGGTACATTGAGTTTCCTTCTGTTGCATTTAGTAGTTTTTGGGAATTGGCTAATGCATTTCTTAGTCACTTCCAACTTCTTGTCCGATATGATTTTAGAACAGACTTGTTGTCTACCTTTCAACATAACAAGGCCACCCATATCTTGGATCACATCCAACAATGGAGAAGACAGAAGATCCTTATTAAAGCCACTATTCCTCCTGAGTTCTTATTAGAATGGTTCCTTAAATCCCTATTGCATTATATATCTAAAGATGTATCTACTTTAGATTGATGAATGAGGAAGAAGCTATCCTTAGGGCCCAACAACTAGATTTGATATATTCTCAGTCTGGGATCTTATATGAAATTATCCCTAAGGCACCGAGGCCAACGCATGATGTAGATAAACCTAAGCCGGGACCCCATGCCGATGCTGTCGTTGGTTCCATAAATTCTCCCACTGTAGAATCTTTGGCCAAACAGCTCCATCAACTATCTATCAAATATTCTATGGAAGAGGTAGCAAAGGCTGCCCCCTCACCCCTAAATGCAATTTTTTTTGCACAAACCTCTCAGAAGGGAAATCAACAACTCGGTGGGAAAAAGAAGAGAGGAAAGAAAGGGGAGGGAAACCAAAAAAAGAAAAAACCCGCAAACAATGCTGATGGGGGCAAGACAGAAAAGAAGAAGGTGAAATTCTAATGTAAGTTATGCGATGAAGATCACCTTACTCATCAATGTCCTCTTATGGAACAAGCTCAGAAGCTGTTAAAAGACCAACAACTGGCTGTTCTGAAGGATCATTTTCCCCAAGGACAGAATTCTGCTTTAGCTTCAAATACAGCAGGGGGAATCCCAAATGCCTCTTATCTTAATTATATCAACATAGTTCGATCCCAAACTTTACTACATACCAGGAATAAGAACTATAAGAAATAGACCTCAGATAAGGGTAAGTCAATAGGTGAAATTTCTAACCCTCTCACGATTGAGAAACTTGCCGAAATTATGCCCAAGATATCGAAAGGTGTCTTTAAAAATACCTTGCATAATCCTAATGCTAAGGCTACAGAAAACTACTCCATAGTTGAATACTTAGCCCAAACACCTTGTGCAATGTTGGCTTTAGAGGTGTTACAAAGTTGTCCCACCCAGCGGGATGCACTCTTAGTAGCCTTAGGGAGTATCGACTCATCGAGTCTCATGGCAAAATTTAATTTGTCTGATGTCAAAATTCACCTACCATATCATGTAGCCTTATCAATAGATGTCATCCATGGTGGAAATATCATTGGAAGGGTAGTTGTCAACGAGGGTGCTTCTACATGTGTTATGTCCTTGTCTTGTTGGAAATCTCTTGGATCCCTAGAGCTGGTCCCGTCAAACACCCTACTTACTGCTTTTGATGGAATTTGATTCCATCCACATGGTATCCTACCAGCTTTTTAAATTAAGCTGGAAGGGAAAGTAGTGTCTATTGAGGTAGAGGTGATTGATGCACCTTTGGATTACAACTTTCTCTTTGGGAGAAGTTGGACTTATGCCATGTCTGCTATTGCATCGGCCATCTTTCGGGTGGTAGTGTTTTAACACAAAGGAAAGTTGGTTACTATTGACCAACTCAATTTTACTTGAAAAGACAGCATGGAATCTAATGATTCCATTGGGCCATTTATTGATCAGGTAAAACTTGCTTTAAAGAGCTTAGGGGATGGAATGTACGCATCATTGATGGGCACGTTTGATTTTCCAGCTCCGATTAATTATATAGGTTCTACTAGTGTGGGGAATTCCATAGCTATGGTTGTTGATAGGACTAATCCTTGGGTTCTCCCTTCCCACCATGAACCTTAAGTGCCCTTATTGGCAATGGAAGTGGCTTATCAAGATATCACCTTTACTGCTATTGATCCAAATTTGGTCCCCCTCACAGTCTCAGAGGAACTGGAAGAAGCATATATTCCTGCTTGGGCAGAAAACTCTTTGCATTCTAGAGATTGCTTAGATATGGTGTTACCTTCAGATGAGGCCATCCTTGAAGCCATGTGCGGACGAGGTAAGATTTGCGAAGATCTGCACCATTGATCCTATTTTCTTTTGGAGTTAAGCAAGATAGAGAACCAAGCATTTCATATGAGACTGGTAGATGATGTTGATAAGCCCATTAATCCCTTACCAAGGGATGGAATTTTCACCGAGGGGAACATGGAAAATATCTCTCCTACTATCCCTATCAACATCTCTGTAAATCTTAACATTGTTGAAAATGTGCATATCGGTGCAAATTTCTCTCCTGAGGAGATTGTGATCTATACGGACTTGTTTAAGGAATTCCATGACATTTTTGCTTGGTCATATGAGGAGATGCCACACATTGATCCATCTATAGCCGAGCACGAAATCCAAACATACCCTGATGCTAAACCTGTTCAGCAAAAGTTGAGACCTGTTAACCCGTGTAAAGTGGCGGCAATGAAGGATGAAGTGGAGAAATTGTTGAAAGCCGGTTTTATTTATCCCATAGCTTTGACAGAATGGGTATCCAACCTTGTTCCTGTTGATAAAAGGCTAGGGACCATACGCATGTGTACTGACTTTCAAGATTTAAACAAAGCCTGTCCCAAGGACAACTATCCCATGCCATTTATAGATCAAATTATTCATGCTTGCGTGGGAAGTGAAGTCTTTTGGTTTATGGATGGTTTCTTCGTATATAATCAAATCCAAATTAAACCAGAAGACCAACATAAAACAACTTTTATTTGTACTTGGGGTACCTTCGCATATAAGAAAATTCCCTTCGGATTGAAAAATGATGGGGAAACCTTTCAGCGGAAAATAAATTTTTCCTTCCATGATATTAAAGCCATTGGTTAACCCTACCTTGATGATCTACCTACACATTCTCGTAAGAGGATCGATCATCCAGATCACTTGCATTGGATTTTTGAACGATGCAGATACTATAAAATTCACTTGAATCCCCACAAGTGTGTCTTCTGTGTCGAGTCAGGGAGACTTCTTGGATTGATTGTTTCTAACAAAGGCATTTATATGGATCCTTTAAAAGTTGAGGCCATTGTAAATCTGCCTCCTCCTCGTTCTATAAGGCAGTTGCACATCCTGCAAGGGAAGTCCAATTTCCTTCAATGTTTCATTGTAAATTCCTCCAAGATTACTAAGGGTTTCATGCGCCTGTTAAAACAGGACACCCCATTTGTATGGAATGAAATTACACAACTCGCATTCGAGGCATTAAAAAAAGCTTTGTTGTCGGCACCATTATTGCGTCCGCTAGATTACTCTAGAGGTTTTTTATCATTTCTGGCCACATATGAGTTGACCATAGGGGTAGTCCTAGTCTAGGAGGACAATAAGCTCCAAGTGAATTTTGTCTACTATCTCAGTCATGATTTAGCTGGACCTGAACTTAGGTATTCCCATGTCGATAAGTTGTCCTTAGTAGCTTTTTATGTTGTTTAGAGGTTATGTCACTACATCTTACTCAGGACTACGATGGTAGGGGTAGATGTTAATCCTTTTCAATATGTTTTGTCCCGATGGATAGTTGGAGGCAAATTCAACAAATGGATAGTCATTCTCCAATATTTTGACTTGGATTTTCAATCTGCCAAATCCAAAAAATCCTTAGTTTTTGCTAAGCTCATTGCAGAATTTCTAGTAGAAGAAGATGTAGCCATTGAAGAAGATTCATTCCTAGATGAGCATATCTTTTTGATTTCCACCTCTGACTCATGGTATGGAGATATACTTATCTATCTCTAGACTTTGAAGTATCCTGTAGCTTTCTTGTGGGAAGAACGATGTAAACTATGCCTACATGCGAATAACTACCTCATTATAGGAGATATTTTATACCGTAAGGGGGTAGATTCTATTTTGCATCGATGTCTTACCCACGAGGAAGCAGAGATTGTCCTAAATGATTTCCATAATGGAGTGTGTGGGGGTCATTTATCTGGGTTAGCAATGACCTAGAAGATATTACATGTTGGTTATTTCTGGCCCACAGTCTTTAAAGATTGTGTGGAAGTAGTGAAGCATTGTCATCTTTGTCAGTTTTACACCAGAAAGATGCGGTCGCATCCTGCTCCATTATTTCCCATCATCTCAGTGGGCCCCTTCATGAAGCGAGGGATTGATTACATGACATGTAACCTAGCCACGACTCGGGGGAAAAAATATATCATTGTCACTGTAGACTATTTTATGAAATGGGCAGAGGAAATGCCCACCTTTAAATCTAACAGGGAAACTGCAGCTTTTTTCATGTTCAATCAAATTATCACATGATTTGGTATAACTAAAGTGATTGTCACAGACCATGGCAGTCATTTCCAAAATAGCATGATGACTGAATTGACCACTATGCTAGGATTTAGACAAGAACATTCATCTTTGTTCTATCCTCAAGCAAATAGCCAAGTCGAGGCTGTCAATAAAACTTTGAAAACTATCCTCAAACGTACTATCAATGCATTCCATTCCAACTGGCATATCATGTTGTATCCTGCACTTTGGGCATATCGGACCAATGTAAAAACTGCTACGGGGTTTTCTCCCTTCCAACTTGTTCATGGAGTGGAAGTCGTCACCCCAGTTGAATGTGAAATCCCATCCTTAATAATTTCTATTCATGTGTTACTTGATATGTCTGAGATGGAAGAACGTCCATTACATTTAGAACATCTAGCTGAACAACCTAGAGATGCACTGAAAGAAAACCAAGCTCATAAAAATAGGGTCAAAATCCAATAGGATAAATCGGTCAAGCCTTCAATTTTCTCTGAAGGGGAGCTTATTTTGCTCTGGGACCAAGACAAAGAATCCTTGGGGGTAGGAAAATTCAGGTCTATGTGGTTGGGGCCTTATGTCGTATCAAAGGTGTTAAATAAGGGCACATATGAATTAATTGATTTGGATGCGAATAAGTTGCCTGAGCCTAGAAATGGGCTCTACCTGAAAAATTACTATGCTTAGGCTTAGCAGTTTTTCTTGTATTTCATCGTATGTAATTTTATGTACAATAGGTCGTTGGTTTGTGCTTTTATACCACCTATTGGTTGTTATAGATGTCTTCCGAGTGGTTTTTATGTTTTAATGATGGTTCCAGTCACCACACTTGTAATTTGGCTTTAGTTGCATGGGTCATTTATTTACCCTCATAACAGTTAGTCACCTCAGGAGGTGCTTGCTTAGGTCCCGCTGCCAATAATGTCACTGAATAAAGGGCCTTCATTGAGCTTTTATGGGATGCTTTGTCACATTGTATAACTTAGCTGGAAGTCTGAATAGACTCTCAATTGGTGGTTTCCCAGCTCAATCGGG
The DNA here is from genome assembly GCA_001517045.1 of Pseudotsuga menziesii. Lineage (NCBI taxonomy): Eukaryota > Viridiplantae > Streptophyta > Pinopsida > Pinales > Pinaceae > Pseudotsuga > Pseudotsuga menziesii. Next base: position 6,363 of record LPNX010384691.1, on the reverse strand, counting down.
CTTATCAGGTGCAAAACCCTATTCTATTACGCGATTTTATGCAAGTTAGGTTATTGGAAATAAATTTTGAGTTCATTACATTCAATCATATTCCAAGAAATCAAAATTCATCAACTGATGCATATGCTAATTATATCTTGGATTGGCATTTAACACATTTTACATAAAAATATACAGCAGACACATTTAAAAACATTTGTAAATAATCCAGCAATATCGATATCTATATCTATATCTATATCTATATCTATCTATATGTGTGTGTGTGTGTGTGTGTGTGTGAATATTTTTCCATATAGATAGGTCGAGTCTTTGATCCTCAGATCCAGTCATAATTGTATAATATACAAAAAATATACAAAATATGGATCAAAGTCCATGAAATGCTCCTAGGTCTATGCTTCACCGTCCTTGTCACTTAGACCACCCTCATCCCCCTAATCACCTTGCACTTGGGCTTCTTTAGCCTCCTCAGCTTCAACAACCTCAACAGCATCTATGTACACACGTACTGCTCTAGATACTTGTCTCATAAGGTGTATCCAGACAAGTGGTACATCAACCACTAGCTTCTGCATGATGGTTGGGATGTGCTCAATCCATAAGGTAGGTAATTTATGGGTAAGCCTGGCTAGATTCCCCTCAAGAACCCTAATCAAGCCCTGTTTATCTTCCAAAATAGGATGCACATACATGCGTGGATGCCCAGCAGGGCAGACTGGTCTAATATCTACATTTTGACATTTTTAAAAGCATTAGAACACTTATACATATGTATATATCTCTATAATTAAAATTCATAAAAATTTTAACATTTTGAAAATAAAAATTACCTAACTCTCCCCATGCTCCTCCTGGAGGGAGGACGAGCTCGGTATCACTATCACTCCCAACAAAAGTAGAAGTAATCATCATAAACACTCTAGACTGATCGACCACTTCCCTGGCAGAGGAAGATATCTCCCCACCTACTCATCCTAGGCTGAAAGGGAGAATGAATTGGCAATGGTACTGCAGGACTCAAACCCGAAACTCTCTCAAAAAGGAGGGCTACTAATATGCTGGAATAACCAAAATTATTTGTCCTACCTATTTTGCAGTCAGAGAGCTATTTTCTCACAATCGGGATCACTCCTGAGCACCAGTCATATAGGGCTCCCTGGATACAGTCTACTGCTAGTCATTTGGTTCCCCCTCGTGCTAAACCTGCAATGAAATAGACATCCTCTGATGTAATCTCTAGAGACTCACCTTGAAGGTCAAACATTCCCAGATCATGATCCCAATAGTTTATAAAGAACTCTAAGAGGCGGACATTTGCCCTCATAGGTGAGGCACAAAAAAAATTTAATAACCCACTTTGACGTAAAACATTCACTGTGGGGGCATCTTGAAGAGATTCTTGGTCCATGTCTTCATGTTCCCTCTCCCTCTACTCAAGCACCATCTTTCAATCTAATAAACAAGAAATTGCAAACCTTTAGATTCATATAAAATTTGAAAATTTTCACCCTATACATTGTTTTTCTACCTCACGCAGCGTACGCGACTATCTTTTAGGCAAGTCGCGTACTGCACATGATTGTATTTTAGGAAACCCGTGTATAGAACGCATGTACATGACTATTAACATATCATACCCGCGTACACAACATCGATGCTTTGAGGGCACTTAAAAACATGAATTAGGGCTCAAAATTAACAATTGCTTAGATCAAATGAAAGATCATGGAGTGTAGTTTTACATGACACTTGTGGTTTTGGGAATGGTCCATTGAATCGTCGACACCAAGCAATCAAAGGTAGACGTAAAAATTGTCCTTTTATGGTTAAAAATCAAATGGTGAGTTTTTATTCATATTTTGAACTATTTATAGAAAAAATGTTTTTAAAGTGGGTTTTTTCCCTATAGTTCATAATTTTTAAACTAATACCATCTCTTTTCTTCCATGTGACAGGTTTATGGTCGTATTTAAGTTGTTTTTCGCTCATATAGGATGGTTTTTTGTCATTTCACAAGCATTATGCATTTATACATAATCCATTTTTATCCTAGTATTAAGACTTCGACCACAGACTATGGTATCTTTAATGATTAGCTCCTTGTCTTTACCATTGTTCTTCTGTGGATAGGACTTTTCTCTCATGAGTGTCCTCATTTAGAACCTACTTATTATCTTCTAATACTCATGCTGCAACTGTCGTAGGTTCAGGGGAATCTTTTTAGCTATTTTTTCACGCAAAATTGAGCCTCATTTTGGTCTCTTTTTACAAGCTATCCCTTTATAGGACTCCACACCCTTATGGAGTTTCTTTAGGGCCAGGTATAACTCCTCAAAATAGACTTGACTACAGACTAAACTTGTGTCACGTCCCCATGCCTCCAACCGGCGTAGAGGACGCGACTACTAGCTTTAAACACCTGGGCTAACTGCCCATGAACATGTACAGGCTTAAAAATTCATAAACAGGATGCTTAAACATACACACATGAACATTTATCATGCATAGATGCAATTGTCTATCAGACACAGCGGAAAAATCATGCACTCAAACAAGCATTCATTCAACATGTTCATTTCATTTTAATTAATAGTAAATATAGAATTGCAGAGGTAAAATACACAAGATCACTTATCTTATGAAAGCTTTGCTCCGCAACCAGCTACGTCGCTGCAACGTTCCACCCAACCATAGGCCAGTGTGCTCCTTAATCTCTCAGCAATGCTGCCACCCCCAAGCTGGGCATGATTCTCCAAGGAATAAGGGAACTAGCAGGCTTACACTTAGCCAGGGATGCACAAAACACACAGCCAAGCCAACCGAGTTGGGTTTATGAGGCCATTAAGGAGTTGGAGAAGGCAGATTGCTGAGCTAGTGAGCTCATTACAGAGCCAAGGACACCTACACCAGAACTAGCCTAACCTCTAAGACACCCATCCACACCCAACACAAGGAATCAGTCCCTTCTTTGCTACATAGTCCCTCAGGCCCTCCATTCCCTTCCAGTGCTATTCAGGGGTGATGGAGAAGAAGGCCAGCCCTTTAGCTCTGTCTATGTGGTTCTAGCCACCAGGTTTATCAAGCAAAACTAAGCCAACATCCCTACTCCTCTCACAGTCCGAAGACCAACCATTGCACCCAAGAAACTCATTTAGCTGTCACAGCCTAAACAGGGAAAGACGAATCTCAAGTGACATACAACAATTCCCAAACACAGCAGCAACACACTTACAGCAAGGGAAGAATCAACAGTCCGTCCAAGGCAATTGAGCCACGAAAAGACTCACACACACCACGCTGGAAAAAAATTTACAGACTTCCAGCCTGGGCGTGAGTAACAACCAACGCAGAGCCCACAAATTCGACCCATGGGGAAAGGATTCAGCCACATCATTCACAAATCTGTGGAGGAAACGGCGTGGGTAAAAACTAGGGAGATTCCTGTGCGTGGAAAGAAATAATGGATGGGAAATGGTGGAAAACGAATAGAGCACAAAGAGGATGCGAAATTGGGCGTGCGTGAGTGTTTAGCAAACTCGTGGAGCCCAGAAAATGCCTGCGTGAGACCCAAAACACCAAGAGCCTGTGCGTGAGGATGAACAGCAATGGAGAGGATGCGAATTGCAAGTCTCCATCCTTTTGTAACTTGTGGGGAGGAAGAAAAGTCTGCATAAAGGATGAGGACGAATTGAATGAAGGGCATAGGCTAGGACTGACAGTCCTGCCACCCCACACCCCAAAACAATAACTGCCATAACTCCTCCCAGCTGCCAACAAAAATTATTAAAGAAGGTGGTTGGACTAAGACAAGGGAAGAAGACACATGGGTTTTTCCCCCTTTTGGCTCCAGGTTTGACAAATCCCCCCCCCACATCCTTATCCTTGGGAAAATCAAGCCCCCTTTTGATTTAGTTTCCGCGACCGTAGCTGGTTGTGTTCATTTTTAATTATAAATGCATATTTACATGATGATAAACTCAAAACATATGCCGCATGCCCCAATATACCATCGGTGATAGTTTTAAATCCAAAACATAGCATTACCGATCAATGGTGGGGCCTTGGCCTTTAGCTCCACACCATGATCATTTACAATTTATACATCATATACATCTAATGCAATGGGGTCAAAACCGGGACATTACATTCCCCTCCCCCTTCTATAGCACTGTCCTCAGTGCTTTACAAAATTGAACAAAAATGATACACTGGTATCGCCTCAGTGTTCCGCAGAATTGAACAAAAATGGGTGTGCCAATCACATGGCATCCTCTAGCTCCCATGTAGCCTCTTTAGGTCTAACGTGCTCCCATTGCACCTTTAGCTGACCTATGGCTCGGTTCCGGAGCATTGTGACCTTCCTATCGAGGATGTGCATTGGCTCGATTCAGAACTCTCCTTCGAGTTCCACCTGAATCACATCCCAATTTATCACATGGTTAGGATCATGTACATATCTCTTAAGCAAAGAAACATGAAAAACATTATGAGCTCTAGTGCTAGCAGGCAATGCAATTCTATATGCAACTGGCCCTATCCTTTCGAGCACTTCAAATGGTCCACAATATCTAGGTGACAACTTGGCACAACTTCCAAGTTTCAAGGAACTCTTCCTTGCCCTCACTCTGAGGTAAACATGATCCCCAACATTGGACTCTCTGTTCACCCTATGCTTATCTGCATAGAGTTTTTGTCGGTCCTGTTCTGCTTTCAGCTTCTGCCTGATCTTTGCAACCTCTTGCTCCATTTCCTTGAGCAATTCCGGTCCAAGCACAATCTCGTTCACTGGATCATCCCAAGTGACTGGTGTTCTACATCTTCTTCCATACAAAGCTTCATACGGACTCATCCCCAAGGATGCTTGCTGTCCATTGTTATAAGCAAACTCTACCAAGTGCAAGAAATCTTCCCACTTGGTTGGTTTGTCCATCACATACATGTGAAGCATATCTTCAAGCACCTGATTAACTCTCTCTGTCTGACCATCTGTCTGTGGATGGTATGCAGTGCTGAATTTTAGCTTTGTACCCAAATCTGCAAACAACCCCTTCCAAAAGTTGGAAGTGAACTTGACATCCCGATCAGAGACTATTGCCTTCGGCAATCCATGCAATTTGAATATCTCCTTCATGAATATCTTTGTAATGTCGCCAGTCTCATATGTAGACTTAACCGGTATAAAATGTGCTGCCTTAGTCAACTTGTCCACCACAACCATAATAGAATCATGTTGTCTCCAAGTCATCGGCAATCCTGTAATAAAATCCATGGAAATAACTTCCCATTTCCATTCCGGAACTGGAAAAGGCTGCAACAAGCCTGCTGGATGTTGATGCTCAACCTTTACCTGTTGACATTTCATGCACCTTGAAATGTACTCGGCCATATCCTTTTCCATACCTGGCCAAAAGTACTACCTTCTAGTTGTAGCAATTGTCTTCTAATATCCTGGGTGACCAGAATACGGAGCTTGATGGATTTCATCCATAACAACTCTCCTCAAATCTGCTACATACGGAATATAAATTCTACCTTTAAACGTGAGAAGTCCACCTTCTTCCAATTTATATCCCTCATACCTTTTCTCAAGACTTTGCTGCTGCAATTTGTCTTTTGCTTGCTCATACAATTCATCTCCGGCAACATGATTGGCAATCTGCTGCCTCAAATCTGATTGGCAATCTGCTGCATCAAATCTGATTGGCAAATACTAAGGGATGCCACCTGTATTTCTTTCATTTTCCTGCTGAGTGCATCAGCTACCTTATTCTCTTTTCCCTTCATGTGCTTGATTTCAAAATCAAATTCACATAAAAACTCCAGCCATCTTGCTTGCCTAGCATTCAGAGTAGGCTGATCAAACAGATACTTCAGACCACAATGGTCTGTTCTAAGCTCAAATCTCCTACCCATCAAGTAATGTCTCCACATCTTGAGAGCATGTACTATGGCTGCAAGCTCTAGATCATGAGTGGCATAGTTCTTCTCATGCTCCTTCAGCTTTCTCGACTCATAACATATCACATGGTTGTCCTACATAAGGACTCCTCCAAGCCCTTGTCCACATGCATCGGTACATACCACAAAATATTTCTCTGGATCTGCAACTTTCAATATTGGTCCAATGGTGAGAAGACTCTTCAATCTCTGGAAGCTCTCTTCACACCTCGATGTCCATTCGAACTTCATCCCCTTCTTTTGCAAAGAAGTGATGGCATGTGCAACTTTGGAGAATCCCTCAATGAATCTCCTGTAATATCTTGCAAGTCCCATGAAAGATCTTACATCTGTCACATTTCTTGGAGTAGGCCAATTCATAATGGCTTCAATATTTTCAGGGTCCACAGATATACCCTCCTC
>LPNX010384690.1:86010-103895 GCA_001517045.1 Pseudotsuga menziesii | reverse complement strand
ACAGCTCCATATTCAGTCTCCATTGTTGATAATTTGCATGATCAATTGTTAATTGCTGTGAGTGAAATTAATCTACTGCAGGCCTGAATTTCTACAATGACTAGAGAAATAGACCGTGGATTCGGTTGACCATTTCCTTAGACGACTACAATGGCCCATGTTATTGAAAGGTATGTTTGTTATTGATTTTCATTAGTTTGATAAATCTCTCACACCATCAACTCTACCCTATGATCCAACTGATCTAGGGTAGGTGATTCTACACATAGTAGGGGATAAATCCCCACTATAGTTTTGTCGACTCCATTGTCTCAATCCCCATGGATATCTATTTTTGCAATTGTTTCTATTGTTTTTTTTTAATTTGGGAACCTTTAACTGTCACATATATGAACCCCCTATGGAAGATATGAACCAGTCATGACATAGTTCCTTCCCCCCTGGCCCAAGCCAGTATCCTTTTCTCAAAAATCCTAAGTTTCAACTGGATCATCCCTATTCGACGTAAATTTGTGACCATGTTGCACCTTTTTTCTCGATAAGCATGACCTACGTCATTCCTTCTACCCCAATAAGTGTGACCTGAACCAAAACTTCAGATTGCACTTTTTCAGGATCTCAGAGCGATCGTGGTCACTACTATGACCTATATTTGTGGGACCTATCACACATAAACCCCTATTTTTTTAAACCTAATCCTTTATTATTATTTTCTGACATGATCACAACTTTTTTACAGTTATATGCGACTCCGATCACAGCTGTTCCATGGACAGGTACGACCTACATTTTTTCAGTCCTTTTTGGTGTTTTAGACCCTTTTTTTAGACCCCCTATCTATGTTCTACTCCTTCCCAACTTTTTTCTTTCCATATTTGATCCATTACACCCTCATTGTTCATTTTATAGTTCTATTCACCTTGTATGTGATCCCCTTTACTCAATATTGGTAGTTGAGATTCCCTATGTGTTTCCTATAACCTGATCAATTCCTTATGCACTCATTTACTTGTGTACATTTTATTTTATGGAAGAATTAGTTATTTGCATGATATTTAATGGCATTTACTATTATCTATTAGCATTTGTGTCTCGACCATGATATCATTGGGGTTTATACATTACATATCACCTGTGCACACATCTCACACCCTAAAGTAAAATGCTTTATTCATGACCCCAAGATAGCCTAAAAACTTAAGTTAAATCAACCAACATTGTAACGTCATTTGAGGACCAAAAAAATATTCTACTTAAGTTAGGACACTGGGTATAGACATCCAAATAACACCGCTTTGTTGCTCACATTTGAGAAATATTTTTTGTCCATTAGGGTACCAAAATCCTGTTATACTTGTTGACACAGTCATGACCACTCTGCTGGAGGGCCCCCCTCTCTATGGGAGTAAGCCAGATCGAAGGGGTTTCGGAAGCCAGGGTGGAATACTGCACTCCATTTTGCATTGAAGGCTAACCCTTCATAGTCCTCCTCATGCATGCTAACGTATACCATGTGTTGAGGAACAAAGGGATGAAGTGTAAAAGGCCACTCAGGACATGTCATGAACAAGGTATCCTAATTGCTAGTCTATTTGTAACATACCTAAATAACCTTAAAAAAATGCTTATATAAAAAACAAAATTCAAATATAATTTCTTTCACATGAATTTTGACTATAACCTTCATTAAAATTCATCCTTAATCTTAACAAAAATAACCACATTAATTTCTGTAAGGAAATTCAGGGCCTTCCACAATTAAATCCACTTTTGCAACCAGAAAATTCATTTCCGCACTAAATCTGATTTTTCCAACTTCTTCCTTCTACATTCCTCAATGCGGATTGAGACAAGAGGACCTTTACAAAACACCAAAACAATTTCATTACGTTTCACTTTTTGCATTTTGTACTTCTGCCTTTCGTTTCATACTTCAGGAATCAGACACTTGACACCCGAAGGAATGATCTCACCACATTCCTCTTTCTGCATTCCACCTTTTTGCCTTCCGCTGTGGACTGCAGGAATCAAAACTTAACATGCATTCAAATAATTTATCCACATTTATTCCTTCCACTGCAAACTATGGGAATTCAAAAGTTAATGTGCAGTATTCATTTATCCTTATTTCCTTCTTTCGTATTCCACCCTTCCATCTTCCACTACAAAATGTGAGAATCAAAAACTTAACGTGTGACGAAATTTTTTATCCACATTTCCACCTTCCACATTCCAACCTTCCTCCTTCCATTGCAGAATGCAGGAATTGAAAACTTAACATGTGACGGGATCATTTAACCACATTTCCAACTTCTACTTTCCACCCTTCCGCTTTCCACTACGAACTACGGGAATCAGAGAACATAACATGTGAAGGGATTCATTCATCCACATTTCTGACTTCTGAATTTCGTATTTTCGACTTGAATTATTTCATCCATTGATTCCTGCGGGATCAATATCAATCATTAATATTTTGGCTTAGATATCCACCGCTCATCCTCAATGGACCTATTGGATTTCACAAATATGGAAGGTTTGTTTATCCACACTTGTTGATAGTGCGAAATGAACCTCCATCGTAGATCTAACTCCATGGTTGATATTGACCATTCATCTTTGCTAGGCCTACTGGATTCCACATATTTGGAAAGTTCATTTATTTGCGCTTGTTGACATTGCGAAATGAACCTCCACCGTAGATCTAAATCCTTGGTTGATCTTCATAATTCATCTTTCCTGGGACTAGCAAATTTTGTAGACCAGGAAATTTCATTTATCCACACTCTTTGAGGTTACAAAATCCACTTCCATCATTGATCCCCAACATCATCAAATATATTCTATCGAAACGTGTGGGGTATATAGGATTTTGAAAATCCAAAAACTTAATTTACTCGTGCATGTTGAGGTTGTGAAACCCACTTCCATCGTTGATTTTATTTCCTCAATCCATCCGATGGTAAAATATTCCTGCAAGTTAACCCTTCCACTATTACCAAAAAATGTAAGTCTGAGCATCTTCCCTGGGAAAAATCATGTACAACTTTTGTTCTTCCCATTTTCCCATTTGGACCCTTGACATTTCCTTAATCTTCCTTTCATTGGCCTAAAATTTTGTAGGGAATGGGTAGATGCAAGAAAAACAATTCTCAACCAAACACTATAAGTAATATCCATGAACTTCATTCATCCTAGAATGACTCCACCCAAAACAAGGCTCAAGCATCCTCACATGGAACATATACGTTGGGTGTTTAAATCAGGGAAAGCATACAACATGAAGGTTATGACACCATTAAGCAACCCAAAATAAAACATCCAAAACAAGTCAAAATCATTCAAACAGTGCAGGATTATCCTTTTCCAGGATTTAAGTCAACCTATGAGTTTCAGGGGATGGAAACAAAGTAGTTGCATATTCTACCATTAATAATCTACATAACCATTGCAATACTAATTATATGAGCATATCCCATTGATCAACCCTACTTTTCATCAATAAGAATAAGGAATTCTCTTATCATTCAACAACATTGAAGCATACAATAATACATCTATAGACATGCCCTAAGCTCATCATTCGAAGGAAATCATGCAGTAAACTCATGATTATTTACAAGGAACTATTACATCATTTTAGTTACCATTTACCCCAACACAAGGTACAATACTCTAAAATAGAGTGTGTGAATAATAGTTTTGTAAGAATAATTTCCATCATTGAAATTGAAAACCCCAATTATCATTTACTTAACATTGAAATAAAAATATACACCAAACAACATACCCTACATTCAGAAGAATAGCACAAACCAAAACCTGAGTGGTGAAACCTAGTTGTAAATGAGCCATAATGAAAAGGGAATAGCCACATTCCACCCAAACACATATTAGTCACATTTTAATCCATCCTCAACCACCCTCGAGCTAAACTATCCATGTCGAGAGTGGTCATATTCAAACTCAGTCCAATTGTCTAGTGAGGAATCACTTTCCTAAGACAAAGTTCTCACACAACAAGTCTTCCTTGTTCCAGCATACTCAGCGGTGTCTTTCCTCCTCACATATGATTCCTTATTAATAGTTTTTGTTTTTCCTAGGTCTTTTGCAGCTAACGACCAGTTCCTCTAGGAATTTTCGTTTCCATTACATCCTTGATTCCCTAGGGTGGTTCTAGCACCATACTGGCATTCCCACTCCTGGTGTAACCTAACTGATATTGACTCTTCATGTCCCCCACTCTCGCATGCCTAATTTCCTCATTCAACATGGTGTTTCCTATCATTCAAATTTTTATTACAATCATAATGTTTCAGTTACATTTTTCCTCCAAGGACTGATTGGAATATTCCATATCTACCAATCACATTCAAAAAATAAAATAGTATTTTCAAAAATATTACAAATAAATTTTAGCACTTGGGGATATTATATCCTTTCCCCCTTATTGTAACACTATCCACAGTATTCTCAGCCATCTTCCATAGTTTCTAGGAATAGAACTGTGTAATTATTTCACAGAACATCTTCTAATTCCCAGGTTGCATCCTCTAGGATAAAGTGCTTCCATTGCACCGTAAACTGAGTGAGGAAACAGTTTTGAAGCACAGTTTCTTTCCTGTCTAGAATGCGTAAAGGTTTCACTTTGAATTTGCCCTTTGGTTCCACCTGTAACACATTCCAATCAATGATCTGAGTGGAATCATATCGATATTTCTTCAGTAATGAAATATGAAAAAAATTATGAATTCTTAAGTGTTTTGGAAGAGAAAACTTGTATTCCATAGGTCCAATCCTTTTCAAGACTTGAAAGGGTCCACAGAACCATGGTGCAAATTTAGTAATTTAGTGTAGCTTCACAGTTTTAGGGAGATGTTTTTGGCATTTACTTGGAGGTAAACATGGTCTCCAACATAAAAAATATTTATGTTGTCCATTAGAGGAATTTTAAGGTCTAAAATGGGCCTCCTAAGGAAAATAATAAAATAATAGTTAAAATAATAAAATAATATTTATTAATTTTGAAGGAAAAAAGAAAAAAATTACTTTTTTGTGTTCCTATTTTCGACATATATCCCTGTGTTTTTACTCAAATTTTGATCAGGAGAGCTTGTTGGATGCGAAATTTGATTCCGCATCCAACGAGTACCCACACTGCATACTTTTGATGGAACCCGCTACCCCAAAAACAAGAAATACCTGAAAAATGTGATGATGACATCATCATCACATTTTTTCAGGTATTTCTTGTTTTTAGGGTAGCAGGGTCCATCAAAAGTATGCATTGTGGGTACTCCTTGGATGCGGAATCAAATTCTGCATCCAACAAGCTCTCCCAATTGAAATTTGAGTAACAACACAGGGAGACATCATTATCACATTTTTTCAAGTATTTCTTGTTTTTGGGGTAGCGGGGACCATCAAAAGTATGTAGTGTGGGTAATCCTTGGATGTGGAATAAAATTCCACATCCAACGAGCTCTCTCGATTGAAATTTGAGTAAAAAAACAGGGATATATGTCAAAAATATGAACAAATATTTTTTTTTTTTGGACAAATTTGTCAATTCAACCATTATGGTTGACTCATTTTATTGGAATTATATTGGTTCTTGAATTCCAACTCACAAGAACTTATTGTTGGTGCGTTTTCTTATAAGGACCATTTTAGACCCCAAATTTCCTCTAATGTTTTCAAGTCAGCATAAATATTTTGATGATCCTACGCCACCTTCAAATTATTCTGTACTTCCCGACTAGTTTGTTCCATGTCTTGCAACATTTCTGGTCCTATCATCAAAGAATCCATAGAGCTATCCCAACTAATAAGGGTAGTACACTTCCTTCCATACATGATTTCAAATGGTATCATCTTGGGAGAGGCATGGTAGCCATTATTGTATGCAAAATATGCCATATGTAGATAGTCTTCCCACTTTGTGGGTCTTTCCATGACATACATCCTTAACATGTCCTTAATGACTTGGTTTGTTCGTTCTATTTGTCCATCTATTTCAGGGTGATAGTTGGTGTTGAAGATTATCTTGTTTTCCAAGCCTTCAAACATTTAATTACAAAATTTTGATGTAAACTTGAAGTCCCAATCAGAAATTACCATCTTTGGCACTCCATGAAGTTGAAATATCTCCTTCAGGAATATTTTCGCAACATTGACAGCCTTATAAGTCGATTTCACATGCATAAAATGAGCATACTTGCTTAATTTATCAACTAAAACTATAATTGAATCATGTTTTTTTTTTAGTCAAAGGAAAAACTATGATAAAATCCAAAGATATTACCTCCCATTTCCATTTAGGAATTGCTAAGGGTTGTAACAAACCTGCTAGATGTTGGTGTTTATCCCTCACCTGTTGACATTCCAAACATTTAGATTGGTAATCAACTAGATCTGGCTTTAAATGGGACATAATAATTTCTTTCTAAAGGCTGTTATCATTTTTTGGTAACCAGGGTGTCCTGCATGAGGATTTTTGTGCATTTCATTCAAAATAAATAGTTTTAAATATGCAACATTAGGCATGTATATTCTTCCTTTAAACCAAATTAATCCTTTCTGGTATATTTCGAATTTTGTCCCATTGAATTTTACCTCTTCTGTCAACAATTTATTCAGTATATTTCCATATTCAGCATCATTGATGCTAGCTATTTTTATCCCGCTCAACAAATCACCTTCTGGTTGACTCACGGTCACCTCATACACTTCACAAGTTTTTTGGCTAAGTGCATCAGCCACTTTATTTTCTTTACCTTTTATATGCTTCACTTAAAAGTAAAACTCTCTTAAGAAGGCCATGAATCATGTTTGTATTGCATTAAGTCCAGGTTGAGTAAATAGATTCCTTATGCATGTGTTATCTATCAATAAAGGGAACTTTTCCCTAATAGATAATGACACTGCATCTTTAAGGCATGCACTACTTCTTCCAATTCTATATCATGCACTACATAATTTCATTCATGATTTTTCAAATTACGAGATTTGTAACATACCGCATGCCCTTCTTGAGATAGTATTCCCCCCAATCCATCCTTGCTAGCATTGGTACATAGTGTGTAGTCTTTATAGGGGTCGACTAGCTTCAATACCAGGGCCATGATTAACAGTCCTTTTAGGTTTTAAAATCTCTCCTAACACTGTCACACGTCATACAAACTTTACTCCCTTCCTTTGTAAGGAAGTAATAGGATAGGCTAACCTTGAGAATCCTTGTATGAACCTTTAGTAGTACTCGGTGAGTCCCGTGAAATATCAAATGTAAGTGACATCTGTAGGAATAGGCCATCCCAAAATTTATTTTATCTTATATGGATCTACCACAATCCCTTTTTCTGATACGACATGTCCTAAGTACTGAATTTATTTCTTGAATAATTCACACTTCTTGAATTTATCATATAGCTGGTGGTCCGTTAGCGTCTGTAGTACAATTTTCAGGTGTTGCTGATGTTCTTCTTCTGTACTTGAGCATATCAAGATATCATCAATGAAAATTAACCCAAATTGATCCAAGTACTTGTTAAATATGATATTCATCAGACACATAAATGTAGCAAGGGCATTGGTCTAGCTGAAAGAAATTACTACAAATTCATAATTCCCATATCAGGTCCTAAAATTTGTTTTGTTAATATATTCTTCCTTAATCATGATCTGGTGGTAACCAGGCCTCAAATACAACTTGGATAATACTTTTTCTCCCCCTACTTGATCAAAAAAATCATTAATCCAAGGCAAAGCATACCTATTTTTTATGGTCACTTTATTTAATTGTCTGTAGTCTATGAACAATATTTATGTCCCATCCTTCTTCTTGAAAAAAAAACTGGGGCTCCTCAAGGTGATACATTGGGCCTGATATTACCCTTATCCAGTAGTTCTTGTAACTAGATATTTAATTCTGTTAACTCAGGGATACTCATTCGATAAGGTAATTTTCATGTTGGATAAAACCCAAGTATAATTTCAATGGAGAAATATATTTCTCGTGGAGGGGGCATTCCAGGTATCTCTTCTAGGAACACATCCATGAATTCACTTAAAAATGGGAGGTCCCTTATAGATGTTGGGTTTTTATTAAGGAGTAGCTCAACAATCTTTACCGCATAGAACTTACAACCCTTCCTCAAACACTTCCTCAATTGTAAGGCAAATATCTTCCTTAAAGAAGTAGGATTACTATAACCATTTACCTTCCTAACAATTCTATCTTCATCTACATACATAAATGTTTTATCAAAGAAATTTAGTACTACTTTATACTTTTTCTAACCAGTCCATGCCAATAATCATAACATATGACCCTAGAGGAAAAACATTCAAATTGATTCTAGTTACATGATCCTATATTGGAATTTCATAATTAGAAACAAACTCTGTTACCTTCATTTTTGCTCCAATGGCTAGTTTGACTGACCAAGGCCTTGCATGCCTTACATTGGTGAGCTGGAAATTCTCCATCATTTTAGGAGTGATGTAACTCAAAGTAGCTCCTAGATAAATTAATATAGAGATATTTTGGTTAGAAATAGTACCTTCCATATCTACGATTGCATATTGGTGATATTCTTGTCGATGTTCAAGAGATACATTAATCTGGTGGAAAATTTTTCCAATTTCTCCCACAGTGGAAGCTTCTTGCAAGTTGTGTACAGTCTTGTTGAATTCATTGAGGAGTGGGAATTTCCTTCGTAAGTGGGGACCTTCACACTCCCAACACTTCAGCGGTTCCTTAGGGGTTCCAACAACCCCTTTTTGTCCAATATTCATAGGTTTATTATCCTTATGTTGAAACTACCCATCTCTATTGTAGGAAATTCCTTGAGGATTCCTTGGCATGTTCCTGAAGGGTGGTGGTTGGAAGCCCTTCTTCAGCAGCTTGAACTTTTCTTTCTTCTTGTCCTTCCAGAATTTGAAGAGGTCATTCATTTTTTATACTTCTCAAATCATATTATTTCTATTCTTAACATTTCATCCTGAGTCTCATGGTTATCAAATTCAATCGATTTTTTTAGGACTGTGGCAAGCAGCTTGAGAATCGTTTGGATTCTACCTTTTCTTCTTTAATGTACGACACAAAATGTATAAACTCTAGAAATTTATTGATGAGGTCCTCCATGGTCATTTAACTAAGTTTCAATTCATAAAATTCCTTGTTCTTCCTTTCATAATAGCTTTCTGATAAATAATACTTCTTGAAAAGTTTCTTCAAATCTGACCATTCTAGGTTCTTTTCTTTTAATCCATGGGATGTCTTTAGTGTTGATTAAAGTTGTCATTGATGCCAACAGTGCCTGGTCATTGATGCCAACAATTGAGACTTGGTGCCCCTAGTGGAGCCCCTAAGGGTTAGTGTTTGTTTTGTGGTTGTCTGTGTCAAGAGGAGACCTTTTGACTTTGCCCAAGCCCAAATCTGAAGCCCTTGGAGCCCTTGGAACAATGGCAAAAGCCCTCATCATGTCCTATTATCCTAGAATGTGTTCTTGGTGGGATGAAGAAGTTGGAAGTGTCCGAATGACCCTTTCAGTGGTCATTTGCGTGTTTTAGAGGTCCTGATACCCTAGGAGAAGCCTAGGCACCTCCACACCCTGGTGGTCATAAATTATGTGGCATTTTCGTTGACCTAACTAAAGTTGTTAAACCCTAAACCTAAATTTTACCCTATAAACATTTAATATTTCCCTATTTTGTGCAAAGGTGCCCTAACATGAAATAAGTTTAAAAATTAAAATAATTCTTAAAAACATTAACAAGAGTTGACATGCTTTAATATTAAAATTAAACATTAATAATATTTATTTAAAAAAAAAAATCCTTAAAAAAAAGGTATGAATATAATAATAAATATTTTTTAAAAGAATTCTTTTAAAATAAAAATAAAAAAAAACATTTTAAAAACAAAAAGGGGGGTCTTCATTTAAAAGTCAACAGCCCCATAAATATTTCACCCACGTCAATATTTGACCACCAACTAACGTGAGCCTCCACATTAATATTTCACCCATCCTGAAAACTTGCATAGTGATACTTTTGATTTTATTTTTATTCTATTTTTATTGCCGAGAACCATATAAAATACATTCATTTGTCCAAAAACAAGAGATCGAGAAATGAGCAAGCATGGGCTTGATTCGAGTTTGCTCTCGGGTTCCAAGTTCAGCGAATACAAATTTTATGTGAATTGAAATGTCAGCGAAGGAAATATAACAGCATTTGTGAGTCGTGGAGCAGACTGAATTGGTGAGAAGTATTCAAAGAACGGTATTTTTGACGGTATTCACACAACAATAATTTGTTGTTTTCTCTGAACTATTTATTTTTGAAGAGGACAGTACAGAGAGAACTTGTTGGCAGCAGACGGATTTTTTTTGGTGAAGAATAAGTCCCGGTTTTTTTATTTATTTATCTTGCACAGACCCGAGTTCTTAACAGTGATATATATTTTGGTGAAATATATAGACCGAGATTCGATCTTGCAGCAGAGGATTTATTTTTGTTTTGAGCTACATCCCGGGGACAGCAATGCCAAATTGAGCATTAATGGGAATCGTTTTTTTTTTGTGACAACTGAATAGAGCTCACATACAGGAGGCCGATATCCTGTAGATTTGAATCTGCCTTAAAATAGGATGGCCGGGACAGTTCAATCCATAACAATTGAAGACAGGTGCTGATGAAGATAATGGATGGTGGAAAATGAGCATGGAAATACATATAGTGCTTTCCCAAATCAAATCTATAGGGCAGAGGATGATCAGAAATTTCGTGGGCAGTATGCGTTGTTGAAAGAGAAATTTTAATTTCTTTTACAGAGTTTTTGTAAAGGCTGTGTGGTCTATTATTGAGGGCTTAGTGCACATTAAGAGATCTGTGTTCATCTTCAGAGGTTGCGTCCTCTGTTGGGAGGGCAATTTGAAAGGGAATGACTCTATTCTAACTGTTGTGCATTTCCCTTGAAGAATACACTCTAATGCTGCCATATTTGTTTTGTCCAAGGGATCATATTAGTTGTTGGAGGGCCTGTTATCATTCCTGGAGCTCGCGGACCAGACTGGGGGATCATCTAGAGGAGTTTGGGACTGTTTAAATTCAGCTGAGCACTTCAATCAAATACTATCATCTTCAGCAGTGCTGATAAATCAATTCTGGGCACTAAAGAGGGGCTGACAGCCATAAAGACTCCATTGTTAAATGCTGTTGCTTTCCAGACCTGTTTTGGTCTTTACACAGACCTTTACAGCTCCATTTTTGCAGTCTGAGTTTGAGTCTCAATTTCAAGCACACACAGTCCATGTTTGCAGCAGTCTTAGTCATGGTTGATGAATTTTTACAAATTCAATGATGAGGTCAAAGCTGAAGTTCAAGCGGTGGATTTGAAGTCATCTGCAAAAGGTATGTCTATGAATTAAATACAGTGGTATGAATATAGTTTTATGAATATAGTAGACAAGGTATGTCTGAACAGTTAAGCAAATACATGCTATATTACAGTATTTATGAGAACATTGACAAGTGACATATGTATGAGAGAAAAGTGAGTGAGTAGTATGAACAGTGATAAATAGCATTATAGATGTTTGCAGCAGTATGGGATATGTAGTGAAATCAGTGAAATATAAGTGATGTAAATAGACAAGTGAAACAATTTGACAGAGATGAGAAGTAGTTTGTACAGTGGTGTATGAACAATACAGTGAAGTATACAGCAGTGCATGTACAATGATACATACAGTAAAGTATACAGTGGTGGGAAATGATAGGATCAGTGATATGCTCAGGAGGCTCAGATTACTCAGTGATATGATGATATGACAGTGATATGCACAGTAACTTGTATGTTCAATGATATATGCATGATATATTTACACAGTGGCATATACATATGTACTTAGTAATATTTAAACAGTGGTATGTTCAGTAAAACACACTCAGTGGCATGACAATTAGTACACAGTAATATATGTATGATAAAACACAGTGATAAAGGCTCAGTTTATGTATGAAGTGATAGAGATGTTTACACAATGATGTGCTCAGTTTGATATGCTCAGTGATGTTTACACAGTGATACTCAGTGATGTATGAAGAAAACACAATGTGTGATGGTATGGAATTATATAGTACAATGATGATAAGTGGTAATTAGGAGTGAGTACATTGGATCAGTTGTGCAGCATTAGCACAGGCTACTACATGTGCATTTGGTCTGACTTATATTGGATGAATAGTATGAGCAGTTGGTTTGACCCAGGTGGTCTGGTACACAGCTGGTTGAATTCAGATTGATTGATTCAGATGATGTGAACAACAAATTGATTGATACAGCTAGATTGTGCATGTTGATGAGTAGTGTGGA
Source organism: Pseudotsuga menziesii (assembly GCA_001517045.1). Taxonomy (NCBI): domain Eukaryota; kingdom Viridiplantae; phylum Streptophyta; class Pinopsida; order Pinales; family Pinaceae; genus Pseudotsuga; species Pseudotsuga menziesii. Next base: position 91,513 of record LPNX010384690.1, on the reverse strand, counting down.
GCAGTGGTCAGTGGACAGTTGATGAGCAGTGGACAGTTGATGAGCAGTGAAAGTGGTTGTGCAGTGTGGTTTAGATTGTGCAGTGTGGTACAGGTGTTGGATAGCAGGTCCGCAGGATCAGTGCAGTTTGTGGTTCAGTAGTTCAGTTTCTATCTTCATATAAGGGTGGCAGGACGGGGCAAGGAAAGGAGGTCGTAGCCTCCTTCCGGTGGAAGCCGGAAAACTAGGGAGTGACAGCTTCCTTCAGGTCGTAGCCTGTAAATCAAGGGGGTCGTAGCCTCCTTCCAGTTGAAGCTGGAAAAATTGAAGTCTTTGTAATAAGGGGGTGTTTCCTCCTTCCAGTTATTTCTGGAAAACTATTTTAAAAAGGGTTCTGTGGTTTTTCCCCCAGGACTTGGGTTTCCACGTAAAAATCTTGTGTACTGTGTTACTATGCTTTCTATGTGATGATGATGATATGATGATGATAATAATTCTGATAGTCATATAATGATAATGTGACAATGAATAAGTTGTTGATTATAAAAGTTGAAAAGTAATAAACATTGCACACACTGATTCACCCCCCCCTCTCAGTGTTTACAATTGGTATCAGAGCGGGTCCTTCACAAGAAATCCTTACCAGCTTGAAGTAGATCCTTGACACACCATGGGATTTTCAGTAAATGGAGCACCATTGTTTTGTGGGACAAATTACTTGATCTGGAAAAGAAGAATGCAAGGTTATCTTGAAGCAGAAGGCAGTGGAGTATGGCAGTCAGTGCTTACTGGGTACGATCATCCGAAGAAAGTGAAAACAACAGCTCAGAAGGAAGCAAGGAAAAATAATTCAATGGCTATGGAATCCATTTTTGAAGGCTTATCAGATTCCATAAAAGAGAAAATTGGAAAGTGCAACACTGCGAAGGAACTATGGCTCAAAATAGAACATCTCTACTCCTCTAAGGAACATGAAGAAGAAGTTATGAAACTCATGACTGCAGATTTGACACATCTCCAAAAGAAGAAAATAGGAAAGTGCAACTCAATTGAAGAATTGTCACTGAAGTTAGATCAAGTGTACTCCATTGAAGAACAGAAAGCAGAAGGCAACTCCATAGAAAGGTCAGTACAAGATCCAGGTAAGTATGAAGGTAAGTCTATTGAACACCCTATTTGTAATGTTTTTGAAGAAATATGTCTATCGAGTATAGAGAATAAGTGCTATTCAAAATTCATAGATTGTAATACATCAAAATGTGATGAATCTCATTGTTTCTTGATAAATGATGGAAATGAATGTTTAAACATTGATATTTCTAATGCTTTGCAAAAGGTTGAGAAACTTTGTAAACAGAACCAGGTATTACAAGAACAATTGGACAAATCTAAGAAGAGGAATCAAGAAGAATCTGAGAAAGCCACACAGACTATAATTGATCTAAATCTCCAAGTTGAAGAAGCTTCTAGAATCAAAGAAGCCATATCCAACTCTCTGAAAGATCAACTTGAGAATTTTGCTGTTGAAAATAAAAGACAATCAGAAGAAATTGACAAGCTCAGAAGACAGCTAGAGGATAAGGAGAAAGAATTGACTCACAAGCTTCAAGACAAAGATAGTGAGATCAATATCTTACTTGAAAAAATGCAGAAGGAAAGATCCGCCAGTCAGAAAGAAGATCCAAGTGACAAAACGGGAATTCATTTCAATCATGAGATTGAAGAGAAAATAAGAAGAAAACAAGAAGATGAAATCAAATCCTTGAAGATAGAATTACGAAAGGTATGTTTGACGAATTTTGACTTTGAAAAGGAACTCTCAAAACTCAGAAAAGAAAATCAAAAAATAAAAGGACAGATGGAAGACAGTATCGTCATTGATCTGAAAGATCAGATAGAAGAAGTCAATAAAATTGAAGAAGACCTAACAAGACAACTCCAAGAAAAGATAGAAATTTGTCAAAAGCAAGAATTGAAGATCCTCTCTCTAAAGGAAGATCTGAACAAGGCAGTTGCTCAGTTGAAGACAAATTCAAAGATTGAAAAGAACATTGAAGAAAGTGAAAGTTCCAAGGGAAAAGAAGAAAAGGCTAATAGTTATACAAATATTTTCAGTAGATCCCATGATCAGCAAGATTCAAGGAAGAATAGAAACAGAGAACTTGCATCACAAAGAAGATCCTTTGCTCAGGGATATCCCATGATGTTCAATGGTCACTGCTACAAGTGTAACAACTATGGTCACAAATCCATCCATTGCAGAACTCATGACTTATAATTCTAGATATAAATCAAGGTATGTTTTCCGTTCAATGTTATAATTGTTATCATTATGGTCATTTTGCGAAACATTGCAGGATGCAGGGAGAAGCTAAAGTTTGGAGAAGAAAGCAAGTTCAACCGAATGTTATGAACAGTGATCAGCCTACCAAAGTATGGAAAATAAAGTCAGTAGATTGCACCAATAATCAAAACAGAAATGATGAAAATATTGGGAAAAACCCAATACCATTTTGAAGACTATCGATCAGTGTTATGAAGTGTAAAAGGAGCTATGTACTTGATTATCCTACAGTAGTTGGTTCTAGCATATAAGCAGCAGCAGTGCCAAGTGATAGGGGGAGCAGTATTGCTAAAGAAAGTTCTCGTTGCCATTGATGCAAAAAGGAAGAGAATTTGTTGACAGGGGGAGCATGCCCTGAGGGGGAGCTGTATTGTCAAAGGATGTTCCCTTTGCCATTGATGCCAAAGGGGAAGAGAAGTTGTGAACAAGGGGAGCTTGTTCTCAGGGGGAGCCTGAGTGTTGTCATCAATGACAAAGGGGGATATTGTTGATTAAAGTTGTCATTAATGCCAACACTCAGGCTCCCCCTGAGAACAAGCTCCCATTGATGCCAACAGTGCCTGGTCATTGATGCCAACAGTTGAGACTTGGTGCCCCTAGTGGAGCCCCTAAGGGTTAGTGTTTGGTTTGTGGTTGTCTGTGTCAAGAGGAGACCTTTTGACTTTGCCCAAGCCCAAATCTGAAGCCCTTGGAGCCCTTGGAACAATGGCAAAAGCCCTAATCATGTCCTATTATCCTAGAATGTGTTCTTGGTGGGATGAAGAAGTTGGAAGTGTCCGAATGACCCTTTCAGTGTTCATTTGCCTGTTTTAGAGGTCCTGATACCCTAGGAGAAGCCTAGGCACCTCCACACCCTGGTGGTCATAAAGTATGTGGCATTTTCGTTGACCTGACTAAAGTTGCTAAAACCCTAAACCTAAATTTTACCCTATAAACATTTAATATTTCCCTATTTTGTGCAAAGGTGCCCTAACATGAAATAAGTTTAAAAATTAAAATAATTCTTAAAAACATTAACAAGAGTTAACATGCTTTAATATTAAAATTAAACATTAATAATATTTTTTTTTTTTAAAATACTTAAAAAAAATGTATGAATATAATAATAAATATTTTTTTAAAGAATTCTTTTAAAATAAAAATAAAAAAAACATTTTAAAAACAAAAAGGGGGGTCTTCATTTAAAAGTCAACAGCCCCGTAAATATTTCACCCACGTCAATATTTGACCACCAACTAACGTGAGCCTCCACATTAATATTTCACCCATCCTGAAAACTTGCATAGTGATACTTTTGATTTTATTTTTATTCTATTTTTATTGCCGAGAACCATATAAAATACATTCATTTGTCCAAAAACAAGAGATCGAGAAATGAGCAAGCATGGGCTTGATTCGAGTTTGCCCTCGGATTCCAAGTTCAGTGAATACAAATTTTATGTGAATTGAAATGTCAGCGAAGGAAATATAACAGCATTTGTGAGTCGTGGAGCAGACTGAATTGGTGAGCAGTATTCAAAGAATGGTATTTTTGACGGTATTCACACAACAATAATTTGTTGTTTTCTCTGAACTATTTATTTTTGAAGAGGACAGTACAGAGAGAACTTGTTGGCAGCAGACGGATTTTTTTTGGTGAAGAATAAGTCCCGGTTTTTTTTTATTTATTTATCTTGTACAGACCCGAGTTCTTAACAGTGATATATATTTTGGTGAAATATATAGACCGAGCTTCGATCTTGCAGCAGAGGATTTATTTTTGTTTTGAGCTGCAGCCCGGGGACAACAATGCCAAATTGAGCATTAATGGGAATCGTTTTTTTTTTTTTGTGACAACTGAATAGAGCTCACATACAGGAGGCCGATATCCTGTAGATTTGAATCTTCCTTAAAATAGGCTGGCCGGGACAGTTCAATCCATAACAATTGAAGACAGGTGCTGATGAAGATAATGGATGGTGGAAAATGAGCATGGAAATACATATAGTGCTTTCCCAAATCAAATCTATAGGGCAGAGGATGATCAGAAATTTCATGGGCAGTATGCGTTGTTGAAAGAGAAATTTTAATTTCTTTTACAGAGTTTCTATAAAGGCTGTGTGGTCTATTATTGAGGGCTTAGTGCACATTAAGAGATCTGTGTTCATCTTCAGAGGTTGCGTCCTCTGTTGGAAGGGCAATTTGAAAGGGAATGACTCTATTCTAACTGTTGTGCATTTCCCTTGAAGAATACACTCTAATGCTGCCATATTTGTTTTGTCCAAGGGATCATATTAGTTGTTGGAGGGCCTGTTATCATTCCTGGAGCTCGCGGACCAGACTGGGGGATCATCTGGAGGAGTTTGGGACTGTTTAAATTCAGCTGAGCACTTCAATCAAAGACTATCATCTTCAGTAGTGCTGATAAATCAATTCTGGGCACTAAAGAGGGGCTGACAGCCATAAAGACTCCATTGTTAAATGTTGTTGCTTTCCAGACCTGTTTTGGTCTTTACACAGACCTTTACAGCTCCATTTTTGCAGTCTGAGTTTGAGTCTCAATTTCAAGCACACACAGTCCATGTTTGCAGCAGTCTGAGTCATGGTTGATGAATTTTTACAAATTCAATGATGAGGTCAAAGCTGAAGTTCAAGAGCTAGATTTGAAGTCATCTGTAAAAGGTATGTCTATGAATTAAATACAGTGGTATGAATATAGTTTGTATGAATATAGTAGACAAGGTATGTCTGAACAGTTAAGCAAATACATGCTATATTACAGTATTTATGAGAACATTGACAAGTGACATATGTATGAGAGAAAAGTGAGTGAGTAGTATGAACAGTGATAAATAGCATTATAGATGTTTGCAGCAGTATGGGATATGTAGTGAAATCAGTGAAATATAAGTGATGTAAATAGACAAGTGAAACAATTTGACAGAGATGAGAAGTAGTTTGTACAGTGGTGTATGAACAATACAGTGAAGTATACAGCAGTGCATGTACAATGATACATACAGTAAAGTATACAGTGGTGGGAAATGATAGGATCAGTGATATACTCAGGAGGCTTAGATTACTCAGTGATATGATGATATGACAGTGATATGCACAGTAACTTGTATGTTCAATGATATATGCATGATATATTTACACAGTGGCATATACATATGTACTTAGTAATATTTAAACATTGGT
>LPNX010384690.1:4101-85864 GCA_001517045.1 Pseudotsuga menziesii | reverse complement strand
TTTCTATCTTCATATAAGGGTGGCAGGACGGGGCAAGGAAAGGAGGTCGTAGCCTCCTTCTGGTGGAAGCCGGAAAACTAGGGAGTGGCAGCTTCCTTCAGGTTGTAGCCTGTAAATCAAGGGGGTCGTAGCCTCCTTCCAGTTGAAGCTAGAAAAATTGAAGTCTTTGTAATAAGGGGGTGTTGCCTCCTTCCAGTTATTTCTGGAAAACTATTTTAAAAAGGCTTCCGTGGTTTTCCCCCCAGGACTTGGGTTTCCACGTAAAAATCTTGTGTACTGTGTTGCTATGCTTTCTATGTGATGATGATGATATGATGATGATAACAATGCTGATAGTCATATAATGATAATGTGACAATGAATAAGTTGTTGATTATAAAAGTTGAAAAGTTCTAAACATTGCACACACTGATTCACCCCCCCCTCTCAGTGTTTACATTTAGGTCCTGCCATAAAATGTTGGCCTTTCCTTTCAAGTTGTAAACTACCATTCTTACCTTCATGTTGCTAGAGTAGTTGTAAATATGAAAGTACCTTTTAATATCCAGTAACCAATATTCCTCTTCCTCTCTCATCCTATATTCCCCATCAAAACTAGTGGTTTTAATTTTCTTGAATCTCCTTCCAGATGGTCTACTTTTCTCTTCCCATATTTCCAAGATTAATTCCCATATTTTTGAGTTTAATGGGAGGAAATGTATTTTCTTTTAGCACTGTCCCCAACTTTTGGGTCCCTCCTTTCCTTTGATGGTGGTTTTTCCCCATTGTTCCTCTCCTACAAGCTTTGCAATAATAGCTCATTGATATCTTATTGTTTTTAGTGACCCCTTTTCAGCTGCTCATTTTCTACTTTGAAGCTATGCATTTCCAATATCAAATTATTCATGGCTTCAAGTTCTCGACTAGATTCAGAATGCTTTGGTTGTGGCTACATTGGAAAAGGTAATAGTGTACCCTCTTCACATGGGTACTCATGTTCATTTTGTGAGGCCATCATTGTATCGTGTTACAGGAACAATTCCTGTTTGTACACAAAACATTCCAAACAAAAAGTGTTAAGGTTAGAACAAGGGTTTTCCATAATGCAGCGGAACTAGATGTTCCCAAAAAGGAGACAAGGTTGAAACATGTGGCTCAGATACCATATGTAACATAATCAAATAACCTTGAAAAGGAAAGGATGTGGGTGGCTTGAGAGGCAAAGAGGTCTCAAGGCATCCACGAGCAACATAACAGTATGCAAGAGAGGTGTTCTTTGAGAGTGACCCCCCACCCTCCTTTTATAGCTTTTTTGGGGGTTTTAGGGTTTTAAGCCCTTGGTCGAGGATTTAGCCCCTTTTTTGGGCTTTTAGCCCCTTTCGCCCTAACTTTAGCTCCTTTTAGGGTTCTAAGCTTCTTTAAGGGGTTTTAGCCCCTTTTTGGAGGCTTTAGCCCTTAGGAGAGTTTTTTAGGCTCCTTTTTGGGGTTTTTAATCCCTTTTCTTCATTCTTAAGCCTTTTTGAGGGTGTGGGGGTCTAATGGGGTGTTACAAAGGTCATGTATGGGTGTCCTTGGGTGGTGTAGGCCGTATAGAGCTAAGAGATGGATTTTTGGGTTAACACCCCATGTCGAGACAGTGGATAGTGGTCCAAAGGTCATCCATGTAGTATGGACGGAGCAGAAGGATCTCAAACATACCAATACAGGTGTAGGATATATTGTGGCAGAGGCTCACGAGTCGATGCGGCAGAGGCATGAAAGGTGGCTCTCAGACAGAGGTCAAGAGAGTTGTGTGTGAGTTGTGGTGGATGGATTTGACTACATGCGATGTGAGTGGAAGTCCCGGGGCACTTATATGCCAAATACATGCAAGAAAAATAAATCATTTTGTGGACAATGGTCCAGAGACCCGCATAAGGTGCGGTGGATGGATAAGGTAACTATGTGTTAAAATTACAAAACAAAAAAGAAAAAAATGGTAACCCTAAATGGGCGATGGCCCAAGAGCCCGCATGAGTAGCCGTAGGAAAGAGTGATGCAAGTAAAGCTCCGCAGACACTTGCATCGCCATGCGGTGGCTCGTAAATCAAGGTAACTTTCAAGGAGTGGTCCTAAAATTTGTTTGTTAAACATGAGACAATGGTCTCATAAGGAAATGGAAATTTGGGCCTGGAGGTGTGAGAGGTGTCTCGAATAGGTTCTGGGTGATTTTGGATTAGCAACTAATGGTGCTTCCCTGACTTGCGAGAAAAAATGTTGAAAAACAAAAAGGGATAAAACTACGCTACAAGGGACTGATAGTGGTGGTATTAGGCATAGGATCTCTTGAGGTGGAGCTCATTGTATGGCTTCTTCAAGAGTCAACCATCTAAGTCAATGAAGAGGTATGCCCCCTTGCCAAGATGAAGGTCATTAGTAAGGCAGGGTGACAAAATCTGGTCTTTTATGGAAAGAACCAATCCCAAACTATGGTTTAAAGGGAATGGGGTAAAACTAAAGGTGGTCTTACATATATCTTCATCATCGTGTAAGTGGTGTCAAGATAGATCAGGTGGATCTTCCACAGCCGATAAGGAGAAAGGGAAACCGGTGCTAGATATCATGAAAATGCTATTAGTTGTGGCTTTGGTTTCCTTGCCCCTAGTCTTTGTTGGAGGAAGAGGGGTAGGCCTGGAGATGGGAAGAGTCTTTGATGGACCTGGAGGTAGGTGCAACATCATCTCAATTGGCTATACATGAGTCAACACATCTTGGGACCTTAGAGTTATGGTAGGTGGTTCAAGGTACCATACAGGATCTGTTAGTGTAAAATCCTATAGATTGCAGGTTGCCAAGATAGACTTACTCATGATCTCGGATGGTAGGAAAAGGAAAAGGATAATTTTGAGTGGGAATGAACCCCACTGTTTCCCTGGTAACTAAGGTTGAGGTTGTAACTAAGGTTGTGGTTGTGGCTGTGGCTGCAGCTATGAAAACAATGGAAGAGATAGGTCTGATGGACCATCGATGATGGTGGAGACAAGAGGGTCTATAGAATTGGACATCATGTAAATGGACATGGTGTCTGAAGACGGAGGTAGGGGGTGAACTTCTTCGATCAGGGTGATATTAGATTCAAGGGAATGTTAATGGAGGTTAGCTAAAGCGATTCAAAATTCGGGAAAGTCTTGACAGTGGTGAGAATATTGTCCATACAGACTACAAAGCGCACAAGCAAGGTTTTTTCTCAATGCCTTATTTCTCACTATTGGTGCGGTTGGAATATTAACCATGGGGAGGTTTTTGGTTGTATCCATGGCATCCAAATGTGCAAGGATCATCGGAATCTCAAGGTAGTTCTGATTCGGATGGTCCTATTCTTCGCAGACGGTGCAAGGTGGTATTTGTTGCGGTTTTGCCATAGCTTTTGCATTTTTTCCCCTAGCCCTTTTTGGGTGGGGCAGTGTGGGTGTGGGTGCAGTGTTTTGATTTTGTAGGCCAGGTGGAGAGAAAGACTCACCTATAATGGGTTGTACTAGAGTAAAAAAAACCTAGGGCATTGGTGGTTGAGCTAGTGGATCGATATACCACACCAAAATTCCCAATGTAAAGTTAGGTAGGCTTACGGTGGCCATTACCAGCTTGCTCATGACACCAAGTGGGGGAAAGAGAAAGGGAATCATATAGACTGGTGATGAGCCTAGATAAATCCCTGCTGGTTGCATGTGGGGATGTGGTTGTGGTTGCAGCTACAAGAAATGCTGCTGCTATGGATGATGTTGTGGCTGTTTTTGGTGTTGCAGCTGCAGATGGTGTTGTGGTTGGGGTTGGGGCTACGGCTGCGCTTGTTGTTTAGGTGCAGCGGTACTGGATGAGACCATGCACAATTTCGTAGTATCATTTTATGTTAGTGGTGGTGACACTAAGGGGAAAGGAGTCATCATGGTGATATTGAAAAACAATCCAGGACCCACATTCAACAATGGGGAGGCTCGTGTGTTGTCAACCATGGTGTTGAATGCAGGGACGACATTGGCATGTGTGGTCGTCCCTTGTGGCTCAATGGTGCTGATGGTAGGGATAAAGTTGGAAGGTGGAGTTAACCCTTACGGATCATGATAAGTGATTTGATAAACCATCATGATCTTCCCTTCATGAGGGAACATCATGAGATGCAAGACAATTGATGCGACCGCTCTCATGGCGTACATATAACTTATTTTGAGGAGAAGGTTATAGTCCAGTTGAGCATTGACGACCTCTATGTCAATCAACATTGTCTTACCTCCTAATGTGATGGGGACATGAGGGAGGATTCCTTGGGCTTTAGTGGTATGGCCATCATAAGCCCACAAAGTTGTGGAGGATGGTTGCATAATTGGGGATCTGAGTTTCTTCCAAACCAGGGTGGACATAACGCATGTGGATTCCCCCTCATCCACTATGCACCAGTGCACGGCCAAATTCTAGATAGACACCAGGATTTGGAAGGTGATGGTGAATGGCATGCGCGGTTCTCCATTATCCATGTTGAATGTGATCAACTTGGAGTCGGAGGGGTCTACAGCCCTAAGGGCGGCTAGTAACGCTTTCCATTTCATTAGGCACATTTTGAGTACCTCTAGAGCGGACATGGCCATTAGTGTTTGGGCTAAATATTCCATAATGCTATAGCTGAAAACAGCTCTAGTTGTGGCATTGTTGGCCACTCGACGTATGGGGGGGCAGGGGAAAGGGGGTAACTGAAGAGGTAGATTGATTGATTTGGATGTAGATGTTGCTGATGTGTCAGCGGGTTCGATGGTGGTACCGTACTGATTCCATCTAGTTTGTAGGTTAAACTCTTCAGTCTCCATCGCTAGCAGGTGGTGGACACCTATTTCTGCCATGGGAGGTGCCCCCAAAGTGTTGGGATTGTCCTGGGGATGGGGTGCGGTTGCCACAAATCCTTGGAATAGTAGTGGGTTTTGAAGCACCATGGGGGGAGGTCCTTGTGGTGTCGGGTTGGGTTGGGCTTGGTTCATGGTGTTGGCGGCCTGTTGGGACTCGTTTTGAATGGCTTGCTTAGCACGACCCATGAGGGGACACTTGAATGTGTAGTTCCCATAGACCTCAAAGAGTGTGAACAGTTGGTTTGTGCACAACAGGGCGTTGAATTTAGGAGCATTTGGTCATGGGGGTTTTTGGGCTAGTTTGTTTGCTGCAGCATTGTTGGGAGGGTTTGGTTGTTGACCGCCTCCTTGCAGTTGGTTATTGTCTTGGTTTTAGGGATGATTATTTCTAGCTTTCCCTTGTTGATTGTTGGGGGTAGGCTTGTTGGGATGGTTTTGTTGTGCAAATACTTGTCTCAACAGAGTGGGTGGAGTAGGGGTAGGGGCTTGAACCGCTACACTGGTGGTGCATAATAAATTTGGGTGGGCTGCGGTGCAACAAATGTGGGCATTTTCCCCATTTCCTGCTGTGTTGGCCATGCCAAGGCCTAAGCCTGCTACGGTGGTGCAAGTTGTGTGCAAGAAGTTGTTGCTCCAAACTAGGACATCATTCTGGCATAGTCCGAAGTTTGATTTTGGTAAGCAACACTAGCAGTGTTACTTGGTTGTGATGTAATAGTAGGTGGTGTTATACGGTGTTGTGGCTGTTGGGAGACTATTCCTATGATGTCGTTCACAGCATGGGATGCCCCTAGTGCATCCCGATAGGAGGTACCCGGGTGGGGAGCATCTGGAATGATGGTGTACAGATATCTAGACTGAGCATAGATCAGGTCAAACTATTGGGCTTTCAGTATGTCCTCCTCTTTGGATTGGGGATGTTCGAATGTGATGTCCTTTGCTACGGGCAGGAGCATGGTTTTGAGGAACCAATCCAAGAATATCCTATCGTCAAGTTGGATTTTACACAAACTGCGACATTGCCACCACTCATGGATGTGTTCAATTATATGTGTCGTAGTGCTCTGGTGACAGGATAATAGGATCTCCACCCCTTCTTCATATCTGACAGGGAGTTGGAAATACTGTAGGAACATGAAATCTAGGGAGTTGAAATCCAGGTACTTGGCCTGTGGTAGCTCAATGTACCATTTGGCAGCGGCACCTATAAGGGTGCATTGGAATAGCCTCAGCCTCATGGAATCATCTACAATGCTATTGGATGAGCACCATAGATGGAATGTCATAATGTGGTTTTAGGGACATTCCCCTACCTTGCCTTCAAACTTGGGGATGTTTAATGGTAGCTTAGTTGGCATTGGAGGCCAAAAATCTTGATGGCAAATGGGGTCATTTGTCAATCGAGCCAAATTAGGCAAGTTAAGATGAGCCATGAAAGGAATATTTGACCCCAGGTTGATGTGGGATGGGGGAGGTATGGTGGTGGATTTTGCAGGTGCATAATGCACCTACATGGTTGGGGGCACTTGTGGTGGCACCACTGTAGATGGGCCAATGCCCGCAAGTGTGGTGGGGGGGAAAGTGTGAGTTGACATGCCACTACCCCCAAGTATGACATGAGGGATAGTGTGAATGGAGGGGACATTACCCCCATGTATGATAGTAGGGGAAATGTAAGTGGATGGTCCACTACCCCCATCTGGGGAAAGAGGGGCAGTGTGTGTGGAAGAGCCACTACCCCTATTTTTTGCAACTAGGCTAGCTTGGTTGGTCACTATGGGTGGTGGAAGCTGACTGATGACAGTTTGCATGACTGTGCTTGGGCCACCTGCAGGGTTGTTGGTGATAGGTTGTGGTGTGGACATGGGTCCACTTTCTATGGCTATGGTGAAAAATGGATCTGGATTTGCACCAGCCATGGGGCTTGATGGTGCAGTATGGAGGTCTGGTTCAGACTGGTATGGTTCTAAATATGAATTAGAGGCTATGTTTCCTTCTGATGGTGTGGTAGATCATTGAGAACGGTTTCGACAGTGTCAGTTTAATGTCCCAAATGGTGGTGGTTCACCTCTTAGGAGTGAGGAAGAGCATGGGGGATCAATTGTGTTAGATGTTTATCAAACTGATGGGGATGATGTTTAGACCCTGGTTTCAATGGATTCCTATTGGCTATAGGTGGTCACTCGGCCACCAAGACTGCCAGAAGACAGTGCTTGGATTTTTCCTCATGGGCATTTCTACTCAATCAGTGGGGGTCATTGCGCATTTCGCTTGTCAATTCCTCTCAGCAGCTAGCTACTTTCGGGTTCCTGTGGTACTCCTCACAATGAGTTTCTAGGCTAAGCCCAAGTACTTCCCATGGTTGAAGTAGTCAGGGACTTATGTCCTCAAAGACTATAGATTTTTTGAACTTAGTGTAAATTGATAAATTTGAAGGCTCTCTCTGCGTCATGAACTAAGTTGGGTTGATTTAGTGGTATGGTGTATATGTTTTTCTATCTTTCTATTTATCGGGTGGCTACAAGTGGTTTATGAATATGTCATATATTTCATATCATTGTTGTGCAAGAAGTGAATAATCAGAAATTTGTAAACAGATACATTTTTAACCCTAAATGTGACAGCCTAACTAGGTGACTACCTTACCCTTATATTCCTCTCTGACCAAGAGAAGGTGCTGGGCTCTCAACACAATGGGAATAATCCCATTCTTAGATCGACAGGTCACCTCCCAGATGCAAGGTTTCTCAACAAGGAGGACACTTAGCACCCTGAGAATCCCTCCTTCTCGACTGCCTCTACCATCTAGTTTATCTATTTTTAATGGTTTAGAACAATATTTAGTGAAGGGTCTAGGACTATACAAGCTATGCCCTTCGTCATATCCTAGAATACCCCAAAGGGTAATGACTGGGTAGAGGAGGAAGGGTAAGCAAGATTTGATTTTAAGTCAATTTTAGTTAGGTTATGTTGATTAAGCAATTAAATTTTTTTGAATTTACACTTTGTTTTTTAATGAAATTGCAGTAAATTAAAACATAAATAGAAATAGAACTACTATGCTGGACAGATGCAACTGAGCCACACTGACAGTCCCTATTAAACTAAAAATTAAGTACTGATTGATAGACAACATGTTTCGGGTCAATTTCGGTGAGGGGGTCGCATAGATTTCACAAACAGAAGTGGTCTACCTGTTTAAGCAAAGTTGCACCTTTCGGGGGGGAAGGTGACCAGGTTGCACCTGTGAGGCCTAAAAGAGCGACCTCATCCCTTGTTTAGGCCCGATAAGTCTGACTTGCCCAAGTTTGGGGTTTTTCTGATCCTGAGTCAGATCCAGCCGACAATAACCTGTACTGTGGCCAAACTGACTCAGATTTTCCTTGAAAAGGCTTTGGAAACAATAAAAAGTGGAAATAAACTTGATCCAAGCTATATTTGACAAGAAATTTTAAAAACTAGGGCATAAAATATAGAAACTTGAAATTTGAAAAAACTAAACCAGGGATCCTATGGGATCGACCTGGTATGGTCGCCAAATCTGTAGTAGGGATTTCTTCTTGCTACAGGGGCAGGAATGGCTCCCTTCCATCTATAGGATGGAAAGGTAGGTTCCTACATGTGGAAAATGTAGAAAGAAAAATGGAACAGACAAAAAGAAAAGAACAAGAAAGAATGGCTGTGAGATCCTCTGCAAACAAGGTTAGGGCTTCGCCTTGGATACCTGCAAACAACTATTAAACTGAAATAAACCTGGAAAACATGTTAGAGATCAAACCTGCAAACAAATAATAGTCATAAAAGAACTAATCTATCAAAGAAAACACATAAATAAAACTAGGTTATATCTCTCCTTTGGTGAAATGGGCCACCATGCCCTGGCTGGAATCACCTCCCTATATCACTCAGCAATGGAGGATCTATGGCTCAATGGGGAAGATGAGTGGAAGAGAGGGGGGATGTGGGTGGCTTGAGAGGAAAAGAGGTCTCAAGGAATCCATGGGCAGCAGAACAGTATGCAAGAGAGTTGTTGTTTGAGAGTGACCCCCCACCCTCCTTTTATAGCTTTTTTTTTGGGTTTTAGGGTTTTAAGCCCTTGGTCTGGGCTTTAGCCCCTTCTACCCTAAATTTAGCTCATTTTAGGGTTTTAGGCTCCTTTGAGGTGTTTTAGCCCCTTTTTGGAGGTTTTAGCCCCTAAGAGAGTTATTTGGGCTCCTTTTTGGGGTTTTTAAGCCCTTTTCTTCATTCTTAAGCCTTTTTGAGCGTGTAGGGGTCTAATGGGGTGTTACAAGGGTCAATCATGGGTGTCCTTGGGTGGTGTAGGCCATGTAGAGCTGAGTGAGGTATTTTTTACATTAACAACCCCAAGGGGGGGTTTGTACGAGAGTAGAGAGACTAGAACAAGGAGAGAGGTAGGAATACTTGAGAGCATGTGAAGGAAAAAATCCTCATATAGAGTAAAGAATATTTTGAGAAAAGTTGGTAAGCTGTGTGCATAGAGCAAAGGCATTCAAAATATCACTCATGCCAGATGAAGAACACCTTTTTGGTTTTTCTCATATGGGTTTCCATGTTAAATATGTGTATTTGATATTTGTGTTTACTGGATATGAATCCTTATAAGTTTGTCGAACATATAACGATATAAATTTGTGGAATTTCAATTGATATGTGTTAAAATTTATATATTTTATATGTTATCTATGTGTGTCAACGAATTAATATGCCTTATTCCCTGGTGTGTATGTGTCGATGAAAATCCATCCTTTTGTTTCGGTCAAGTGGAATGATTATGTTGTGATGAAGAAATCCTCTTCCATAATTATAGAAGCTTGGTTCTCACAGTTCCCATATATATCTCATTTGAGACCTCACTTTCATCACAGGTGTTTCCAACGAAGTTACACTCTGTCGACCCATCATCTTGCGATTGTTGATGAAAAGGGAAATTTGAACCTGGGTCAATAGAAAAGATGTCAACCAATGGTTTTGTTTCTAGGACTTGAACCATCATGAAGGGGACATGTTTTGGCACTCAACAATACCAAAAATTCAAGATTGGGATTATTAGAAAGAAAGATTATTTGCACAATACGAAAGTAAAGGATCATGATTGAGTCTCACCGAATGGTTATAAAGATATATTTACACATATTTTCATGAGATTTTATTTAGTAAATTTTCCATTATGTTGCATGAACGGTTTTCTAAGCTAGCGAATCAAAGGAAAATTTATGAAGGTGGAGAACCTATAGAGTGGAGTCCTTAGTTAATCAAGCGGTTGGAAGAGTTAGTAATCCTATATCTATAGCTGTAGACTTCTGGGTTGATATCATTATGGAGGGATATATTATTGATATTTCAGTTGATACTATAAGATTATATATTCAGATAGAAAGAGATTTCTTCTAAGAACATC
Source organism: Pseudotsuga menziesii (assembly GCA_001517045.1). NCBI lineage: Eukaryota > Viridiplantae > Streptophyta > Pinopsida > Pinales > Pinaceae > Pseudotsuga > Pseudotsuga menziesii. The sequence goes on along the minus strand of LPNX010384690.1, from coordinate 75,595 downwards.
GAGGTCGTTACTTTAAATCCATAAAACTATGAATAAATATGTTGGTATGTGAAAAGGGATCTTGAGGATACAGTCCATCGAATAAATTGTTGTGCACAAAAACATTGGGTAATGTTGTAGGAAAGGCTTGAGAAAGATGGAAAAGAATAAGATAATATGTTTTCTATCGATAGTCATATTGAGCAATAGCATGGTCACCTATGGAGTGGAAGAATATTTCGATCAGGAAAAAGAAGAAAGACTACAACAAGAAGAGGAAGTTGAAGTGAGACCGAAATAAGGGACTACGAGTTAAAACCATATCTCGATGGGGAATCCCATGATGAAGAGAAAGAATATCAGATTATATCTGAAGAAGGAGAAAGAGAATAAGAAGAAGAAGAATAACGGAAGCGAGATCGAGATCACGGCAATGACATACTCACAACCCCATGTACATATTCAGAACCTTAGGTAAGACCTAAAAGTACATCAAAGAGTGGTTTTCTAGATCATAGTAATAGTAATAGTCAAAATAGTAGTCAAGGAATTCCTACTAGTGGAACCTTTAATTTAGTAATACCACAAGCACACAGATGTTGGGGAGTGATATAAAATTTCCTATATTCAATGGGAATTGGTTGGAAAACCCTTAGCAACATTTCTTCTTGTGTGAAGTTTTATGAAATACTGTGACTGGTACAACTTGAGGAATCTATTAAAAAATATGAGTGTTACCACCTAATTTGTACTTAGTGTTTTTTTATTAAGTGAGCTTGGTGAACCGGACAAAGATGATTTGTTCGGAATTCATAAGACCTTCAAAATTGCTTCTGGGAGGTGCTTGTTGTACTATATCACATGTTGATATCCCATAGTGTAGTTGTAATAAAATTTTCTAGCATGATAGTGTCTATAAAATACTCGGTCTCTTGGACTTTATTTTTTATTCTAATTAGCCCAGGGTCTTTTTTCTTTTGGTTATTATTGGTTGTTGAATAAATGAGTGATAATTTCTGAGTTTTACACTCAATACCTCCAAAGTTGGGGTTGTCGGCTTGGAATTTAAGCCTATTAAGGTTATTAGAGTCTTTGTGTCAATGTATAAACATGATAGGAATTATGGTTGAGTCATATGAACATGTCTAAGTCCCCCTAGGTTTTAACTTTTTTTAATTTTTAATTTTTCCAAAACTTGGGCTATTTTTTAATAGTCTAAATGGAAAAAAAATTGTAATAAAAGTGGGCTCAAAAATTAGTTTCACTCATGGAGGTGCTCATTTTCAAGCTTAGAGCACCATGTAAACCCATAAACCCACTTTTCCTAAGTTTTGAATGATTTTCCCATCACTCAGGTCAGAAAACCCTAAAAATCAAATATTGATTATTTTAATTAATAAATCAATTAAATAATGGAGAACACTCCAAATCCTAAATCAATGGAATTTGCTCCGATTTGACTGAAATTAGTCTCATCAGCTTGAGATTGATTTGATCTGACCATCCCTTGATAGAACAAGGTGATCTAGGCTGAGCAGGGAGTGCATTACTTCATGCAATCTTGGGAATTGCACCCTGTCTCTCTCCTCGACACATGTGGGCCCATCTGGATGAGTTTTGGTGGATGTTTCAGTTAACAGGTTGAGGTGTCAATCCGATCAGCTCTCCAATTGATAGTTTCACTTAGTGAGACTCAGATCAGACTTAGTGAGACTCATATCAAGCTCAAATTGACTCCACATATAGTTGCACTCTCTCTCTCCTTGGGAACTATACCCTCGTGGGCTAGATTTCCATTTTTTGTTATAAATAAAGCTCGTTTTTCCTCTTCCAAGATAGTTAGATCTAGATTAAAGAGTTGTTGCTATTGTATTGTGTACTACTTTTTGGAATAAATAAGCTTTGGAGGCAATATCTATGGTGTAAGTATTTTCATGTGTGGATGGTGATTGTCAAGTGCTTATGAGGTATAATCTGTATTATTTATCTTTTCTTTTTGTTGATTAATTTTGGCCTTGAAGGAGAGAGATCCCTCATGTTTGGGTTAGAGATCATTCTAATTTGATTTATGCTCTTACTATTTTCTTGTTTGATATCTCTTGTATTTTCATGTATTTTAAGTTTAATTCCATGCTTTCCAATTATCTTTTCCAGCAACACCTATGTTTTAACCATTTGTTTGTGCAAGGATTTCTAAGTTACAAGTGATCTCAATTATAGAATGGATTGAGCTAGTTTTCATCTTCCTCATCTTTAGGATCTTCTGGAGGACATAGTCCCTTGATGTTCTACCAAATCAGACTCTAAATCCCAACATTTCTAGGCTTCCAACACTCTTTCTCTCTCTTCATCCTTCTAAAACTCAAATTTTTACCTGGTTACTTTGTTTAAAATATTTTATATCATTTATATATATTATATTAAATTAAAACATAACATATATATTTTGTCTCAAGGATCATAATCTAGATCTCATTCCTAAAAAAATTCATAAAGCATTCTAGATCTAGTTCAGGGAAATCGTCCGTTTTGCATGGCAATTTAAAGAGAATCCATAGTTTACATGCATTATATTTCTGTTTTATGTTTTAAAAAATAAAATCCAACAATCAGTGCATATAAAATTTTCTTCCCCAAAGGCAAGCCAAGACCCCAAGGAAAGTTCCTTTTTTTTACCGTTTTAAGTAGTTTTAACTTAATTTTTTTGGGTTTAAAGTAGGCTGACCCAAAGGTACTTTAAAAGTGATTTTGGGAATATTTAATTCTAATAATCCCACTTTATTTTATCAGGTCTAACAGAAATAGGAGAAGCTTTTGTTCGAAAGTGGCTTTTGGGCCATCTGAATCCCCCGAGGGGTCTCTCTTTTGACTGTAATCTTTAATTTTGGCATTTTGTAAAGGATTGGTTTCATCATGTATAATAAAAAATAATATTCAGATAATTTTTCTGATATTGTAACATATTATAATAAAAAAATTCTTCGAATAGGCTCTTTTGAGCCCATTCCCCATCCCCCCTGGGGGGGATTCGCATCCTTTTTGCATTTTTTTGCATTTTTTATTTTTTTTCACTCTAGATTAGTTTCATTGATGAATAATAATATAATTTGATTACTTTATCATATATTCCATCTTACAGTATCAAATTAACTTTAATACTTACCCCATGACTTCCCAATTGACCCGAAAGGGGAAAGAGATGCGTGGTAGGACTAATTAGAAAACCTGTGGTTTGCTTCCTTTTTGCTACTGGTCATTAATTTATGTAAACAATATTTTAAAATAAACCCATTCCTTTATTCCCTGATTGAATTCCACTTGGACTAAAAGAGGTTCCTAGAAGGTTTTTCCTTCTAAAAAATACATTCTTTAAAATTTACTAAAATTGATAAGGCTCCCGTGTGTATACTCTGCACTTGGTTGTGGTTCATCCGATCAGTCAAGATGCATAAAAAGGAACATGAGTGACTATTTTAATTAGGTTTCACCTTCCCCAATTAACCACCATCAGGTGAAAATCCAACACCTCGAAATCGTAAACTGTGGAAATATACCCTAAGGAAGTGGGAAATCCTGGACAGTGACCTCAAGGCACCGATATTTGTTACACCTTTGGGTGCATTATGAACACAGTCTTAGAGACTCCATTCAGCCCACACATTCCTTGCGGGTAGTCATGAAGGTTTATTTTTGGACATACTCCAAGTACCCCTCGGGTAAATATGGAGTCCCCCATCACNTTATATATATATATATATATATATATATATATATATATATATATTGTGTCTCATCATTGTGCTTTATTGTGCTTATTTTTTATCTTGTCATATATGGTTATTTATGGTTAATTTCAAAACTCCTAAGAAACTATCTCAATTTAACATCATCATACTAAAGTAGTTTTCCTTAGTAACTTAATAGGGTCTTACCCCCTTGGCTTTGTTAGGAGTTGAGCCTAAATGGAAGAGTCAAGAACAAGGTGACAACCTTGACTCGAGACTTTCCCCCAAGGACACACCTATTGGCTTGAAGATTTCTATCACGTTCCCCCCCAGGTGTGTGAAAGGTGGCAACACCGAGATGATAACAAACTTATGATTTTGTGTGCTTGACTAGTATATGAAATTTTCTAAGGTCCTCACAGGGATCTCTCAGAAGTCATTAGATCCAATATGGATTGGAATGATATAAGGATTCAAGAAACCTAATTCTGAATTACAATGCATCACATAATTAAAGGACATCAAGTAGTATTTTACCAAGTCTATCTGGGACTTCGACCAAAGGTTTAATACTTTGATGGATAAAGTGAGTTTCCAGATTTCATATGTCCAACATAAAGAATGTTTTATTGTGGTAATGATACTGCATATCAGTATTCCCTTGATGTAACAGAAGATTGTATCTGAGAGAGAATATGTTGAAATTTCTATGAAATTGGAGGTTTCACCCATTGGAGAAAATGGTGTGGGGATGATGCAAATACAATGAAAAATTTCTAGCCTTACACTGCAAATATAAGATATAAATACAGGAAAACAATTTTAGGAAGAACTCTAGTGCACCAAGAGTAGAAATGAAGGCCATAAAAAATACTCATGTCCAACATTCCTGAATTATCTTGCATTAGAAGAACCAAATCCTATAAATTCAGAAGGAATTCCCTAGTGTACAATTTGTTAGACCAGAGGTCATCAGTTAGAGGAATGTTTGTATCTACAAAAAATAGTAAGTGCACCTGCTAGCCTATACTGTAAGTTTTGTCGATTTGTGGGTCACGATGAGAAACGATGCAGTGCATATCAGTTGCTATAGGAGAAAACAATCGGCACATGTCTAATTAAAAATTATGAATATATGCAAGTATAGAGAGCTCAGGAACAATACCCTCAACCCAAGGGGGTGGTAATTTAGGGGATAAGGACAAGGAGGAGGAATTGGTTAAAGAAGGGGGAAAGTTATTTGTTATAATTGTGGATAGTTAGGACATTTTTCTAAAGATTCCACTAATCCAACATCAATGTGTTCATATTGTAAAGCATTGGCCCACACTGTCAAAGAAATCCCACAACTGATTACTAAATGCAAGACTAAAAACTTGGGAAACCAAAACCCACCACAAAATGTCAATCATAATATTCAGAATATTTGTTTTGAACCTTAGGAACGTAATATTGTTGTTGTAAAGAGAGGGGATACTATGACTAAATGAGATCAAGGATCACCATACTGAAAGAGCTCGAACGACACCACAAAAGAAAGTACCATTTGATATCTAAAAATAAAAGCAAGTGTTCTTTGATGCATTTCATGATCTCATCGATAGAAATGAAATCTTGAGTTACGTTGATGTCCCAATAGTCAATGAGGTACCAATCTTGGAAATGACTCAAAGATGTGAACAATTATTTAAAAGAAAACTAATAGAGAAGGTAAGAAAATTAAAATATTTATTTAAAAGTTATTTAAAACTGATAGAAGATAAGTATTTTGTGGAAGAACTATCATATTTAGTCAAATAACGTCAACAAAGTGTATGCCCAGAGAAGGGAGTTAACCACATTAGTAAAATACTGAAAACTAGTCGTGAGATAAGGATGAATGCCTAGATAGGTGACTATGATGTGGATTTTATCATTATGGATGTTAATGTTAATGTCAATGTTCTCACTAGACATACATGGGAAAGTATGGGAAATCCAAGTCTAGTATGGTCTCGTTTTCAACCAAGGTTATCCAACAAACAAAAGGTATTTCTTATTGGTCAATTAACATAGGTTCTTCTCGAAGTAGGACTCTGAGCCTATGTATATTTTAATATTATAGATATTTTTGATTATACAAATCTATATTCCAAACTTCTAGGGATTGACAAGGATATCGATAATCAAGCAGTCATAAGAAGAAAATATTAACATTTGAGAATACAGAACTATGCATGATTGTTACAATTGATCCTCTCTAAGGATGGAGATATGTTGACAAGGTAAAAATTAAAGGACAAGATGGATATATATATCATATCTACAATTTGTCTTTTGCGATGGATGACTATGTCAATTTGACAACCAATAGAAAACTTAGTTGGTGAAGTATTAATTCCTACTTGTCAGACTCAAGAGAAGATCTGGATAACTGGTAGAATCGACTACATGAAGTATCAATGCGGAAGTGAAGAAGAATCATGAAATTTGTATGATGTGTAGGTATTGAGGTATGTTATCTACCTACCTATGAAGGTTTACCTAACTTGGAATCCTTTCTTAAAAAGTTCAATGAAAATTTATCAGAATTTCAATGCTTGTTAGCCTTGAATGTTGCGTTGAAGGATACACCCATAATATGGTGGGTTGCTCACAAGTAGTGTATTTTAGAATGGCCTCAATTCAAAATACTACCAGAAATACAATTTGGTGAGAATATGATTTATATTGGTATAAAATGTACAAAACTAACAAATCCTGTCAAGCATATTGAGCATTGTTGCATGACATGGGAGAGATTGTTGCGATAAGAATGGGTTCATGAGTTCATACACACCATCGATATTGTTATCACTCAAATTTTACCCTTTGTTTGTGGAAGGATAGTCCAAGGTAGCCTTACAAACCAAAAAATAGGAGGAAGGATAGCTTCTTTCTTACCAGAGAGGGATATCTCAATAAATAAATGTGCAAGAGTAGGATATTCTATCAAAGAAACAAGTTTAATATTTCTGATGGATGAAAAAAGTGGCTAACATTGGGCATGTAGTCAAAATTACAAGTCAAATATTTATAACAGTGCTTTGAAAAATAGCTCTTTACATAGGCATGGTAATATTTTTTTTAGAGTCATTTAGCTTATTGTATGGTGGTGAAGAAGAAACATTAATAGTCCATTAACATGGGAACCAAAAGATGAATCTAATGCTAACTTTAGTGGAAAATATTTGTGGATGCATGAAATCAAAGAACTAGTGCATAAAAATATGAATTCTAATTCAGTATACAATTATCCAAGCATGAGAGATAAAAAAATTGAAAATATAACATGAAGCACATTCATAATAAGTGAAGGGAATAAAAATATGCAACAAGAACAATACAAGAATCTCTGATGAAATTTTCTTGGATCTGCAATTCTTATTGAATTGAAAATTCAATTTCAAAAGGTCTCTTTTCACAAGTTCCAAACCTCATTACATTACAAAATGGTGCTTTTATACATCAAGATCACTCCTTGACATGATAAATACCTACATTCTAAAAATAGGCATTGGTAACTTCCTTATTACATCTGTCATCTAACCCTTAACAAACAAATATTTCAAACAATTTTCAAAAATCTATTAACTTATTCTAAATGATAAAATTATTCAACATGTCTCAAGCCTTAATATGAATTTAGTTTACTGATGTAATTTCTACTTGATTTTGCCAAATTTCTCTATGGTTTTCCACTAGTCTCAAGTTGGAAGCTCCATACTTGCAATATCCTTTTCCGACACTCTTAGCTCCACATGGTCAACATAAGAAATTGGTGGTATATGAGCACCAATGGCTCCAAATGTGTTTACCAGCTCAAAATTCACTTCCAACTTATCGACTATAACCTTCCTGATTAGAGATTGATTCATATCTTCACATTTCTTATGATCTAATATGGATTTAACTAGCAAAGCTTCATATTTTGACTAAGAAATTAATTTTCCATCTTCTTCCCAGAAAGGAGGAAAGCCCTTCTGAAACGGTTTAAGAAATGAACCTTTGAAAATTTTCACCTGATGTAGCATTATATATATATTTGATTTAAATGGGTCTATATGTTGGTTTTTTTTTACAATCTTTCTAGCCCAAGTGATTATTGCAATTCTATATTTAATACCCAATTTCATTAGTTCTTCCTCAAACAAAGTATTTAGGAAGTTTATTGTGTTCCTAGATGTATCTACTGGTTTTCTGTTCAAAGCTTCCTTCACAACTGTACAACTCTATTTAGTTTCATTATTCACCATTTATTTATCTTGAATATAATTAATTATGGTCTCTTTATTCTGAAAGGATCATGTCCCAAAGGAGATGTCTAGCACCATGTAATGGAAATTGACCTATCAATTTGTTGACCATTTTATCATTCCTTCCCAGCAGCTCCTTATTCTTATCTTCTGATAGTTTCATTTATTCTTCTTTCTTTCTTAATACATCAATGAAGTTCTGAGTATAACCTTTGAAATCCATTATCTCTTTATCTATCAAGCTAACTTGTGGCATATCCTATACAATTGTATCAGTATTAGTTGTTGCATTTGGTTGTAGTATTTGTGTTGTTTCTCTTTTATTTTTTTCTTCTCATTGTTTCTACAAAAGTAACTGGTTCTCATTCAAGACATATATTTTTGCAATAAGGAAACCTTTTTCCTTTTCCCATTTATTTTTCTCTTCCATACGCTTTAATAATTTTTATTTACAATCATTTAGATCTTGAGATAATAACTCTTTCTCTTTTTTCAACTTTGTTAATTCAGAGGCCTGAATTAATGGGGTTGTTGGAATTTTAAATTTATTCTTTAGCAATTGGATAGTACTTTCATTTTCAGCTAAAATTTTATGTGCCACTTGTCCTTTATCAACCTCATTATCCATAGTTAGTGAATCTCCTTAAATCTTTTTAATCTGTTCCTAGTTTACTTTGTTCTCCACCTTTTCTTGTCTCAACTGATTTTCTATATTAGGTACTGTGGATTGCAGCTTTGATAGATTCAAAGTAGCCATAATTAAATATGTATAAATGAATTCCCTAGTTTGTTTGTACAAATGAATCATATCACTTATTGGGATTTCCTTCAGGTTCAGTTTAATCTTAGTAATTTTATTACTGGTGGCCATTTCTATATTCAGTGTATTTCTTTCTTGAAATGATCCCAACTTCTGAGTATACATTCAAGGATTCTTTTGAGTATAACATGTGTACCATCATCTCAATTCTAATGTTAATATAAACATGATTGTTTGTAGCATAGGATTTGTACTTTATCTTTTAGTTGGTTTTGTTTATGTTACATTACATGCATATTGGCGAGTGTTGTTTAGTTTTTTTTTTCCATCGAATTTTTTGATCTTTTACATGGGATTGCATAACCCCCAAGTATTTATTTTTTGCATGGTTTGTCTATAAGACACCACCACCATTTAGATACCTTGATTTCTTTTTATCATCACATAGGTAGTAAAACACTTTACTATTACACCATAGGATGTTTAGGATTCTTCAATGTATTGTTTCTTAATGGATTAAACTTATGTTGTTTTCACACATATTGCACAATAATATGAAGTTTGTATGTCCCTGGGTTGATAATTAAGGTGAATTGTTGATTTCAATACTTTATTACTATAATTATGTAGCATAATAATGGTGAGGTGGTAAAATGGTGAAACACAATGAAACTTGGAAACTAGTTAAAGGGTGAATCACATTGGGAACTATGAACACTAAAACTGTGAAGGACTTTGTGCCAAAACTAGCTGTTAGATTAAAGGCTGATCCCAAAAGAATGAAGGATATTTATATGTAAAAAGGGAATTATAATAATAATTCCTAAAGTAAAAGGGTAAAAGAGGAAATAAAAGCAAGAAAAATTACTTAAATTTGATCACTACCATTTATTATTTAGTGATTCTTGAGGGTGTTTTCAACTTAATCATACTTCAAACAAAGAAATTAGAATCTCAAGTATCACGAAAAAATAAATAGTCTTAACAATTTATAGAATTTAAGTAAATATTTAATTATGGCCCATTATTTGTAGTCTTAGTTTAGAATACAATGGTTCCAAGACAAAAAAATAAGTTACTAAATGTATCTGAAATATTAACATTCTATAATATTACCTATTATTGTCTTCTCGAATTAAAATCACTTTAAATAATTGTCAATAATGTCATTCTAACTAAATATATAAACATTATTCAAATTGTATTCTTCACTACTATAAGAAATCAAAGAGGGCAGAGTTACCTAGAGTTCTCTTCTTTGGAAATGATTAAGGATTTACTTTATCCCCAAAAGAGTGAGATCACTATTTAACCAATAGGAAATTTCACCAATGGAATTCCTTACACTTATTTAGTGTAATATAATTTTTTTTCCTTACTAATGAACCATAATTGAAATAACCTTGATACAAGGCTTCATGTTCCTAGAGATGCAATTATGAAATAAGATTTGAAATGGATTAAAAATCAATAAATAATGCCATGATTCACATTTGAAAGATTAATCGATTAAGCCTCCATGTGTTCAAAATTTTAGTCACCCACTGTGTCTATGTTCATATTTTATCATACACTTACCTTTTACTGATTATTTCCATATGACTTGGAAAAGTGAAATTTCAAGATAAAGGATGCGCAATTTTGAGTCATTGCTAAAAAAATGAAAAACATAATTTTCAGCTTGAAAGATTTCATGTGATAATATAACTCATTAAGAAAAGGGTATTATTTCAATACACTTCATCAATGTTGACAAAGACAAATCTCTCTACTCCAAATCGTTTAAATCTAGAACATAAGTTGACATAAATGAAAAATATTTCTTAGATATATCAATTTACTTGATGATTCATAGGCTCTATACCTCCTAATAGAATAATGTCCTTGTTATCTCCAAGTGTTTGTTGTCTTTATTGTTGAGAAGGAAATAATCTACAAAACATTAAAGGAGAACAAGAAGGGTGAAAACACAAATTTGGTAAAAAAATTTATGACAAGGGAGTCTAAAAAAAGAGGGTGTGTGGATGAACACGTGAAAACAAGTCAACCTCAAACTCTAGGATGAGAGTTTAAAAAACTATAGGCTAATATTTTGTGAGATTTCAAACTCTCATCCGGGATTTTAATAAAACTCTAGGCTGAGAGTTTGAACCAAGTTTGAACTAAACTCTCAAACAAGAGTTTCAAAGATTATTTTTCGGCTGAGAGTTCATGTTCAACAAAACCTGTGAAAATATCTAGAATCTTTTTGGAACCTGCAACTTCAGCAAGCCTAAACCCATGCAAATTCTAAATATTATTGGTTGGACTTCATAGAAATGGATTCATCTATGAATATAGTTTCCAATGATATAATAACTATTTCATTTCGATTTGAATTTCTATTTATTAATATTTTTTTTCTAAACCTTATCGAGTAAGAATTTTATTACTCTGAAAATCACCTGAAATGAAAATTCAATATCATAACAAAGAAAACACCAAAAAAATTGAAATAATCATAGAGATCATAATTTTCTTGTCCTCTTTAAAAGGGTACTTTTATTTTTTCCAAAAATATTCACACTAAAAATAAATTAAATCTCATCAACGTGTGTTGATAATGCACCATTTTCTGAACTTATGTTGTTTCAATAAATAATAATAAAATAGTTCTCAAGTCCAAAAAACCTCAAAATATAGTCCATGCACAAGTGCAGTGTGTGTATATTATAATCATACATTGTTTTATGTAAAATGAATAACCATCTCTCAAAAACTAGTGCTCACCCTGGTCACTCATTATACATACTAAAATTTTCAAGTATATCTCATTGGTGAGAACCAAATTTGTCCCACGATATGTCCATAAAAAAAAGGGATTTTAAAGCCAATTCAATTCTGTAAAACATTTTTGTTTACTTCAAGTTGAAATTCCTCAGGGAGATATGGGTTTGAAAAGGTCGAAGTTGAAAAACATAAAATTTAGCAGTTTTGTTTGTCAAAAACAAGCCAAAAGTGTTAGCCAACTTCATGTTTTCACCCAAAAAGAAATATAAACTACAAGCTAATTTGTTAGATATTTGGAAATAACCAAGGAGAAATGATATTTAGCTTCATTTATGGAAAAATAAAGCCATTATTGTATTAATAAGAAAGAGGGAGAAATTATAACTGTTGGTAGAGATTGCGGAAGAGACTTTTCTATGGAATTCTCTATCCTTTACTATAGTTGCATGAGTCCTAATTTATAGAAATACATGCAACAATTTAAATGTTTATTGATATTCCTAAGCATTATCAAATAATAAAGAGGGGAGGAATAAAGGAAAGAACCTCTTCAAGCATGCTACATGTAGAAGATCCCCTTGCTTGAGCATCCGTGGCATTTAGGCCTCCATTAGAATCTTGCTTGCTACTTACTTACTTATACCTCTAGCTCTATGAACTTGAAAAAAATTGAAAAATTTGAAATATTTCGACCAAAGCTTGAACTGAAAACTAGATTTAACACTTAGATTCAAAATCAAAATTGGGGGGGAACGAGAATTGCATCAGATTAAAAATAAGAATAAAGTTCTTACAATCCAATTGTGGAGGTGAATCCCTTATCCTTTGATTGAAAACATCGTTCTACATCCATGCCATTAATCACCAAGAGATTGATGTGGAAAATAATTCTTATAGCCTTCAAATCCTTTAGCATGCCATTGCTTTCATTTTTATGTCCTTTACTTCACCTCATATCCATTTATTATATAGCATTGGGAATTGTGTACCCAATTACCAACCGTGAGTGTGGGAATAAAATTTCTCATTATTTTTTATTATTTAAAAAAAACCCACTTAACATAGTTTTTCAAGCATTTCACTTGAATTTTCAGGATTTTAGGACAATTAATACATATGGCATGTATCTTTTTCACTCCATGAGTTGTGGAAACTGGTTTTTAACCCTTCAGTAGTCTTGATCTTGACTTATTTAGAGCAACATTTGTCTTCACAACTTCCTCCTTTGCAGAAGTAGTGGTCTGATGAGAGATAAAAGCTCTCAATTTGTTCCAAAGTCTAGTCTTCATGTTGCAAGCAAAAATAAAGATATGCTTTTAGACCATCATTCTCCAGGGTGTTAATTTGATTGTTAACAGATGGCCCCTAATGTATGAGGTCTGAAGATATGATAAGGGATGAAATACATTTATCTCAATATGATATTCTTAACACATATACAATTTGTATTGATACTCTTTAGAGATCAAGCCAAGATGGTAAAGGATTTAGTTCATAAGTGTAGGAGTTGGAGAATCACCTACAAATCAAACAATTAAATTTCCCAAATATGTGATATCTTCCTAAGGTGGGTATACCCATGCTAAATAGTAAACAAGAATGGAAATGGACAATACAAAGTTGATCCATGTCAAAATTAAATTCTTCAAAAACATGTATATGCACTTTTGATGAGTGCAAAATATCCAAGTATTCATGGTACTTTGAAAAGGAAGTTTTAATCTTGTGCAACTCGGGAAGTGCATCAGTGAGTAATACAACTATATTTACCAAGGTATTCAATACAAACCAATGATAGTATGAGTTTATATCATATCAATATATGACCTGATGTCTAGCATAATTAAACACCACTTGATTATCGATCATTGATGTAAACTGTTAATAGATGCGAGGAAACGCACTTGTAATGATGATGAAATCCAAGGTACTTGAGTGTAAATTAACAACTATGAATAGATACTTTGATGTCAAACTCTTGTAGAATCAAACAACCATAGGTCATTGATATATACCCACTTTCATTTGCAAGGAAACCTACCACTAATGACTTCAATATCTAAGGTACTCATTGGGGTTCCTAGAACCATTTCCTAGATGATGATTTGTTGTTGATAGGAATAGATTCATTAGAATGAGGGAATTGATGCATTCCTAATTAACTAACATGAAACTGAGATCAATAGGCTGATATAATTTGGTAGATATAGGATTCCAACGTTGTATACTGCCACAAGGAAGGGACACATGATTGGTCGGGAATATTTAAGGAATGGTCGACACCGGTTTAAATTCCCTTTAACACATAACATGAAACTGAATGGAGACTTGGAAACATAATATTTTAGTAACTATCCATGATGAAATTCATGAATGCCAAATGCATTAACGAAATGTTCCATAGATGACGGGAAGGATAACCCATCGGTGGAGATCTGCTGAAATTACTGGTACAATTTCTTTATAGAAATATAAGTTGTGTACTGACAACATACACAAAAATTTGTACCATGTTTAAGGGATAATAAGACTTATTATTTCCTCTATTTCAAAGATTCATTATGACACGATTCAAATCCTCCCCCTTTTTGGTTTTTGTATTTTTAAATTTTTAGTACTTTCTTCATCTATTAGCTCAAAGAAAGAATAAAGAATGTAATATTACATGGGAGGGAATGAATGTTGCATGGTCATGTTATATTTTTCAATATCATGGGTGTTATAGATAAAATTTCCACTTCTCCATCCATGATGACACTTACATGTTTTGGTCGCATGAAAACACTGCATGAACTTATTGTTGCTCACCCAAAGGACATAAAATAGATTGAATAGACATATTTATACTTGTGTACCCTCTCCTTACCTATTTATTGGTTCATTTTATTCTTAGGAAGTAAATGAACAAGTTTCTATTTCAAGTCACCTCTTTCAAACCCCTCGAAAAATCCTAAAAAATGCAATTTTCCCAAAAATGCCCCTTACACATGGTCCACTAGAATTTTTAACCTTGAAAACATATGTTTTTTTATGTTACACTAGCGTGTTACATTCAAATTTACTTTGTTCCACTAGCGTCTACTTCAAACATTCCTATATATATATATATAAATCTTGAAAAAATGGGTGGTTTTGGAACTACCTCCTTGGTCGTAACTGCTCCTTCATCCACCCTATCTCTTCCATTTTCTATATAAGAGAGGGGAAAGGGACCATGAATGGGAATGAGCCTTTAATGTTTCTATGTTGGAATAATTTGGACTCTTATCCCCCTCACTTATTCCCTATTTTCCATCTACCCTTGTTCCAAATATTGGAGGTTGGGATTCTTGGAGGGGACACGCAGGACATATAGATTGAAGGTTTCACGCGGGGCCTTGGATTATGAGAAGGTACATTTTTAATTGGTTCATTGTTTAATAAATATATGAAATTCTTCCCTTTCCAAATTATTTTCTATGTCTTAATTTTGATTATATGTTGATGATATTAGGGTTTCATGTTCTGTTGAATATCAATTCTTTATAGGTAGTCAAAATGGTTTGAGGAAGGTTTGAAGTGGTTTTGTATATTGCTTGATTAGAGATAAAGAGGAGGAATCAAGGAGAGGATTTCTTCAAACTTTATTTTATAAGGTACATACCCTCCTAACCTTTGATCTTTTTCTTAATAATTATACTTGCATAATTCTATATGGCTATATGTAACCCTAGTATGTTGGTGGCCTCACCCTAGCGATGGAACAGTTTCCCTAACAACAAGATTGGAGGCTCCACTAAGGATAAGACAATATTCTTTGGGGTATCCTAGTCAATTTTATATTCCCTTTCAAGGTATGAGTATTTCTTTCATGCTAAGATAAAACCTTGAGTCATTATACACACTCTCCTTGACTACCTCATTATAGGAATTAGTACTTTTGAGTCTTTGGACTCTCCTACTAATGAACACATTAGTGATACTGATGATTTTGATTCTAGTTCTACAATTTTTCACTCAGTGATGTCGAGTTTTATCTTATAGAATCCATCACCCCTATCAACTTTAGATTTCCTCTTGAGGTTGATCCTATAGATTGTAAATACTCAAGACTTGGCACTATAGATCCTTCCTCAATTACTCTGCCTTGAATATGCCTCTTGCTGAGGATAGTGAAGTTGTAAATGTTTCTTCCAAAGTGACATGTATTAGATCTCTTATTTTAAATATGATATTGGTACTATTCTTTCTTGGAGACAATATTCATAGCTGGATTCACGGTTTCTTACTGGTCTCTCTTTTTTGTTTAAGCTGTAACCACATTTACATATACCCTTCTCATGCATATGAGTATGATTCCATATTATATTCTTTTAGATTGTTAAATAAGCCCTAATATATGCTCTCATCATAGTTTAGATTTGTATCCTTGTATCATTGCATCTTGACACCCTTTACCTCGAGAAGAAGCTTCCCAAGTGTTCTTATCTTGCTCATGTTCCTTGTACTATCCTTGGGTCTGTTCCCTGCACTTAGAACTAGTTCTGCATGCCCCTGATACTCATCTCCTCACATTAAGATAATTGTTCCATATTTTCTTAAATCTTGTTAAAAATAGTAATGAGGTCATGATTTGAATTTTATGGGCTTGGTAAAACATTACGGGAAAGGTAAATGGAGTTGTCTTTAAGCTCTTGTTAAATTCCTTCAATATAACAAGATTGTTGAGTTCTCTTGTCCTTGGGATATTGGCTCGATGTTTGGGAAGCCAATAATATGTGCACTATATTGTAGAATATGAATCTTTAAAGAACAGAAAATAAACCACCTTATGAGCAAGTTTCAGATCTATGATTAAGCTACTTGCAAAAGGGGCAATTCCTACACCTAGATCTATCTTTATGAAATGATATTATTTATGAAAATATAGATCTAAGCAGAAAGAATCTTATGAAATAGATCTAATAATGTATATTCAATTCCTAGAACTAGATCTGATCATAAGAGGAAGAGACAGGTAACCAGAAGATTGATTTTTTAAATAAAGGAGGAAGAGAAGGGGAAAGGCCCGTTGTTGGATGGATCTGCAATGGAAGCTTGTTAGTGGCATATAGAGGGGAAATTCCTTCACAAATTTTTTGGATGTACAGTGGAGTCAAACTAGATTCACATCTTGTCTAGTCCTTGCTACCTGAAATCTAAGCACACAATCCTACACGAAACCTCATGAGATCTGGATATATATATGAAAAAGAGGCAAAATTTACATGCAAATAAACTTATGAAACATGTATAATATAGGTATTCAAACATATATGCTATGAGATATAGAAAAGACAAGTAACCTTACTTGCCCAACTATACTCCTATTGATTCAGCTGAATCGTTCAAGCCAGACAAGGTTTAGATGCATAAATTCAGAGAAAAGCCAGCAACATCAATAGCCGTAAGACAATGCTTAATCCACACACATGAGAGCATTACACCATTTAGCCTCCAATGCTTCTTTATTCCAAAAATCAAAATATTACAACAATATTACAATAGCAATCCCTTCAATCCAACTCTAACTAGCTTGGAAGAGGGAGCTTCTTCCTGGATATAAACAAGAACTAGGAGATCCAGCACAGGGGGGGAACAAATACAAAAGAAGCACATCAAAATCAGCTGAAGGAGAGTCCATCAATGCCTGATCTGTGTCTAGCTGAGCCAGATCTGAGTCTCATTGAGTGCAACTGTCAATTGGGGGGTTGATCTGACTGACACCTCAACCTATTGACTGAAGCATCCACCAAAACTCATCCAGATGAGCCAAAAACATGTGGAGGAGAGAGGGAGGGTGAAATTCCCCATAAACAATGCTGAAGATCAACTCTGGATCTGATTTGATCACCTCCTTCAGTCAAGGATTTGTCAGATCCAGTGAATCTGCTTCAGATCTGACCGATTTCAATCAAATTGGCTGAGAATCAACTGATCTATGATTTTGGATTTTCTCCATTATTCATCAATTTATTAATTAAAATCATCAATAATTGATTTTTGGGGCTTTCTTACCTGAGTGATGGAAAATCACTCAAAACTAGGAAATAGTGGGTCCATGGGTTTACATGGTGCTTTTAGCTTGAAAATGAGCACCTACATGACTGAAACTGATTATTTGTCCCACTTTTATTAAAAAATCAATTTTATCAATTAAACTATTAAAAAATAGCCTAAGTTTTGGAAAAATTAAATTTTAATAAAAAACACTGAAAAAACTAAAAAATTGAAAAAACCTAGGGGGACTTAGACATGTTCATATGACTCGAACATGATGTATAGCATGTTTATACATTGAAAAATAGACTCTAATAACCTCAATAGGCCTAAATTTGAAGCCGGCCACCCCAACTTTGGAGGTATGGAGTGAAAAACTCAGAAATTATCGGTCGTTTATTTAACAACCAATAATAACCAAGGGAAAAAAACACCCTGGGCTGATCGGATTGACAAATAAATTCTAAGAGACTGAGTCTTTTACAGACACTATCATGCTAGAACATTTATTACAATTCCCCCATGGGGTATGAACATGTGATATAGTACAACAAGCACTTTTGATAAGTACTTCCAAAGGTCTTTTTAAGTCCGAACAAGTTATCCTAGTCCTGTTCATCAGGCTCACTTGATAAAAAACTACTAAGTACAACTTAGGTGGTAACATTCTGGCTCCAACTGTGGGACGTGTGCTCGATATGGTATTTAAGGCAAGGAGAGGATATGAGAACACTAGAATCTTTGGTTTATATACCCTGTAAAAAAATCTCAACTTGACAAGAAAAACCTTAGTAGCACAAGTTTTATAAAAAACCGAATGAACCATTAAGCTGATTTATTTAAACAAAATAAATGTAACTAACTAAAAGAAGCAAAGTTTTATTATAGCTAAGTATAAAATAGAAATGTAGAAAGTAAATGCTCTCCTTCAAGGAGCTTATTTTCCTACTCTAAGCATGATATAAAAATGGTTAAGTGTAATCAGAAATCCAATGTAACCACCTAAGAATTTTATTAACATAAATTTTTTTTCCTTGTCTTTGGTCACCAGCCAAAGTAAGGATACTTTATTCAGAAAATGCAAACCTACGTAATGATCCGGAAGGGGCAGGATGGATGGGAAATCATAGGAATGAATAATGTCGTCAAACTTCCTCCCAAACTGGTAAGTGCTTGCGCAGGTTTCTTCTATCCATGATTGGATAGGGTTGATGTACAAATCAAAATGATGAGGTATATTGACTACACCATCATACTGATCATCAAGGCTTACCAGATGATAATTCACTGTATAAGCCCCAAGCGGCTCCAAGTCAGGAGGAAACTCTATATGTGAAGATGATAGTTGAGACCGATATTCTAATAACTGCATCACATCTATCTTTTCACAACACTGCTTCTCCATGTCTTCATTATTGATACCTTTGTGCGGCTCTGCATGATATGACTCTGAATGATCATATAAGAGTTTTGAATGCTAATTTTCCATACTAGGATTTTCCAAGGTCTCCATATCCATGCTTCCCTTTATGGAAGTATAGTAGATTGGACTTCCACAAATTTTTAAATAGACACTCCCCTTGCTAGATATAGCATAGATAGTATTCTTAATAAGATATCCACAAAAATCCCAATAGTCATCACCATCATCTATGTTAGATGTGATGGATTCCCCATTGTTGATATCAGGTTACGATATTGAGTTCTCTTTGTCTTCATTACTGATACCGATATATGGCTCAGACTGATCATGTGGATAAATTGCATGCTCCTTTTTCATATCAAAGTTTCCCAAGGCCACATGGTCCACACTCTCTCCTTTATATATGCCATAGACAAGAAAATCAACAAAACCATCAAAAGTTTTCGGTTCATTATTTTCCTCTTTATTCATGTCACAGACTGGATTTTCCATGAATGTCCAGGACTCCTCATCAACATCTTTGTCGGGGACAAGGGAGTCTTCGTCGCTTGTATCATGCTCCAAGCTATACTTTTCCTCATTTTCATACTCATCTTCTTCAGAGAAAATGCCATAAGGTAGTAAACCTTCCAGACTGCCATCATTATATGTAGAACACATAGGAGTCCCATCATGTATCATTTACAGTTTTCATCATAAATTTCACTATAAGATTCTGCAATGGTTTCATCCTCAGGCTTGTACTGTTTAGATGGTGACAAAGGGTAGGCCTGGCCTACCATGTATATATGATCAGGCTAGCTTGCATTTGTTTCCTTATTATTGACCTCGGGAAGTCCATGTTCCATGACTTGATTTGCAACATAACAAGTGCTTTCTTGGTGGAATTGTTCACAAGGTCTACACCATGGAATTACTTCTTCTACCATGTTAGCTGAGTCTAACTGGTTTTGAATCCTAGGCTCTTGTTGAGGAAACTTCTTTTGATACATCTGATTCTGCCTAGGTTGAAAGTTCCTAGGTCCATTATTTCTTTCCATTCTGATTATTCTATTGTGCATAAGATTCAATTTTGCAGACTGATTTGTCATAAGTTGGTTTTGACTAGTAACCAAGTCTTTTATCATGTCTGTTACCTTTTCCATGGGATCTTTAGAGGCTCCCTTTTCTTCTGATTCAAAGGCTTTTCCCTTTTCTTCATTGTATGAAGTGTTTCCCCTAGTGTAACCTGGAATGATGGATTTTCCTGAAGACTGCATAATCTTTTCTATTTTCTCGACCAATTCTTGAACATTTTTTAGATCGGCCGGCTCTTTGTCCTTTAACTGGTACCTCAAATCACCAGCGAAAGCTTCGATGTAAGATATGAGGATGGAGGCATCTCTTGGCTTGATTTATCTAGGGAGGTCCGCAACCACACGCCTGAACTTAGTATTAAATTCATTAATGGTTTCATTCTCCATCTTATTTATATTATGAAGGGCAGCAAGCAGATGTCTTGGTTCTTTCTTTTCCCCCAATTTCTTCTTAAAACCCTCTAGGAATTCACTAAGATTTTTATATGAATCATCATCTAGGTCGAAGTACCATTCTTCAGCATCATCTTCCAAGGATAAAGCAAAGAGCGTCATTTTGAAATCATCATGGTCATGGGAAGCATCATTGAAATAACTGACCAGGTGCTTTTCAAAATTTCAAAGGTGAGACTTGGCAGTGATGGCATTATTGCCCTGAAATATGGGGAGCTTCCTGATAGCATCATTCAGAATGTCATGAGGACTACTTGCTATCTGAGAAAAGTCAAGGGATTTGAAAAATTCTATCATTTATTGAGATTAGTGAACATGACTCTCTACAAATATGTGATGGATATCTGAGAGGGACTGGTCTCCTAAATCTTCAACATTTCTATGAGAAGTCTGCCTATTCAATATTTCCCTAATAAACCCTTTGGGATCAGGGAGAGGATTGAATAATTGTCGGCGGTCTCTTCGGGTAGAAATTATTGAAGGGATGTTAGACAGTGGAGTCACCAGATGGATCGAATTTTAAATTTTATGTTTTTTAAAGACTAGATCAATCAAAAGTTTTTATCTTTTTAGTTGTTTAGAAAAAAGTTAAGCTAAGTCGTAATCCGGAATAAAAATATTTATCCCTGGCAATGATGCCAAAAAATGTTGCCTCTTTACACACACCTAGGTCATGTGGCAGAAATATTCAAGCCACTCGGTGTGTCCTTGGGGGCAAGTCTCGAGTCAAGGCTGTCACCTTGTTCTTGACTCCTCCGTTTAAGTTCAACTCCTAATGAAGCCAAGGGGGGTAGACCCTACTAAGTTACTAAGGATAATTACTTAGCATGGTGATGTTAAACTGAATGAGTTACTTAGGAGTTTGAGATTTAACTATAGACAATCAAAGATGACAAGATACAAAAATGAACACACGAAAGCACAATACTGAGACACAATATATATATAAAGCAAGAAAATAACCAGTGCCTTAGAATGGAGTCAAAAAATAGAATCAATGTACTTGCATGTGCTTGGAGTGAATGTTTTGCAATTGCCTCTTGGTACATTTTAAGTTAAATTTGAGGTGTGAGTTGATTAAAATTAGGCGAAGAGGTGGACTCCAGATATACCCGAGAGTACTTGGAGTATGTCCAAAACTAAACCTTCACGGCTACCTGCAAGGAATATGTGGGATGAATGGAGTCTCTGGGGCTATTGTCGATAACACACCCATTAGGGTGTGACAGAGATCGACACCCCGAGGTCACTTTTCAGAAGTTCCCGCTTCCTTTGGGTATTTTGCCACCGTGATGGTTTGATCTAGGTGTTGGATTTTCACCTGATGGTTTGTCAATTTGGGGAGTGAGTCCTAATTATACCAGTCACTCAAGTGCTTTTGATACAACTTGAATGATCGAATGAACCACAGCCAAGTGTAGATCATACACACCAGAGTCTTGTCAATTTTAGTAAATTTTACAATGGGTGTTCTTGTTAAAAGAAAACACTCCAGGAATCTCTTTCGATCCAAGTGGATCTCAATCGGGTAATCAAGGAGGGATTAATTTTATAATGCTTACTGAAACAAAATATGATAGCAAATGAAACATAAAATATGAGCAAACCACAATTTTCTAATTAGACTACCACGAACCTTTCTTCACCTTTCGGCTCAAAGGAGGCTCATGGGGTAAGTATTAAAGTTACTTTGAAAACAATAGAAATGAAACATGGAATTGATTTTATGTCAAAGTATACTACCCTGCAGATTAATGCTACTCTAGATTACAAAAGATGAATGAAAAGAAAAAAAAAAGACACGGACGCAAATCCCCCCAGGGGGGATGGGGAATCGGCTCGAAAGAGCCTATTCAAGAATTATTTTTATTAACAATGGTTACAATATCAGATAACTGATATAATTCTTCTTTATCCTTATACAGAGTGAAATCAAGAGCTTACAAAGTGCGAAAATTAAAGGTTTTAGTCAAATGGGAGACCCCTGGGGGGATTTGAAACTCTTGAGGCCACTTTCGAACAGAATCTTCCTTTATTTTATGTCAAAAATACTAAAAAAAATCAAGCATATTAGACTAAAATATTCCCAAAATCACTCTGAAAGTACCTTTGGGTCAGCTTACTTTTAACCAAAAAAAAACTAAGTTAAAACTTGTTAAATTGGGGTAACCTAGTGATGCAAAAAGGAACCAAGGAAAGCAAGCTTTCCTTGGGATCTTGGATTGCTGTTTGGACATAAAATAAGATGTGCACTTTATTTCAGAATATGAATCTTTAAAGAACAAAAAATAAACTACCTTATGAGCAAGTTTCAGATCTATGATTAAGCTACTTGCAAAAAGGGGAATTCCTACACCTAGATCTATATTTATGAAATGATATTCTTTATGAAACTATATATATAAGAATCAAGACTCTTATGAAATATATCTAATAATGTATATTCAATTTCTAGAACTAGATCTGATCATAAGAGGAAGAGATAGGTAATCGGAAGATTGATTTTTTAAAGAAACGAGGAAGAGAAGGGGAAAGGCCCATTGTTGGATGGATATGCAATGGAAGCTTGTTAGTGGAATACAGATGGGAAATGCATTCACAATTTTTTTGGATGTATATTGGATTCAAACTAGATTCATAGCTCGTCCAATCCTTGCTACCTGAAAGCTAAGCACACAATCCTGCACGAAACCTCATGAGATCTGGATATATATATGAAAAAGAGGCAAAATTTACATGAAAATAAACTTATTAAACATGTATAATATAGATATTAAAACATATATTCTATGAGATATAGAAAAGACAAGTAAATTTACTTGCCCAACTATACTCCTATTGATTCAGTTGAATCATTCAAGCCAGACAAGGTTTAGATGTAGAAATTGAGAGAAAAGCTGGCAACATCAATAGCCATAAGACAATGCTTAATCCACACACATGAGAGAATTACACCATTTCTCCTCCAAATCTTCTGTATTCCAACAATCAAAAGATTACAACAATATTACAATAGCAAGCCCTTCAATCCAACTCTAACTAGCTTGGAAGAGGGAGCTTCTTCCAAGATATATACAAAAACTAGGAGATCCATCCCAGGGGGGCGCAAATCCAAAGGAGACACATCAAATCAGCTGAAGGAGAGTCCATCAATGCTTGATCTATGTCTAGCTGAGCCAGATCTGAGTCTCACTGAGTGCAACTATGAATCGGGGGGCTGATCTGACTGACACCTCAACCTGTTCACTGAAGCATCCACCAAAACTCATCCGGATGAGCCAAAAATGTGTGGAGGAGAGAGGGAGGGAAAAATTACCCATAAACGATGCTGAAGATCAACTCTAGATCTGATTTGATCACCTCCTTCAGTCAAGGATTTGTCAGATCCAGTGAATCTGCTTCAGATCTCACTGATTTCAATCAAATTGGTTGAGAATCCACTGATCTATGATTTTGGATTTGCTCCATTATTCATCAATTTATTAATTAAAATCATCAATAATTGATTTTTGGGGATTTCTTACCTGAGTGATGGAAAATCACTCAAAACTAGGAAATAGTGAGTCCATGGGTTTATATGGTGCTTTTAGCTTGAAAATGAGCACCTACATGACTAAAACTGATTATTTGTCCCACTTTTATTACAAAATCAATTTTTCCAATTAAACTATTAAAAAATAGCCTAAGTTTTGGAAAAATTAAATTTTAATAAAAAAACACTGAAAAAACTAAAAAATTGAAAAATTGAAAAAACCTAGGGGGAATTAGAGATGTTCATATGACTCAACCATGATGTCTATCATGTTTATACATTGACACATAGACTCTAATAACCTCAATAGGCCTAAATTCCAATCCGACCACCCCAACTTTGCAGGTATGGAATGAAAAACTTAGAAATTATCAGTCATTTATTCAACAACCAATAATAACCAAGGGAAAAAACACCCTGGGCTGATCAGATTGACAAATAAAGTCTAAGAGACTGAGCCTTTTATAGACACTATCATGCTAGAACATTTATTACAATTCCCCCATGGGGTATGAACATGTGATATAGTACAACAAGCACTTCTGAGAAGTACTTCCAAAGGTCTTCTTAAGTCCGAACAAGTTATGCTTGTCTAGTTCATCAGGCTCACTTGATAAAAAACCACTAAGTACAACTTAGGTGGTAACAACCAGTACTGCAAGATTTCAGCTTCAAATCCAGATCCGACATCTTAAACTGGTAAGATCTAAATATTTTGTATTTCCATTTGAAGTTCTCAATTAAGATGTCTCATCATACCAAGCTTGATGAAACACTTGAGGGAGCTGATAACTTCCGAGCCTGGATGTGTAGGATCTCCCTGGTCTTGGAAGAAAATGATTTAGAATCCTATATCCAGGAGGAGGTTCCAGTTTGAGAGGGAGATGAGGCCAAGGCCTTACAAAAGAAGAGTTGGTTATGGCAAAGAGGATAATTGCTGATTTTATCAAGGATCACCTCATTCCACAGGTGTCCTCCCTCAAGATACCCAAATCCATGTTTGATGCCCTAACCAAATTGTTTGAAGGGAAGAACATCAATTGGAAGATGACTCTAAGGAACCGGTTGAAAATTTCAAGATCCAGAATGAGGAGATCATCTAGTCATACTTCACAAGGGCCTCCCAGATAAAAGAACAACTAGAAGCTGTAGATGAAGAAGTAGAGAATGCATAAACTGTGATGACAACATTGAATGGCCTCCCTAGGTCATGGGATTCTTTCATCCAAGGAATCTATGCTATAAAGAAATTGGTCAAGTTCAGCAGACTATGGGAAGAATGTTCTCAAGAAGAAGCTCAGATAGCTGCTCGATAAGAGAAGATGGGAAGTGAAGATCAAGATCTCATAGAACACTCCAAGAAAGGAATAAGGGAAAATCATCATCACCAAGGTAAGCATTCTCATCAGAAAAATAACATTATGAGAAGGGATCCATCCAAACTCAGATGTTATACATGCAATTAAATAGGACACTTTGATAAAAATTGTCCCAAGAATAAGAATGGATCCAAGAAGAAGAAGAACTCCAAAATAAGACATCATGCTCACACTACTAAGGATGACGATCCTCCTAGGAAGAGAGTAAAACAAGAAAGTGAAGACTCTTCAAGTGACGATGAATATGTTCTGATATCCGCTCTCATGGGAACTGTCACTCATGGAAGAAAGGATTGGCTTATTGATAGTGGGGCTTCCAAACACATGATAGGTTTCAAATAATCCTTTGAGAAACTATCCGAACATAATTCACCTCATACGGTGAAACTTGGGGATGACTACCAATATCCTATAAAAGGTAGTGGTGAATCTTCCTACAGGCTAGACTCTGGAAAGTCTATGAAAATGAAGGATGTTCTATTTGTACTAAGATTAAAGAAGAATATTCTATCCATATTGGAACTGGATGCAAAAGGCATAAGGGTTGCATTCATAGATGGTCAAGTCATCATGTGGCCAAAGGAAAGACTATTAACGATGCAATAGTGATTGGAGAACAAGAAGGAGGTTTATACAAGCTGAAGGGCCATCCATAACAAGCTATGGTCCATGAAATAGTAGAGCCAAATGAAGTATGGCATAGAATTCTTGCACATGTACATTACAGAGCACTACCACTTGCAAGCAAAGCTGTTGAAGGTCTTCCAGAAATTCAAGCAAAACATGAAGGGGTATGCAAAGGATGTGCAAAGGGGATGAATACAAAGAAGACATTTCCAAGTAGCGAAAGCAAGGAAAAAGGAATCTTGGAAATCATCCACTCCGATGTATGTGGACCAATGTCATTAAGATCAATAAGCGAGTATGTATATTATGTTTCTTTCATTGATGAATTTTCTAGGAAGACATGGATTTACTTCATGAAGAACAAAGATGAAGTTTTCAGCAAATTCAAGGAATTCAAAGCCTTGATCGAAA
Organism: Pseudotsuga menziesii; assembly: GCA_001517045.1. Lineage (NCBI taxonomy): Eukaryota > Viridiplantae > Streptophyta > Pinopsida > Pinales > Pinaceae > Pseudotsuga > Pseudotsuga menziesii. The sequence continues at coordinate 49,169 of LPNX010384690.1, read as the reverse complement.
ACCACATAGAAAATAAGATCAAGACCTTTTGATCAAATAATGACAAAGAATTTACATCAAATGAATTCAAATACTTATGCAAAGAATCATGGATTAAGAGGGAGTTGTCCACTCCTTAAAATCCACAATAGAATGGGGTTGTAGAAAGGAAGAATAGAACCATCATGGAAGCTGCAAGAGCAATGCTTCATGATCAGGATCTTCCTATGCACCTATGGGTAGAAGCAGCCAGAACAACAGTGTATCTACAAAACCATACTCCACACAGAGTACTCAAGAACAAGACTCCTGAAGAAGTCTTCCCCGGTAAGAAACCAGAAGTCAGCCATCTCAGAATATTCGGCTGTCCAGTATACATACACATTCCAAAAGAGAAGAGAACAAAACTAGATCCTTCAAGAAAGAAGGGAATATTTGTGGGATACTCTAAAAGCTCGAAGGCTTACAGAATATACTTCCTAGGATACAAGAAGATCAACATCAGCAAGGATGTAACATTTGATGAAGACAGCTTACAACAAATCCAGAAAGAGACCTACTGAAGAATTTGAAGATCCTAGAATTCATGATACAACCATGAATGAAGAAATTCAAGAAGAAGATCGAGAATTTGAAGAACCACAAAGACCTGTAGATCCACCTTAGGAAAAGAATCCTCATAAGATGAAACCTGCTTGGGTACATGAAATTATCCAAGGTGCGGAAAGATATGGGGCTCCAGAAGAGAATCACAGAGAAAGAAAGAGAACCAGATCTTGCTCCGGATGTGTAGCCTTACTATGTGACTTTATCAAAGAAGAACCTTCCAGTTATAAAGAAGAAGCAGAACAGAAAGAATGGAAGGATGCGATGATTGAAGAATATCAATCAATCATGAAGAATGATGTTTGGGATGTTGTCCCAAGACCAGAAGGGAAGTCGATTGTAACTTCCAAATGGATCTACAAAGATCAAGCATGCTGCGGACGGTTACATAGAGAAATATAAGGCAAGATTTGTGGCTCGTGGCTTCTCACAGAAGGAAGGAATAGATTATGAATAAACCTTTTCTCCTGTAGCCGGATACACTTCCATCAGATCAGTACTTGCTTTGGCTACAATATTGAAATGGAAGATACACCAACTGGATGTCAAGACTACTTTCTTGAATGGTGTAGTAGAAGAAGAAGTGTCTCTAGAACAACCACTTGGGTTTGAGATGATAGGGAGTCTCATGTGTGCATACTGAAGAAATCCCTATACGGTTTGAAACAGGAACCCAGGACATGGTACGACAGAATTAACAGCTTTCTATCCAGCTTGGGCTTTTCCAAGAGTAAAGCAGATTCCAACCTTTAATACAAGGTTAAAGATGGAAACCCCATGGTGCTTCTACTATATGTATATGATCTATTTCTGACAGGTATGGATGGGTTGATTGCTGATACGAAGAGAAAACTTGCTGCTGAGTTCGAAATGAAGGACTTGGGTATGATACACTATTTTCTAGGTATGGAGGTGTGGCAGAATGTGGATGGAATATTCCTTGGACAAGGGAAGTATGCGGTAGAGATCCTGAAGAGGTTTGGGATGATGGACTGCAAGGCTATGGCCACACCTATGGCATCAAACCTGAAGCTATTGAGTGATGCTTCATCCGAGTTCGTTGATGCTACGATGTATCGTTAGATGATTGGGTCCTTGATGTACCTGATGAACATGAGACTGAACATTTGTTTTGTTGTGAACACCTTGAGCCAGTCCTTGACAGATCTGAGAAATGTTCACTTGATTGTTGCAAAGCATATTTTGAGGGGTACAATTGATTATGGGCTCAAGTATGAGGTGAATCGAAGGATTAGCCTAGAGGGTTATGTTGATTCAGATTGGGAAGAAAGTGCCATTGATACGAAGAGCACTTCATGGTGTTTCTTTAGTATGGGATCATGTGTGATATCTTGGTTTAGCAGGAAGCAATCCTGTGTGGCATTGAGTACAGCTGAAGCAGAGTATGTCGCATCTTGTTTAGCTAGTTGTGAGGTAGTATGGCTGTGGAAGCTACTGTATGATTTATTTGATCTCCAGATGGATGCTACTTGTATACATTGTGACAACCAGAGTTGTGTGAAGTTTTCAGAGAATCTAGTGTTCCATGACAAGTTGAAGCATATCAAGATCAAGTATCACTATATCAGGGATACGATGCAGAGGGGAGCAGTGAAGCTCCAGTATGTTGTGACGAAGGAATAGATAGCTGATGTGTTGACAAAGCCATTGGTAAGGGTGAAGTTCGAGTACTTCAAAGAGAAGCTTGGTGTTCTCCAGATCGAGGTTTCCTCCAAGGGAAAGTGATGAGTCCCATAGCCATTTTGACGAGTAGGTCAGATGTAAGGGTTGAGCCATTCTTTCATGGTGAGAGGATTGGTTCCTTCCATGTCAGATATGAGTGTTGAATGCCATTCTGGGAATGGAGGTACCTGGTCAGTTACCAGGAACACTCAGTATAGGACTGAGAGAGCCATTCTGATGAGCAGGTCAGATATAAGGGCTAATACATTCTGTCATGGTTAAAGGATTAGGTTCCTCCCATGTTAGATGTGAGTGCTGGCCATTCTATCAAGTAGGACAGATGTAAGGGCAACTATCATTCTCCTAGAGAATGGAGGCACCTGGTCAGTTACTAGGTAGCTCAGTCTAGGACTGGGGGCCATTCTGACGAGGGTGTAGGATTTGATTCCTACCAGGTCATATGTGAGTGCAAGCCTTTTCTAACATGCAGATGGATTGGTTCCTTGTATGTGTCGAATGTAAGTGTAGAGCCTTTCTTCAATCATGTGTTGATTATATATAAGTGTTGATCCTTTCTTTGATCATGTGTTGATTAGATATAAGTGGTGTTCCTTTCTTTGAGCATTGGTTGATCAGATATAAGTGCAAGAGCCTTTTGGCATGGAGGATTGGTTCCTCGCATGGCCAAGTGTAAGTGCTGAGCCTTTCTTCGATCATGTGTTGATAAGATATAAGTGTTGAGCCTTTCTTTGATCATATGTTGATTAGATATAAGTGTTTTTCCTTTCTTCGATTATTGGCTGATCAGATATAAGTGTAGGAGCCTTTTGGCATGGAGGATTGGTTCCTCGCATGGCCAAGTGTAAGTGCTGGGCCTTTCTTTGATCATTGGTTGATCAGATGTAAGTGCTGGCCCTTTCTGACAGGGTTGTGGGATTTTTTACCACATGGTTAGATGTAAGTACTGGGCATGCCTTTCTGATATGATTATAGGTTAGTTCCTACATGATCAGATGTAAGTGCTGGGCGAAGACCTACATGGTGGCTAGGCCTACATCCAGCATGAAAAAGGGATGGCTCTGTAGAACTTTCTGTGATGAGAAGAATCATGAGATAGCACCTATGAAGATTCAGTATTGATGATCTAGCAGAGATGATCCAGATCGAGGGATCATCCAGATCCAGAGATGATCCATATCGAGTGATGATCCAGATCCAGGAATGATGCTACAAAGATGATCCAGTGATGATGATCCAGATCGAGTGATGATCCAAATATAGAGATGAAGATGACTTGAAGACAAAGAAGACTTGAAGATGATGATGACTTGAAGATGAAAATGACAAGAAGACCTAGAGAAGAAGACCAGTGATGAAAATTGTGTCGAGAGAATACCTTCCTTGTTAAGAGGGAGTGTTAATGTAATTGTAACTTCAGAATGTATTCACTTGTATTTCTTATCTATTGTAACCCAATGTTTACTCTGGGGTGTTCTTATGTCATGTCATGCCTCGATGTTTTGATCGGGAGAATCAATAATGTAAACAAGTCATGTCAATTCATTATGGATAACCCTCCTATTGTCTAAGGGTTAAAGTCCTCACAGTTCTGGGGCACTAGGGTTATTAGAATTTCCAAGAGAGGTCGGCCCTAGTAGGGTTTTAGTCATGTCAGGATTAGTATAAATAGAGAGCTGGACTCTCTATTTAGCACGCAACCTATACACACTCAAGTATAGCGCATAGTTGAGGAAGAGAAAGACACTGGGGCTAGAGGAAAGAGATTGCTGCTATTGGGAGATTGTCGTACTATTTTTGGGTTTCACTTTGGTGTTCATTCTATCTCTGAGGAAGTTGCCGGGTTTTCTCCATTTATGGTTTCCCGGAGAAAAACATTGTGTTCATTGTCTCTTGTGTTTGATTGATGTGCTTGTTGTTCTCTCAGTTAAAGATCCTAATGATATGCTAGCTTAATGTTGTAAAAACTAACAGGAAGATCAGCCTGAAACATAAAAAAATATTAGTTGTTTGGATCACCAATGAATGTAAATTTTTTTTATCTATTTGGACCACCGAAACATTGGAAGCTTAGTCAACTAAATATCCGATACATCGGAAAATTAGTTGGGAAGAGACTCGATTTGATGAAGGAAATTTTGAGTTTTTCAAGTGGTATTTCTCAGTGGGTTTCAGTGGATTCTCAGCAGTTTCCAATGGATTTTTAGGGCTGAAAAGGAAGAAAAATTCTAGGTGGCTGAAGTTGGCATTCCAGACCAGAATACAGTTGTGCATAAATTTGGCAAAAATTGTCATTTTAGAAGTAGTGTGATTTTCACACCCGAAGTCAGAATGGAGCATGTGGATAGGAATTGGAAAGATTATCCAACAGGGAACAAGGGAGAATATATAATGTCCCCAAACCTATGACTGGTGAAGAGGATGCTACTAACACCAAACAAATAGGAAAATAGCCCCATGAATAGGCATATAAAAAAACTTAAACATAATACTTACTAAGATGCATAATCTTTCATATACATAGCGGAAGCAAACATACATTCATTCAAGCACGCCACATGTTCATCATATTCATTAATCAATAAATATAAATGCAAATATGAAATAGTGAAGAATACTCATCTGACAAGAACTCGTCCCACAACCAGCTATGTTGCTACAACGTTCCACCCAACCACACGCTAGCGTGCTCATCAATCTCTCAGCAAAACTACCACCCCCGTGCTAGGCATGATTCATCAATGAAAATAAGGGTCAAAGTAGGATTACACATAGCCAAGGTACACAAATCAAACAAGCGCACACAGTAGGGTTTATCAGGCCGTCAATGAGCTAGGAAAGGCTAAATGCTAAGTTGATGACCTCAAACACCAATTTTGTCAATCATACCCAGCCTCTAATCCTACTCTCAATAGTTCAAATACCAACCACTACATATCGTAGCAAAACAAACAGTTCACGGCTTTGTGAAGAAAATGAAGACCACAGGGTGACAACCCTAAACAAAAGGGTGAACATGGCTCTAGTCCACAAGATAACTCAGAGTTGTTCTTGGCCCTAGCATGAACAAAAAACCCAGCAGAAAACCCAAAAAGGTTCTTGTATACATGGCAACCCAACCCAGGGTACATCAACAACCCCAACTTCACAATGAAATGGTGGCAACAATCCACAGTCCGCAATGGATAAGAAAATGAACTCCCAGCATGGATAGGGGAAAAATCAACCAACGAATGTGGAATTCATCAGCCAACCAACATCCATGAGCCCACAACACACAATCCCCATTGTAATCGCTAAATAACTTACACAGGAAGAAAATGGGGAAAGGAACAAAACTCCCAAACTATGCGTGATGGAAAAAGACACAGTCAAACAAAAAGTGGAAGAAAATCAGGCAGCAACGATGGGAAACAAAGATCCTCCCTCAATAATGAGTCCACAACATGCTTTCACAGTAGCCACCGATCAGTGAAGAACCACAGCCAAGGTTCCACGGTGAAGTGACAGGACACTACACCGTCCAGACCTAACCAGGAACGCTGGAAAACAAGGGTCCTTTCTCAACAAGGAAACCCCAGCACATTTTCACCATCAATAAGGGTGTATTAAACACAAGCTATCAGTGTGAAAAAGAGGGAAACATAGTATTCTACGGCTCATGATCCACCATGAAGGATGGAAAAAAAACATAGTCTAGTAATTCCAAAGGAAAACTGATTCTCTGCGTGAATGGAAGGAACACCACCACAAATTGGCAATCGGCATGAGAGAGGGAAAGTGAACCCCCAAACAATGGAATGTGTAAATTTTAACTCAGTCCTCATGAAGAAACTGAGCGAGCTCACAATCTGGTTAGTGGACAGACCATCCGCATGACGTGGATAGGGAAAGCAGGCGTGAGCATGGTATTTCTACAAGCAAATTACTGCCCCAACTAACAAAAGAACAATAGGATGGAGACACATGGCTAACTCCCAATGGGTTCTAGGTTTAGCAATCCCCCCCTCCTTACCCTTGGGAATCATGCCCTTTTCATTCAACGTTGCACCATCATAGTTGGCTGTAGGTTTAATTAAATTGACGTGCATATTTACATGATGCCAAAGCTATAATGTGCTGGATAGCACGATATACCATCGACAATGATCCCTATTGCTAAAACATAACACAGCCAAATCGATGGTGGGGATTTTTCCTTTAGCTCCTCACCATGATTAATTATAAAAAATATACATCATGTACCCTTTAACGCAAATGGGGTCAAAACCGGGGTATTAAAATCCCCTCCCCCTTGGAATAACACCATCCTCAGTGTTCCCATACATATACAATTTGCACATCAAAATTTCAAAATTTTGCAGACCTCTCCCATGTTCAATTATCTACTCTAAACATTTAGGACCAAGCCCCTTAGCTTCCATGAGTTTCTCCTACTGGTTCTTAGCTCTTGGCTTATCCTGAAGCCTAGGAACTTTGTGGTTGCTGCCCTCTTTATGTTCCCTCGTTGGACAGTACCAGCATAAATGATGTCCTCTACATTCCCAAAATTTCACTGGCTGCTTCATATTTACCTTCTCAATTTCTTTTGACTCTTCATGCCTGGACCATTTCTTAACGGATCCCTTGGATGAATGTCCCATTCTTGACCCACCTTCCTTTCCTTTGCTGATTTCTCCCAGAAGGCTTTTCACCTCCCTTTTCAAACCAATAGAGTCTTGCAAAATATGGTGGTTCATTTCATTCTGCCTTTTCTATATCTTAAGCATCTCTCCAAGATTCTCTTGGGTCCTGGAAATCATTTGAAGGAGACTTCCAACCAATTCTAGCAACTTTTGGTCTGCTTCCATGATCAATGTGCACCACTAGATTTCACCTTTTTCACCTATGAAATGCATCATTGAAATTCTGTTAGACCAAGCATAATATAGGCATTAATATCAGTCATTTAATTGCCCACTTAGCATGACAGTCCAAGCCTCATCAAGGAGACTTTCATATTTTTCATGCCTTCCCAACAGGCACATGAGCTCATTCATGTCCAGGGTAGGGAATTAACCATTCCAACATTCATAATTTACTTTAAGAAAATAAACACATTCTATTTCCAGTCATACATGCATTGAACAATCCTTTGTTTTCACAATGCATAAGTATATATATGTATATATAAAATCAAAAGGAAAGAGAGAGTGACAAGAGTTTTTTTTTTCCTCTTTGTTTTGTCCCATCCTGGAACCCACACCACCACTATGGCTTGTCATGCTCTTAGCCTCTTTCAATTCACCATGAATGCTGGACCAATCCCTCTTGGTCATTACACTTAGTGTCTCTAGTCTATTTTAGATCTCTCAACCATGGATCCTCCACATGTGGTTTGTCTCGACTGCTAGGACCTTCACAGTCTCACTAGCACCTTTTTCATTACTGCTCATTCTGAGCTCTTTAGGATAGTCAAATGTCCTCATGCACCCTTAGGATGCTCTCATAGTCCTCGATCCCCACGATACCTATATCCAAACATTGAATAGATTCACATGTTTAGTTTATTCTCATCAGTTTTATCTCTAAAACAAGAGCTTAAAACATCATAACCAAATCATATACAGATGTATATTCATAAGAAAGATATTGAAAAATAATCCAATACTTATCTATATTACGTTTTTCCTCATTGGTCCACAGGATCCTGCTTCGCTATGCAAGCCTTGGGATCACCTATGGACTTGGATGTTAGGTCAGCACGCAAGATGCTTCACAACATCCTTATATATATATATATATATATCAGGCACATTCAAGCCAACACATGCCCTTATATCAACAATAAACGACCATTTTCCATATCACCCAAGAGACCATACTGTAACTACATTTTCTTATCTTGACAACACAAGCCATATAAGCATATTTGTTAGCGTAAATGCTCTAAAATTGTAACCATATTTCACACCATTCACTATCAAGTATTGAGACACCAGGAGTGCATCCACTCCTTGGGGTGTAATCAACATTGAAAAATCCTCCCATGATCTGACATCGGAAAAGTGTGCACCCTTTTCCAGTGTGTATCATGTAGGCCCTATTCATACTCAAGCAATTGGTCCTAATGGAAATAAAATCAAAACATGTTTTTCATATGGAATTTTAACATTCTAACATGCATATTCTTAGCTAGGGTCACAGAAAACTTATCCATTTGCTGTAGCAGTATTGCTTTGTTAAGGAGGAATGGGGGCTCCCTTCTTTGAGTTGACAGTTCCTCGATTTGCCATCCCAATTCCTCTTTAATTTTCATATCCACACATGTCTTACCAACATAATCCATACCATCTCACTCATGTTGCTTACCAAACATGTAGTACAGATGAGACATTTCTAAAATGTCCAAGGGAGTTTTCACCCGAAATCCATTTCCAAGATAAGGAAGAGCCTTCCCATGGAGTTTGGCTCCTGCAAGCCATCACACATGATATTCCTATAGTGTGTACCCCTGGAACATTCATCAAATAGCCAACAATCAATCATTAACTGATAATACAATCCAAATTGATTATTCCATAACCAAGAAATAACATTATTAATTAAATTCAATGGGAATTTGTAACTCTGTTTACTACATAAATTGATTTGCTTGGCAATGAGGTGATCCTGATTTGTGGGCCACTTGTGAGTAGCACCAGTATGCCCATTATAATTTCATGCTTACTAACATAATATGAATACCCACTTACAATGCATCCTCTTGACACAATCTCATGCAAGTCAATAGTGATTAGTAGTTGTCAGTAATTTATCAAATCCAAAATTCACAAATTCAAATTTACAACTTATTATGCATACAAACTATTATCACAGCCATGAGAATCTTCTCATGAGGTTTGTCTCTTTCACATGGTAGATTCTGGCCCTTGTCATGGTCTTACTCTCATTGTCATGCTCCAAACAATCTACCTGAAACATGAACTTCAATAAGCCAACACTTGGTAAGTCTTGATGCATATAACCTTTTCATTACTGCAACAATCACTAAAGCATTTCTAGAATTTATAAAATTCCAATACTTCCAGCTATCAATCACATCAATATTACTGAAACTCATTTACTTCACGTAATTCATTATCATAATTTTAAATTATAGGGTGCAGTCACATCATTTATGCAATTAAATGAAATGTTTAGATACTCCTTACTTCACAAGCGTATCATTTGTACCACCTTGGTCTTCCATAAAGCATTTCTGGTAGCCAGTCAATCATGACTACCTTCTTCATGCACTTACTATCCTACATTCACATCAGCTCTTGAAATGGTTCCAGAATTGTCATCATTTCAGCCATTAGTTATTCATAATATCACATGCACTATCTCAATGCATTCACGCAATGCATCACAACCCTTGCACCCATAGTTATGTAACCAGTTACTCACACCCTTCTTATGCATTCATTCAATGCATCACCACAAGATTCATAAAATATTTTTAATGCATACCTACTCAATGCTACCTTGCTTTGATTCAGGAATACTATGCATTCAAACATACCATGCATGGCCTAACCTTGGCTACTTCATATAGAATGCATTACTATAATCAAGATCATCAGTACTTACTTCCCTTGGGCTACTAAGCTCAATCAACATATACATGCATGGCACATTTCTATATGAATGTAGTATAACATTCAAATATCCACATGGTATGAGGTCTCTTACCCTTACCACTCCATGGAATTTGTCAGAATCAAACTCTTACCTTCATGGGTCCTACTTACACCCTTGACATTACCAGTTTGGTTGGTCCTTTGCAGGAGATTGCAGGATTTGCTCATCAACTTTTGATTATGGACTTGTTTCCTTATCCCTTTATCCATAGGGTTTCTAGTCACATTTGTCATCATCAACAACATATTTATCCAGGTCCATGTTGTCGTTGGTTTTTCCACTAATGCCAACGACAATGCAATAACTATCATTTGTGGTTCATTATAAATGTATAATTCTCAATATCCTATGTATGCAAAGCATATCCTCATAGATTTCATGTACAAAACTTATGAAATGTAGTTATAATCAGAAAGATAGGGTTTAAGGAAACTTCCATTTTCAAGTCCCACATCCTTGCATGGAAATCCTCTTCCACACAACAGCTAGTTTGACTTCATGGTCTTGCTACCTTTAGGCATGCAATTTCTAGAATTGTCCATATTGACAGCATCACATTTCTCTTTTCAGCAATCAGTAGAAATTGCCACTTCATACTCTGATTCTGGTGACTTTCCCTTATTCCCTGCTGGATAAGCTTTCCAAAGCCTATCCACATGCTTCATTCTAACCTCGGGTGTGAAAGCCACACCACTTCCAGAATGATGGCAAAACATACGACTATATTTTGGTCGGGAATGTTAACTTCAGTCACCTAGGGTTTTCTTCCATTTCATTCCTGAAACTACTAAGAAACCCAATGAGAAATTCATTGCAAAACCCACTGGAATACTAGCTGGAATTTGCTGAAAATCCCACCAGAAACAGTTGAAAACTGCTTGAAAAATCCACTTGAAACCCCACTTTTTCTTTCTACCCATTGGGTCCCTTTCCATCTAAGTTTTCGATGTTACGGCAGCCAAAACTCTAATTTTCCCTACGCTCATCAGCGATGTTGCAGACTGTGCATCGGTGGTCGAAAACTCTAAGCATCGGGTGGATAGTTGTTTATACTTCCACAATGGCCAGTGGTAAACCGTCTGTGGATTCTGTGGCTAAACAATTTGTCGATGGTCGAAAACGGATACCCTTAAGCGTTGACAACTGGAACACTAATCGTTAGAATGATAGTCTGACTGACAGCTGCAACGACAGACTCATAAACACTTAAATCTTTTTGACGTTTTGGCAATCAAATCGCCTAATTTCCCCACTGTTCATTGGTAGCGATACAACTAACTCTTCTACAAAATCGACGGTCTGTTCATCTATTCTTCCGAACTTTATCAATGATACCAAAGGCTATCTCTCTGCGGTCAAATAGCTAATGTTTTCTACTATTTTAGGTCTGTATTTATCTAATATTCCGATCTTCATCGGCTATGCCAATATGTCAGCAATTGGATCCGCTAATCACTACCACGTTGGTGGTCATATATTCTATCCATCAGGAAGCTAGTTCACTAGGATTATGCAATGATGGCCAATAGACTTTCTCCGTCTTTCACGGTCACAAGTATATCATTGAAAACCTCCTCTATCCATCGTCAATCACGCAATTGTTTGTCATTGTTACTGTTCACTAAATACCTCGGCATCGGCGACTAGAAGACTAATGCATTGATGGAATAGGTCACTTGGAAGCTGCAACGGTGGCTCGTCAACTTTGATCTGATCCACTAACATTTTCCAATGAATGATGATCTCGTGCCTTAGAGAAAATTTTGAATTTTCTTCCTGCCTTGTCTTCCATTGCATTGGCTCTTCTATCTTCTATTCTTCAACGACTATTCTCCTCTGATCGGTGACTGAAACACATCAGCATTGGAAAGCAGATCCTGTTTCCATCGGATGATTAGTGCACTATGCTTTTATAATGGCGACACTTGATCCACTAATTCCTTTTGATTGGCGACTCGATCTCCTATCATTTTCTGATGTTTTCTTCACTTACAAAAAATTTTACAAATTTTCCCTCTTTTCCTTCTACCGCGTTGACTGTCGGAGCAACTATCCATTGGGTGCATGGTCCATTACATAGCTACAATGGTAGACACATCATAAGCTACATCTTGTCGATGTTCATCAGTGATCAATACTACAATTGTCCGCCTATTGCCGATGATTTTATTGCCTTGGAAATTTTTTGAAAACTTTCACTCCACTGTCATCATCGATAGTTCAACTAACTAGTTTTCGGCAATCTTTCCCCTTTTNGCCTATTGCCGATGATTTTATTGCCTTGGAAATTTTTTGAAAACTTTCACTCCACTGTCATCATCGATAGTTCAACTAACTAGTTTTCGGCAATCTTTCACCTTTTTCCTGCCACTGTATCAGCTCAACCATCTCTTGTCCAATGGTGATCAAATCAACTATTTGTTTCTGATCAGCGGGCTAAAGCACATCAGTCATTGGCAGTCGTACCTTTTCCTCGTCGAAATACTAGTGCTCTGGGCTTCTACAATGGTGGGTGCACAAACCACTATCTTATTTCAATGGCTGGTGTTTCCATTATGTAGAAAAATTTTGAACTTTCTTTACTGGGTCGGTGGTCCTAGGCTCTATCCATCGGAAGGATAGTCCTCTAGCTATCTGCCACGGTGGGTCTACAATCGCTTCATCCCTTCTGCTTTTCATCGGCGATGAATACCACTAACATGCTTTGATGGATGACGAAGTCAACACTTAGAAAATTTTGGAGCTTCTGTGCCATCGACGATCGGATCAACTATCTGTCGGGTGGATAGTTCTTTAAGTAGCCACAATGGCAGACACATCATCTGCTAACCTTCAACGACGTTTTGGAGATCGCTTCATCATAGTGGCACCAACCACTGATGATTTTTAACACTTAGTAAATTTTTCATGGATTTCCTTGCCGCGGGTTCCTCATCAGGTGGTCTTCCTACTAGATGATCCGATGCATCGGCAGGACTTCAGACTAAGTCCTTCGATGATCCCAATACTTAGAGGATTTTTCCAAAAATTCTCTTGTCATGCACAAGTTTTCTTCTGTTTTTCCTAGTTTCTTCTAGGCAGTAGGAAACCTGACTCTGCTATCTAATCTATTATGGCCCATTCAGGACCATGCTGCAACCTTTAGCTTTGATACCACACTGTAACGTCCCTGACCCTATGCCCAACGAAGAGGATGCTACTAACACTAAACAAACAGGCAAATAGCCCCATGAACAGGCATATAAAAAAACTTAAACATAATACATACTAAGATGCATAATATTTCATATACATTGCAGAAGCAAACACACATTCATTCAAGCACGCCACATGTTCATCATATTCATCAATCAGTAAATATAAATGTAGATATGAAATAGTCAAGAATACTCATATGACAATAACTCATCCCACAACCAGCTATGTTGCTACAACGTTCCACCCAACCATAGGCCAGCGTACTCATCAATCTCTCAGCAACACTACCACCCCTGAGCTGGGCATGATTCCTCAAGGAAAATAAGGGTCAATGTAGGCTTACACATAGCCAAGGTACACAAACCAGCCAAGCCCACACAGTAGGGTTTATTAGGCTGTCAAGGAGCTAGGAAAGGATAAATGCTAAGCTCATGACCTCAAAAACTAGTTTTCTCAAGCATACCGAGCCTCTAATCCTACTCCCAATAGTCTGAAGACCAACCACTGCATACCACAACAAAACAAACAGTTCACAGCTCTATAAAGAAGATGAATACCACAAGGTGACAACCTCAAACAAAAGGGTGAACACAGCTCTAGTCCACAAGACAACTCAGAGTTGTTCTTGGCCCTAGCATGGCCAAAAAAACCCAGCAACAAACCCAAAAAGGTTATTCTATACACAGAAACCCAACCCAGGGTACTTCAATAGCCCCAACTTCACAATGAAATGGTGGCAACAATCCACAACTGGCAATGGACAATAAAATGAACTCCTAGAATGGACGAGGGAAAAATCAGCCAACAAATGTGGAATTCATCAGCTAGCCAACATCCATGATCCCACAACACACAATCCCCAATGCAATCGCTAGAGAACTTACACAAGCAGAAAATGGGGAAAGGAACAAAACTCCCAAACTATGTGTGATGGAAAAAGACACAGTCAAACAAAAAGTGGAAGAAAATTAGGCAGTAACAATGGGAAACAAATATCCTCCCTCAAAAATGAATCCACAGCACGCTTTCACAGTAGCCACCGATCAGTGAATAACCATATCTAAGGTTCCATGGAAAAGTGACAGGACACTACACCGTCCAGACCTAACTAGCAACCCTGGAAAACAAGGGTCCTTTCTCAACAAGGAGACCCCAACACATTTTCACCATCGACAAAGGTGGATTAAACACATGCTATCACCGTGAACAGGAGGGAAACACAACAGTCTATAGCTCACGATCCACTATGAAGGATGGAAACAAAACACAGTCCAGTAATGCCAAAGGAAAACCAATTCTCTGCGTGAATGGAAGGAACACTGCTACAGACCAACAATCGGTATGAGAGAGGGAAAGCAAACCCCCAAACAATGGAATGTGTAATTTTTAACTCATTCCTCATGAAGAAACTAAGCGGGCTCACAATTTGGTTAGTGGGAAGACCATCCACATGACATGGAGAGGGAAAGCAGGTGTGGGCATGGTCTTTCTGCCAGCAAATCGCTACCCAAACTAACAACAGAACAACAGGGTAGAGACACATGGCCAGCTCCCAATGGGGTCCAGGTTTAGCAATCCCCCCTCCTTACCCTTGGGAATCATGCCCTTTTCATTCAACGTTGCACCGTCATAGCTGGTTGTAGGTTTAATTAAATTGATGTGCATATTTACATGATGCCAAAGCTACAATGTGCTGGACAACACGATATACCATCGTTAATGATACCTATTGTTGAAACATAACACAACCAAATCGATGGTGGGGATTTTGCCCTTATATCCTCACCATGATTAATTAAAAAATATACATCATGTACCCATTAACACAAACGGGGTCAAAACTGAGGTATTACAGAATCACCAGAGTGGACTGCGAAGTAGAAAAGTACTAGTGGTTGTTTAAAAAAAAAGTATTGTGTTGCTGTCAATATGGACACCAGCAACAGAAATATTTCGAAAGTTGTCTCCTCACTTGAGAAAGTGGGAGAGGTGTGACCTTGGGGGAAAGCACAGAGCTAGGTACTATCACCTACTCCTAGCTCCTCCATTTAGGCTAACTCCTAATGAAGCCAAGGGTGGTAGTCCCTAACAAAGATTTTTCTATGGCTCAATGTTTAAGTTAAGTTTGAATATGTTTCGAATGCGGATGGGTGTTGTTTAGGAGTTATTGTGATTTAAAATGATTAATGTGATGAATTGAGCACAAGACAAAGCAATCCACGTTGCTATCACTGGAATTGAAATATAGAAAAATATTTGAGAACTTCACAAAATAGATAAAACATTCACAGATATGATCTATAATCAAACATTCGATGGACAAATGGCCCAGATTATCAACAATGCGTAAAAGATAGGACCAATGCCTATGGAGTCAACTTATCATAAATGCTTCGAATGTAAATATGATGTGAATCCCAAAATATGCCAGTGAATGTGAGGTTTTGCAAGTGCTCTTGGTAAGTTTTAAGAGTTTTTACTTGTGATCTTCGCTTATGGTAGTTGGATGTCCTAACCGGTAATACCTTTAGTGGCTTTGTTCGAAGACATGACAGACCTATCTGGGGTCAAAGGTAAGTGTTTAATAACTTAACTAACAGTGCCCAGATTAGGTATCCCGGTGCCCACACTTGGAATTTGCCCACATGCCTTGGTATTTATCGAACAATGCCAGTGCGTTGGTTATGGGGAAAAGTTTTAGTTAAGTTCCTCTTGTGGGGTTTAGAGATCCAATGTCATTTCTGGGTATTCCGATCTAAGATTGGTCAGAGTATACTTCGGCAAGGAGGGAAGGGGGTTAATTAATTAAAGGGGTGTGAGTTGCGAATTTTATTAAGTTAATTAATTAAAACTCTCCAATAGATAGCGCTCTTGACCCCGTCTTATGATCGTGGTTCAAGAGATTTAGCTAATCTATATGAAGCTAATGCAAGGATTATGCAAATCTAAAATGCTCCCTGATAGAGAGTGCTCTTGACTTGTGTTCTTGTAAGTTCAAGAGTCTTATGTATGGATTATTAATTGATTAAACAAGCATAGGATGATATTAGTTGCTTAAAATCTCTCATAGAGAGCACTCTTGATCCACCTTATGGTGAGATTAAAGAGATTTAAGTAGTTGATTAATATTAGAAAGATAAACAATTTAAACTGAATAATCAACTTAAAAGTGATGAATAAACAATTAGTGATCTAATCATGAGATGCAATGAATGATGAAAACTAGCACTACTCAAAGCATACACACAACACAAGCCTCCCCAAATGGGGGAGGAAGAGAGTGGGGACTTAAAAACCCCACTCAAACAGAGATCTTTTATTAAACTTTACAATGTGCCTTAAGGAACCTGATTCTTGAAAGGACTTTTTAGATAAAGGAAAAGTAACTCTACAAAAATTATAATCTATAAAAAGGAGAGTGCCTTGTATTTTTACTTTTGAGATATTTTATTAAACTTTGAAAAGGGTAAAGGGAAGAAGTTTGAAGAGAGTAAAAAGAACAAAAGGAAAGGGGGCTGAAACAATAGAAGATGAGAGAAGGAAGGCAAACAAACTAAGAAAAGATCAAAACAAAAGAAAGGGGAGAATAGGGAATCCAACTAAGAAGCTAAGGGATGAACAAAATTGAAGAAAATGGGACAGCGAACAATGAAATAAGTGGCTGTCATAAAAAGTGCAAAACTGGACAGCGAACAATGAAATAAGTGGTTGTCATAAAAAGTGCAAAACAGAACAGCGAACCATGAAATAAGTGGCTGTCATAAAAAGTGCAAAATGGGACAGCGAACCATGAAATAAGTGGCTGTCATAAAAAGTGCAAAATGGGACAGCGAACAAAAAGTAAAAGAAATGGCCAAAAACAAGGTTAAAGGAAGCACAAAAACTAGGGCGAAAGAGGCAATAAAGGGAAGAAAGCTAGGACACACTAGGGCTGTCCAAAAAGAGAAAGAGGGATGATAAAAAGGTAATAATAGGGCAGCGATGAAGAAGAGTTAAAAGAAACAAAACAAAGCAACAGGAAGAAAATGGATTAAGAAGAGGAACAATGGGAGGTTTTTTGCAACTTAATTCTTTAAGTTTTTTGCCAAATTTTCTCGCTTAACTTGTCATGGAGAGAGAAAAAAATAGTGAGATATTTACCTACAAAATGATGGGTTAAACAATAGATAATACTACAAAAATACACCTAGCATTTGAGCAAAATATATGAACCTTGTGCTACTTCAAATACCAACTAGATCTAAGAGAAAGAACACTTCCTAGATCTAGAAATGGAAGCAAGTAGATACAAAAGATTTACTTTATATATCAATATACTACTTGCAACATAAAGTAAAATAATGAGAAAATTTGACTTTAGGGTGAATGGAGAAGATGAACCACTTGGATCTTGAATCCTTGAAATCACTTTGGATCCCAATGGCATGTAGTTTCTAGGTACATATGCTTTGCTCCAAGAAGAGTAGATGCAACTTAGCTTGGCGTCTTACTTGCTACAATGAAGTGATTTGCAAAAAAATCTTATACACTTGGCAACATGGGGGTTAAAACATGCATTATGTACTAATCAAATCTCAAAAGCATGAAATACAGCTGAATAAAACAATGCTCTTTGAGGCTTTTGAAAGTAAATAAAATAAATAGGTAACTTGAAGCTACAAATACATATTCCTACGTGCTTATAGAATCCCTCTAAAGCATGTATTAATACCCACACATTATCAAAAGTAAAGAAACTAGAACAATTTCACCTCATTAGCAGGAACGTATGCACCCAGGATCCACATAGCATGAGCCTCGAAAGCCTTTATTTATTACAAAATAGGTTGCATGAGAGAAACAAGCATTACAATATTTTACCAGAGGTTCTTTACATCGATCATCCACTCCTCAATAGAGCTGAAAGAGCCTCTATTTAACAAATGAGAGAGTGCTAAAACTCTAAAACCAAGAAACCAACCCTGTTGCATGGGAAAGCCGCCTTCTAGGTTTGGAAACTTACTTTGTTAGGTTTGAGAATCCTACTGATGGTGTAAGCTTCAGTCTTCACCTTGATCAAATCACCAGACCAATGAGAGCTCTGTATCTCATCTTTAGCTGGAGATGACATGTTTGATAACTGATAATAAATTAATTGCTCTCTTAATGATGACTGAAGCTGAGTTATGATAACTCCAATCATCATAAGTGTTCCATGAGATGTCATTTAGCCTTTTATTTTACTAAATGTGGATTAATTTTTAGAGTTTTAGTTTTCTCCAAAATAATCATTTTTTAATAAAAATCATTTTTTTACTAAAAATCATTTTTTTACTCAAAACTGACTTTTTTGAGTAAAAAGGCATTATGTGTCCGATTGCTAATCTGAAAGCTGGCTCTGACTGACTGGCTGATCAAGAATGATTTTTGGCTTAATTTTAGAGCCTTCAATCACTGAATTCTGATTCCATATCACAAATGGGTTTTTTCCATTTAATTTATGGAAAAATTAACCCAAAAAACATAGGAAAAACAATTAAAAATTAAAAAATAATTTTTCATTGTTCAAAAAAGATTTTTTCAATTTTTTTTTATGTGTCCAGATGAATTAGGACATGACCATGATCTACCTAAATAATGTCTAGTAGGTTTATAACACTCAGTTGGGTTCTAATAACCCCCCAAGGCCCAGAATTCAACATTGAGCATTCCAGCTTTGGAGGAAGCAGGAGAAAACCTCATCAATTATACTTGGCTGAAGAAAAAGCATAATTGTCAGAGGAAAAAAACTCCCTAGAATACCTTATTTGAGATTCTACATCTTAGGAGACCGAACCACTCAAAAAATACCCTACTAGCACATTTATTACAAACCCCACGGGGCCATGGTCAAAATTTTTAAAACAAATAAGTGGCTAGCCAATATTGGCTAGACATGCAGATGGATCAACTGATACATTGGAATTAGACTTTGAACAAGTATGTCAACCGACGGCTCCTCAGGTAACCCAACTATGGTACAAAAAGTTGGATAACATCTGGCTCCAACTGTGGGACGTGTGCTCGATCTAATCTCTTATGCAAGGAGAGCATACGAGAATGCCAGAATCTCTGGTTTCCACATCCTGTAAAAACATCTCAACTTGACAAGAAAAGCCTCAGTAGCACAAGTTTTATGAAAAAGAGCCAATGATCCAAAGGTTTCTTTATTCAAAGGAATGACAAAACTTGACTGAAAAATTTATTTATTCCTAAGTACAGAAAGAAAACGCTACAGTAAATGCTCACTTTAAGAAGCCTATTTTCCTACTCTAAGCATGGAAATAAAAATGGTTATGTCTAATCATAAATCCAATGTAGTCATCTAAGAATTTTATTAATATAAAAAGGTTTCGCCTTGTCTTCCGTTACCAGCCAAAGTAAGGACACAATTTCCAAAAAATGCAAACCTGTGTGATGATCCAGACTCAGGTGGGCTGGATGGGGAATCATAGGCATGAATAATGTCATCAAACTTCTTCCCAAATTGGTAGATGCTCGTGCAGGATGCTTCTACCCATGACTAGATAGCGCTGATATACAAATCAGGATAATGAGGCAGGTGGACTACTCCATCATGCTGATCATCAAGGCTTATCAAATAATAACTCGTTGTATAAGCCCCAAGGTGCTCCAAAACATAAGGAACATCCATATGTGAAGACGATGGTTGAGAAAACATTTTAACTACTTGTATCCCATCTGATTCTTCACCGCATTGCTTTTTCAAGTCCTTATTAAAGATACTCTGATACAATTCTGACTGATCATATGAAAACTCTGACTGCTGTTCCTTACAACTTTCGTAAGTCTCAGAATAACAACTCCCCTTGCTGGACATATCATAGATGATATTCTCAAAAATATTTTCAAAGGTATCATAGGTTGGATTTTCAATAAAAACCCAATAGTCATCATCACCATCTATGTCGGATATGAGAGATGCCTCATCACTGGTATGATTTCCATGTCTGTACTTCTCATTTTGCTCAAAACCATCTTCTTCAAAAAGCTAGGTTTCAAAGATATCACAGGGGACCCAACTTTCCAAATATTTGTCATCCGATGGAGTGCATGGAGGAATCTCATCACATGAAACATCTAAGATTGGATTTTTAATTGAAGTCTCAAAGTTATCATCCTAATTAGATGTAAGGAATTCTTCCACACTTGTAACACATCTGATTCTATATCCCTCTGCATGATCATAGTCATCTTCTTTATAAAAAGGTCATAAGGAAGTAAACCTTCCAAGCTATCATCATTATGCTCATTAGTAGGATTAGTGCTAAAGTTTTTAGTGAGATCATCCAATTGCTGACTATAATATTCAACTTGACCCCGGGTTTCTATGGTGATAGGATGGAGCTGTCCAATTGTGTTAATGTATTCAGGCTCTCTTGAATATTGTTTTGTCTCTCTCCAACTTTCTTTGGAAATATCATGCATGTCATCTACACAGTTTATGTACTCAGGCTCGGTTGATGATGCTTTAGGACCACGACCCTCCAGAAAACCATGCTCCTAAACATAGCATGCATAGTAACAAGAATATTCTTCATGAAGGTCTTTACATGCCCTGCAAAATGCATTATACTACTCAACCATGTTAGTGGCATCTAGCTAATGAGGAGGCCTATGCTCATGGTTGGGAGGATTTCTTTTCCAAGTTGGCTTGGCAGGAAAGGTTCTAGGAGTGGAGTGAGTTTGAGTTCTTTCCATTGTGATCACCCTATTTTGAATTTCTTTTAACTATGCTAAGTGTTTCTTCTCTGCCTCCTCCATATTTTTCTTCATCTCCATCATTTGTTTTTCATAGGCATCCTTCATAGCTGATAAAGGATCCTTGTCTTTTGGTTCACTGATTTTAAATGGATTTGAAGACCTTGAATAACCATGGAGGTTAGATTCACTAGATGACTACATGTTTAGATCAATCTTGATTTCCATCTCCTAATCCTGGAGCAAGTTAGCAGGCTCCTTGTCTTTGATCTGGTACTGCATTTTGCCACTAAGTGCCTCAATGTAATATACCAAGATGGTTGGTTTAGTTGGGGCATACTCAGTAGGGATGGCATTTGACAATTCTGTGCACCTATTATTGAACTCATCCATTGTTTCTGTCTTTCTTCTTTATTTTGGTCAAGGACGCAAGTTGATGCCGAGGTTCATTCTTTTCACCGAACTTGTTGGTGAAAGAAGTTTTGAAAGCTGCTAGACTATTAAAGGAATTGTCTAGTAAATTGATATACCAGTCGCCCACCTTTCCATCCAGAGATAGAGAAAATAAATTCATATACACATCATCATGTTGGCTGACCAGATAATTTATATAAGCATTGGTACACCTAGAAAAGTTCCTGAGGTACATGGTGGAGGTAATGGCATCAGTGCCTGTATACATCGGGAGCTTCTTGACAGCTTTGTCTGGAAGACGGTGGGGTTGACCTGCTATCTAAGAAAAGTCAAGCTAAGTAAAATAATCACCCATTATGTCAGAAACAGTGGTATTAGTGTTTTAAGGAAATAAAATGTGGATGTCTGAAATAGACTCATATCCAAGTTCTGCAAGGATTTTGCGAGAAGATAGTTTGTTTAATCTCCTCCTTAAGAACTTTTCGGGGTCAGGGATCAAATCCACCAAACCTATAGAGTTTCTTCTAGTAGAATACCTTGAGGTGTTAACTGACAGTGGAGTCACCAGGTGGACCTAAGTCTAATTTCAAAGAGTAATTGGACTAAAAATATACCAAAAAGGATAAAAAGGTAAAAAACTAAAAGAAACAAAGGTCATCCAGGAACAAAAATATTTGTCCCCAGCAACGGCACCAAAAGATGTTGTCTGTCGATTGCACACCAAGAGCAGAAATATTCCAAAAGCTGTCTCCTCACTTGAGAAAGTGGGAGAGGTGTGAGCTTGGGGGAAAGCATAGAGCTAGGTACTCTCAGCTACTCCTAGCTCCTCCATTTAGGCTAAATCCTAGCGAAGCCAAGGGGGGTAGTCCCTAACAAAGAGTTTTCTCTATGGCTCAATGTTTAAGTTAAGTTTGAAGATGTTTTGGATGTGGATGGGTGTTGTTTAGGAGTTATTGTGATTTAAAATGATTAATGTGATGAATTGAGCACAAGACAAAGCAATCCACGTTGCTATCACTGGAATTGAAAGATAGACAAATATTTTAGAACTTCATGAAATAGATAAAGCATTCACAGATATGATCTATAATCAAACATTCGATGGACAAATGGCCTAGATTATCAACAATGCATAAAAGATAGGACTAGTGCCTATGGAGTCAACTTATCAGAGATGCTTTGAATGTAAATATGATGTGAATCCCAAAAGATTCCAGTGAATGTGAGGTTTTGTAAGTGCTCTTGGTAAGTTTTAAGATTTTTTACTTGTGATCTTCGCTTATGGTAGCTGGATGTCCTAACCGGTAATACCTTCAATGGATTCATTCGAAGACATGATGGACCTGTCCAGGGTCAAAGGGAAGTGTTCAATAACTTAACTACCAGTGCCCAGATTAGGTAGCCCGATGCCCACACTTGGAATTTTCCCACATGCCTCAGTATTTATCTAACAACGCCAGTGCATTGGTTATAGGGAAAATTTTTAGTTAAGTTCCTCTTGTGGGGTTTAGAGATCCAATGCCGTTTCTGGGTATTTCGATCTAAGATCGGTCAGAGAATACTCCGGCAAGGAGGGAAGGGGGTTAATTAATTAAAGGGGTGTGAGTTGCGAATTTTATTTAGTTAATTAATTAAAACTCTTTGATAGAGAGTGCTCTTGAACTCATGTTATGACCGTGGTTCAAGAGACATAGCTAATCTATATGAAGCTAATGCAAAGATTATGCAAATCTAAAATGCTCTCCGATAGAGAGTGCTCTTGACTTGTGTTCTTGCAAGTTGAAGAGTCTTACATATGGATTATTAATTGATTAAACAAGCACAAGATGATATTAGTTGCTTAAACTCTCTGATAGAGAGCACTCTTGATCCACCTTATGGTGAGATTCAAGAGATTTAAGTAGTTGATTAATCTTAGAAAGATAAACAATTTAAACTGAATAATCAACTTAAAAGTGATGAATAAACAATGAGTGATCTAAGCATGAGATGTAATGAATGATGAAAACTAGCACTACTCAAAGCATACACACAACACAAGCCTCCCCAAATGGGGGAGGAAGAGAGTGGGGACTTAAAAACCCCACTCAAGCAGAGATCTTTTATTAAACTTTACAATGTGCCTTAAGGAACCTGATCCTTAAAAGGACTTTTCAGATAAAGGAAAGGTAACTCTACAAAAATTATAGCCTGTAAAAAGGAGAGTGCCTTGTATTTTTACTTTTGAGATCTTTTATTCAAACTTTGAAAAGGGTAAAGGGAAGAAGTTTGAAGAGAGTAAAAAGAACAAAAGGAAAGGGGGCTGAAACAATAGAATATGAGAGAAGGAAGGAAAACAAACTAAGCAAGGATCAAAATTAAAGAAAGGGGAGAATAGGGAAGCAAACTAAGAAGCTAAGGGATGAACAAAATTGAAGAAAACGGGACAGAGAATAATGAAATAGGTGGCTGTCATAAAAAGTGCAAAATGGGATAGCGAAAAATGAAATAAGTGGCTATCATAAAAAGTGCAAAACGGGACAGCGAACCATGAAATAAGTGGCTGTCATAAAAAGTGCAAAACGGGATAACGAACCATGAAATAAGTGGTTGTCATAAAAGCTGCAAAATGGGATAGCAAACAAAAAGTAAAAGAAATGGCCAAAAATAAGGTTAAAGGAAGTCCAAAAACTAGGGCAAAAAGAGGCAAACAAGGGAAGAAATCTAGGCACACTAGGGCTATCCAAAAAGAGAAAGAGGGCTGATAAAAAGGTACCAACAGGGCAGCGATGAAGAAGAGGTAAAAGAAACAAAACAAAGCAACTAGAAGAAAAGGGATTAAGAAGAGGAACAATGGGAGGTTTTTTGCAGCTTAATTCTTTAAGTTTTTTACCAATTTTTCCTGCTTAACCTGCCATGGAGAGAGAAAAAACCAGTGAGCTATTTACCTGCAAAAAGATGGGTTAAAAAATAGATAATACTACAAAAATACACCTAGAATTTGAGCAAAATATATGAACCTTGTGTTGCTTCAAATACCAACTAGATCTAAGAGAAAGAACACTTCCTAGATCTAGAAATGGAAGCAAGTAGATGCAAAAGATTTACTTTATTGATCAATATACTACTTGCAACATAAAGTAAAATAATCAGAAAATTTGACTTTAGGGTGAATGGAGAAGATGAACCACTTAGATCTTGAATCCCTTAAATCACTTTGGATCCCAATGGAATGTAGCTACTAGGTACATATGCTTTGCTCCAAGAAGAGTAGATGCAACTTAGCTCAGCCTCTTACTTGCTACAATGAAGTGATCTGCAAAACAATCTTATACACTTGGCAACATGGGGATTAAAACATGTATTATTTACTAATCAAATCTCAAAAGCATGAAATACAACTGAATAAAACAATGCTCTTTAAGGATTTTGAAAGTAAATGAAATAATTAGGTAACTTGAAGCTACAAATACCTATTCCTATGTGCTTATAGAAGCCCTCTAAATCATGTATTAATACCCACACATTATCAAAAATAAAGAAACTAGAACAATTTCACCTCATTAGCAGGAATGTATACACCCAGGATCCACACAGCATGAGCCTCGAAAGCCTTTCTTTATTACAAAATAGGTTGCATTAGAGAAAAAAGCATTACAATATTTTACCAGAGGTTCTTTACATCAATCATCCACTCCTCAATAGAGTTGAAAGAGCCTCTATTTAACAAATGAGAGAGTGATAAAAACCCAAAACCAAAAAACCAACCCTGCTGCATGGGAAAGCTTCCTGCTAGGTCTGGGAAGCCTACTAATGGTGTAAGCTTCAGTCTTCACCTCGATCAAATAACTAGACCAATGAAAGCTCTCCATCTCATATTTAGCTAGAGATGACATGTCTGATAATTGATAATAAATTAATTGCTCTCTTAATGATGACTGAAGCTGAGTTATGATAACTCCAATCATCATAAGTGTTCCATGAGATGTCATTTAGCCTTTTATTTTACTAAATTTGGATTAATTTGGAGAGTTTTAATTTTCTCCAAAATAATCATTTTTTTTTAATAAAAATCATTTTTTACTAAAAATCATTTTTTTACTCAAAACTGACTTTTTTGAGTAAAAATGCATTATGTGTCTGATTGCTGATCTGAAAGCTGGCTCTAACTAGCTGGCTAATGAAGAATGATTTTTGGCTTAAGTTTAGAGCCTTCAATCACTGAATTCTAAGTCCGAATCACGAACAGGTTTTTTCCATTTAATTTATGGAAAAATTAACCCAAAAAAATTAGGAAAAACAATTAAAAAATTAAAAAATAATTTTTCATTGTTTGAAAAAAAATTCGAAAATATTTTGTGTCCAGATGACTTAGGACATGACCATGATCTACCTAAATAATTTCTAGTAGGTTTATAACACTCAGTTGGGCTCTAATAACCCCCCAAGGCCCATAATTCAACATCAGGCATTCTAGATTTGGAGGAAGCGGGAGAAAACCTCATCAATTATACTCGGCTGAAGGCCAATTATAATTGTCAAGGGAAAAAAACTCCCTGGAATACCTTATTTGAGATTCTACGTCTCAGAAGACCAAACCACTCAAGAAATACCCTACTAGCACATTTATTACAAACCCCGCAGAGCCATGGTCAAAATTTTTAAAATAAAAAAGTGTCTAGCCGATATTGGCTAGACATGCAGATGGATCAACTGATACACTAGAATCAAACTTTGAACAAGTCTGTCAACCAACGAATCCTCAGGTAACCCAACTATGGTACAAAAATTTGGATAACAATAATGTTTCATGAAAAGTAAATGAGTTTTAATGATATTAATATGCTAACAAATGGAAGTATTTGAATTCTATAATTTTGAAAATGCTTCAGTGATTGTTGCAGCAATAAAAAAAAGTTATATGCATCAAGACTTACAAAGTGTTTGGCTGATTGAAGTTTAGGTTTCAGGTAGATTGTTTGGGGCATGGCAATGTGGGTAAGACCATGAAAAATGCCAAAATATACCATGTGAAAGAGCCAAACCTCATGAGAAGAGTCTCATGGCTATGAAATTAGTTTGTATGTAGGATGGGTTGTCAATTTAACTTCTAAATTTCATATTTGAGAAATTGTTGACAACTACTAATCACTATTGGCTTGCATAGAATTGTGTCAGGAGGACGTGTTGTAAGTGGATGTTCATGTTATGCTAGTAATCATAAAATTATAATGGGTATAGTGGTGCTGCTTACAAGAGAACAACAAATGAGGATCATCTCATTGCTAAGCAAATCAATTTCTGTTGTAGACAGAGTTGCAAATTCATATTGAATTTAATTACTAATTCCATTGCTTAGTTATGGAACAATCAAATTTGTATTGTATTAGTAGATAATGATTGACTGTTTGGCTACTTGATGAATGTACCAGGAGTACACATTGCAGGAAGACCATGTGTGATGGCCTGCAGGAGCCAAACTTCATGGAGAAGTTTTCCCCTATCTTGGAAATGGGTTTCGGGTGAAACTCCATTGGACATTTTGGAAATGTCCCATCTACACTACATGTTTGGTAAGAAACATGAGTGAGATGGTATAGATTATGTTGTTAAGACATGTGTGGGATATGGAATGTAAAAAGGAATTGGGATGGAAAACCGAGGGACTGTCAACTCAGAGAAGGGAGCCCCCATTCCTCCTTAACAAAGGAATACTACATCGGTAAATGGATAAGTGTTCTGTGACCCTAGCTAAGAATATGCATGTCTAATTTTTAAATTCAATATGCAAGGCATGTTTTGATTTTATTTCCATTATGATAGATTGCTTGAGTATTAATAGGGCCTACATGGCTCACATCGAAAAGGGGTGCACACTTTCCCGATGTCGAGTCATGAAAGGGTTTTCAATATTGACTACACCCTAGGGAGTGGACACACTCCTGGTGTTTCAATACTTGATAGTGAATGATATGAAATATGATTACAGCTTTAGAGCAATAAGGCTGATGAGTTTTCTTATATTGCTTGTGTTGATAGGCTAAACAGATGCAGTTTGGTGTTGCACACTAAAGAGAAAAGGAAAACGGTTGTTGTGAGGGGTTGCGGAGTAAGGTTTATTGTTGATATAAGTGTATGTTGGTATAAGTGTATGTGGGGCTGTTATATGCCTGGGGACCCATAGTAGATCCTGGACCTAGAAATGGTCATGGTAAAGTTCCAAGCCCAGTCGTCGTGAAGGTGTACTGGCTGGACATTAATTATTTGATGTTGTGGAGCATCCTGCATGCTGGCCTAACATCCAAGTCCATAGGCAATCCCAAGGCTTGTAGAGAAAAGCAGGACCCTGTGGACTAGAGAGGAAACACACAAAACAGATAAGTATTGGATTATCTTGCAACTTCTTGCTTATGAATATACTTGTGTAAATGGTTTGGTTATAATCTTCTAACTCTTGTTTAGAGACAAACCGATGAGAATAAACTAAACATGTGAATCTATTCAATGTTTGAATATAGGTATCTCTAGCAGCGAGGACTATGAGGGCATCCGAGGGGTGCATGTGGACATGTGACTATCCTGAAGAGCTCAAAATGAGCAATAATGAAAATGGTACTAGTGATACTATGAAGGTCCTAGTAGCCAAGAGTTGTAGATAAACCATGTGGAGAGACTCCATGGTTGAGAGGTCTGGAATAGACCAGAGACACTAAGTGTCATGGCCAAGAAGGGTTGGTCCAGCATTCACGGTGAAGTGAAAGAGGCTAAGAGCATGAAAGCCATAGTGGTGGTGTGGGTTCCAGAATGGAACAAGACAAAGAGGGGAAAAACTCTTTCTTCTCTCTCTTTCCTTTTTTTTATATACTTATGCATTATGAAAACAGAAGATTGTTGAATGCATGTATGGCTGAAAATAGAATGTGTTTATTTTCTTAAAGGCTAGAATAGTTAATTCCCTGCCCAAGAATGGACATGAATGAGCTCATGTGCCTGTTGCAAAGGCATGAAAAGTATTAAAGTATCCTCGATAAGACTTGGACTACCATGCCAATTGGTCAATTAATTGATTTATTTTAATGCCTATATTATGCTTGGTCTAACAGAATTACAATGATGCATTTCACAGGTGAGAAAAGTGAAATCTAGTTGTGCACATTGATCATGGCAGAAAACCAAAAGCTATTGGACTTGGTTGGAAGTCTCCTTCAAACAATTTCCAAGACCCAAGAAAATATTGGAGAGATGCTCAAGATACAGAAAAGTTCCTATACTTGGGGATGAGCAAAAAGCTGAGAACTAGTAGGAGAAGCTCGTGGAAGCCAAAGGGGCTTGGTCCTGAAAGTTCAAAGTAAATAATTGAACGTGGGATAGATCTGCAAAATTTTGAAATTTTGGATGTGTAAATTGTATATGTATTCCTAAGTATTGGAATAGTGAGGACGATGTTATTCCAAGGGGGAGGGGATTGTAATACCCCAGGTTTGACCTCGTTTGCATTAAAAGGTACATGATTTATATATTGTAATTAATCATGGTGTGGAGCTAAAGAAAAAATCCCCACCATTGATTTGGTTGTGCTATGTTTCAGCGATTGGAATTGTTGTCGATGGTATATCGTGGTATTCGGCACATCATAGTTTTGGTGTCATGTAAATATGCAAAATTAATCAAAAAACCTGCAAACAGCTACGACGATGCAATGATAATGAAAATGGCATGATTTTCCTAAGAATAAGGAGGCAGGAATTATTGAACCTTGAACCAATGGGGAAAAAGCCATGTGTCAACCTCCCATTTAAAACCTCTATTGTTAGTTGGGGGCAATTATTGCTGGGTAGTGGTGGGTGTGGTAGGACTATTAGTCCTTGCCCATGTTCCCACTCCACCAAAAGACTCTTCACCCTCACATTGGCAGGGGAACCATTACTCCATTCTTGCTCATCCTCACACAGAGAGAGGAGCAATTTTCTCTCCTCATGCACAGGTCAAGCATTTTTACTCACACAGTGAGCTGGAAGAGTAGCCTCAGGGCATGATTTCTACTGTGTGTGCAAATGTCATGGTTGGGGAGTATTGATGTGGATGTATTCACAATTTTCCTATGAATAATCCATTCACATTCTATGTGCATATGTGTTTCCATACTGATTTGTGGTCTGTGTGTCTGTTTCCCTCAT
This sequence comes from Pseudotsuga menziesii, assembly GCA_001517045.1. NCBI lineage: Eukaryota > Viridiplantae > Streptophyta > Pinopsida > Pinales > Pinaceae > Pseudotsuga > Pseudotsuga menziesii. Next base: position 19,710 of record LPNX010384690.1, on the reverse strand, counting down.
GCACGGGCTGAGAGTCCGATTTTCTTCTTCCATTTCTAGGCTGTGTAATTCTCCCATTGCTTCAGTGCTGAGACCAGGGATGTTGTTTTCCCACATTGTTCATTGTTGTGTGTTCATTAAATTTTGGTTTGCTGTGGTTATTATGGAGTCATTTTGGCCATGATAGGGCCAAGAATGACTCAGGGATCAATTTTCCCTATCCAAGCTATGAATCACTTGTCTGACTACGTGTATGCAGTGGTTGGTCTTCAGAATTTGTTGGAGTGGGATGAAGGCTTGGTTTTCTTGATAAACTTGAGATGTTTGGGGAACCACACAGACAGAGCTAGAGGGCTGGCTTTCTTCTCCACAACCCTTGAATAGCACTAGAAGGGAGGTCAAGGCCTGAGGGACTATGTAGCAGAGAAGGGACTGATTTCCTAGTGTTGGTTGTGTGTGGGTGTCCTAGAATTTAGGCTAGTTCTGGTGTAGGAGTCCTTATCTCTTCACTGAGCTCACCAGTTTAGCATTCAGCTTTTCCCAGCTCCTTGGCAGCCTAATAAACCCTATTGTGTAGCTTGGATGATTTGTGTATCCTTGGCTATGTGTAATCCTACTTAGTCCCTTATTCCTTGGGGAATCATTCCTAGCTCGGGGGTGGCAGTGTTGTTGAGAGATTTATGAGCACACTGGCCTATGGTTGGGTGGAACATTGCAGCGACATAGCTAGTTGTGGGACGAGTTCTTGATAAGATAAGTATTCTTGAATAGCTCGTTTCTACAATCATATTTGATGTTTAATGAATTATGGTGAACATGTTGAATGCTGGAATGTATGATTCTGCTTCCGTTGTATGTTAAACCATTATGCATCTCTGCATGTTTTTAGTTCCAATCATTTTATTTCAGTTTTTATATGTATGTACATGTTCATTAGGTTAGTTTCCCTGATGGTTAGTGTATGGTAGAATCCTCTTCACAAGTCAGAGGGTTGGGGACATTACAATATAGAAATGGATAGAAAGTTAGACAGAGGATTTAGTTGGGAAGACAGAGGAGAGAGAAGTAGCATCATCAAGCTGATAGGTAGGATAGATCCCACACAGGTTGACATGTAGGAGTTGCAGAGGGAGTCCATAGTATACCGAACGAATTCCATACAACTTACATATAAGCCATATATATTATGTATAGAATCCGTAAAGCCATACGATCGTACATACCCACATGTGTAAGGCCGTACAACTGGGCCATACACTCTTGTAGGAGGGTGCTAAGGTTTAGCTGGGGGTTTTCCTAGTGATTATTCCATGCAACTACATTCTCTAGGTTTGGGTGAATTTGCAGTGTTGTAAACATTCCATATTTTCTCATAATACAATCTATATCTAACTACTACACTGATTTTCCCATCTTGTTTTTTTCCTAGGGGTTTCCATACCCAAAATAATAGTGTCAATATTGTGATGTGATGTTGTGATTTATTTCTTAGTTTTACATTCCAATGCATACTGTAAAATATATTCATGTGAGGTTATCAGTAGATATTTTGAATTGACTATTTAGCCTTTGTTCAATATTAAAGGAAAATTTACATGGTATCAGAGCACTAGTGAGCTAAAGTTGAGAGATGTGCAACAACAGTGATATATCAGGGGTAGATATATATGAAGAAACAAACCTATACTTCCATATCTCGGTTTTGATAGGTAACACTTCACTATGGATGTGCAGTTGGGAGTTGAGGATAGATTCTAGTGGGCACAAAAATTTCCTACATGGAAAGAAAGGATCACAAGGATCCTGGACGTCAGTGATGAAAATGAGTACATTGAATCCACAAAATTTGCACGCATAGATCCACTAGATATGATGGATTGGAATAAGATTGATTCTAGAGCCATGTTGATTATCATGGATGGAGTGAAGGACCATATAGTCCCTCACCTTTCTGGTAAGAATACTACAACATAGATGTGGATGGATTTGGAGAGCCTATACCAAAGCAATACCAAGAACCAGAAGATGGTACTACAATGGAGGATGTGCAGCACCAAGATGGCCAAGAGAGAAGGAGTGGTTCCTTATCTCACGAGGATCACAAAGATCATGGATGAGCTTGGAGTTTTTGGCTCTAATACAATGGATGAGGATCTAGTTTTGATAGCCCTCAATTTCTTATATAATCCATGGGGCACCTTTTTCAAAGGTATTGTGGCTAGGGAGAAGATCCATGATTGGTAGAGACTATGGGATGAATTTGTGTAGGAGGAGACCCACATGGGTCAAGGATCAAGCTCATCCAATAGTACCCCATATATTGTGGATTAGAAAAATCTATCCCTTACATGGAAGAGAAAGGGTAAGACAAAGAGGAAGAAGGATGGTAAGAAGAAACTTGACATGTCAAAGGTCAAGTGTTTTATCTGCAACAAGTAGGGACACTTTTCCTCCCAATTCCTAGATAGGAAGAAGAAGAGTAACACTAAGATGGATGGATATACAAAGGTGGATAAGTTCAACAAGAACTTCAATGAGGAGTTTTGCTTGATAGATTACATGGAAAGAACCACGTGGATCATTATATGGTACATCGACAATGGAGCATCTAGTTCCATGTATGGACATAATACATTCTTCATATACTTGCAGGAGGGTGGAATAGGGATCCATGTTGAGTTGTGTGATGATGCATAGTATCAAGCATAAGGAGTTGGCATTTTTTCTTTTCAAAGGGAGTATGGAAAACCCCTTAGTTTTGACAATTTATTATATGTTACAGGACTAACCAAGAACCTTATATCAGTATCCACTCTAGAGGATAATAGATATTAGGTGCATTTATTTGACCATAGAGTATATATCAATCCCAAGGGGGCAGATAGGATCTTGTATCGGGTGCTTGGTTGGAGGAGCAAGAAAGTGTACATATTACACTTTGATCTTGCAAAGGCTTTAGCCAGTGGAAATTGTAGTAGTCAAGGTGAGTCGTGGCATAGGAGGATGGCACACTTACACCATGGAGAACTAAAGCACTTGAGATAGGATATCATTGGATTTACTCATGTACAATAGGAGAAGCATAACCACTGCAAGGGTTGTGATTTGGGGAAGAACATCGAGAAGCCTTTCCCACAGAGTGAGCACAAGTATAAGGAGCCCTTGAACTTGGTGATTTGGATGTATGTGGAACTATGAGTGTCCATTCATTCAGTGGTTATAGTTACTACATATTTATCACTATTCCAAGAAAACCTGGATCTATTTCCTGAATTCCAGGTTAGAGGTCTTTGAGAGGTTCCAATATTTCAATACTCTCATGGAGAACCAAATAGGAAAGAAGATTCATGTGTTGAGGACAAACAATAGGGGTGAGTACACCTCCAATGAGTTCATGGAGTATTTTTTTCCAGAGAGGATTAATAAGGAGCACACAATTCCCCATACCCCACAACATAATGGAGTTACAGAGAATAAGAATAGGACTATGGTAGGAGAAGCTAAAGCCATGCTATTTGATAAGGGATTACCACTATTCCTTTAGGTTGAGGCATACATGATTGCAGTGTACATTAAGAATAGGTATCCCAGCACAAATTTGTGGATGAAGACACCATATGAGGTCTTCATAGGAACTAGGCTATATGTGAGTCACATTCACACATTCAACAATGTCTTCTATTGTTATGTTCATGCTAACAATAGGAAGAAGTTGAATCCTTCCAGAGAGAAGGGGTTACTTGTTTATTATAGAGATAATTCAAAGGAATATAGAGTTTACATTCCTTCTTACAAGAGGATAATTGTGAAAAGAATATCCAGTTTGACAAGGGAAGGGACTTGCAGGGGTATATGGACTTATCAGCAAAACAACATCCAACACAGGACAAAGGGATCATGTTGGAGGATCCAGATGTACATGTATAGGTATAGACATAGGACATAGGTTCTGGAAGTCAAAGGGAGTTAGGTGGACATGATCCTTTATTCATTGAATTAGAGGATGAGTTGCAATAAGAGATAGATATCCAACAGCCCAAATAGGTAGATACTAGGCCAAGGTCTAAGTGGTTCAGGTCCATAGTATAGGATTCCAGGAAGGTAGATCCTCCACATAGCTCCATGAGACATAACAAACCACCAGTGAGACTTAGTTATATGGAACTAATGAAAAAGTTGATTATATATGAACATTCCATTTTTGAGGAGGGTGCACAAAATGATGTGTGGTAGAAGGCCATGGTTAAGGAGTATGAATCAATCACGAAAGACTATGTGTGGGAGGTTATTCCAATACCTAAAGGAAAGAAGGTGGTGGGATCCAGGTGGATCTAAAAGGTGAAGCATGCAACAAATGGAAGCATCGATAAGTACAAGGAATGGTTCATGGATAATGCATTTTAATACAAGGAGGGTATTGACTATGAGGATACCTTTTCCCTTGTAGCCATCTATTCTTCCATTCTAACCATTATCTCACTAGTAGTTGAGATGGGTTGGCAATTCCATCATATGGATGTCAAGAATTCCTTCCTCAACAGAGTTATAGATGAGGAGGTACATATTGAGAAACTAGAGGGGTTTTATGTGGAGAACATGGAGATGCATGTATGTATACTACATCAATCTCTTTATGCGCTCAAGCAAGAACCTTAGGCTTGGTACTCAAGCATAGAAAACTATCTACAAGAGATGGGATTTCAATTGAGTGAGTTTGACCACAACCTATACTTCTTGACAGATGATGTTCCTCTCATATTGGTCCTATATGTGGATGATATATTATTTATAGGATATGATAGGTTTATTGGATACTGCAAGTCCAACCTTGCAGTGTAATTTGAGATGAAAGACCTTGGGTTGATGCATTACTTTATGGGCTTGGGGGTTTGGAAGAGAGATGGATGCTTCTTCATTGGACAAGGGAAGTATGTAGTATATATATTGATGATATTCAATATGGATGATTGCAAGCTTATGTCCATACCTATAGTTTCAAATGGGAGGAATATTGATGCATCGGTGTCATATGTATTTGATCCTACCTTGTATCGTCAACTTATCGAATCACTTATGTATCTGGTCAACACTCAACCAGACATCAAATTTGTAGTCAACTCTTTGATTCAATCATTATGGACCCTAATAGAGTGCATTGGATTAATGCAAAGAACATACTTTTCTAAATCATGTAATGTCCCCATTCAAATAATTGCATAGCAGGAAAATTCCATCAATCATACTATTTACCTAGGTTGGGTGGAAACATTGGGAAGTCAATAAGGGAGATAATAAATGGTGTTTATACATTAGAAGGAATAAATATTTATTTAATGGAGTTAATTAAATCAATTCAAGTGAAAAATGAAATGGCTATGGATAATGGATACACATGGAGACTACGGGGCCCACTCAAGCTAAAATTCCTATGTTAAATGGCATCCTCCTCTAGTAATCTTGAATCTATGGGAATCCTAATGTTTTTGGATGGATTATAAGGTTAATATAATTTTCCATATACTTCATAGGTCAAATTTGGGATGAATTTTAACTTACATGGGGAGAGGAAGAGACAAATATGAGTTTCATGGACACTTGGCTAGATTCCCCTTACATTTATGACATCTATGACACCAATGATGGATATTCTAAGAAAATTATGACACAATTCATATATGAAGGATTAAATATGAAATATCTGACATGTTAGGCCTGAATATAGCATATTATATGGCACTCATGGTAGTTGGAGAAGGCCAAGAGGCTCCTACTTGAATTTGGGAGAAGACGGAAGGTGAAGAGAGAGGCCACATGGCATAGCATGAGCAGCCACACCAATTCGAATTGGATTTGGTTTATGGATGGATTTGGAACCTTATAAGACCAATAATATTTATCAAATTCAGGTATATATCATGAGAATTCCATTTCTATTATTTGTGAAAATTGTTATTGTGAAGAGAGAGAGCTAGTGGATGACTAGTTCATGCCTTAGCCAATTTCGAGGGTGAAAGATTCCAATCCTAGTTGGTTTTTGGAGATTCCACTCAGGTATTTAAAGAAGATTCAATGTATTAATAATTTATAGGTGTAATATACAGCAGCTCTTGGACATATAAATTTCATGTTTTTCTTCCTTTCATCTCAAGTTTTCTCACCATATTTCAACTCTATGGAGTGAGGTGCACTTGGTGAGATATCATCTCTTTGAGGGAGATTTTCTTTCTCCAGTATTTTGTATTATGATGTAAATTATATTATATTTAATTTAATAAATCTATTAGGTATAAATTCCAAGAAATTTCATGTATTATTGCTCAATAATGAAGAAACAATGCCATTTCCCCACTACCTTGTTGTAAACTCTTTTAATCTTGATGGATTCAAATGGATGTATAAAATATTGATGATTTATGAATTAATGGAATGTAATTAAATTATATTATGGGTTTTATTTTTATTAACTTATAATTTGTGGCCATTGGGTCAAATTTCATAGCAATTGGAGAAAACTACACCTCATTTCCCCAAGGGTCAAAAACTAGTTTTTTATATCTGATTGAAAGAAGTGATAACATCCATGGGAGGTCAATTGGTTATGCATATGAGTATATTATAATGTATTATAGACATTAAATACTTCAAATTAATAATTCAAATGGTTTTTTTCACATTTGGGAAGCCATTTCTACCACTTACCCCGGGGGCATTTGAGCCCACAATTACCAGTAAAATCATCTATCTTGTTCAGAATTTAGTATAGACTTGCAGAAGTGATTGGAGTTCCATAATAAATCAATGAAAATAATTTTAATTTATTATATCATTCATACACCTTATCTGAATATTTTGGAGCAATTGGTATGATTTAGAGACCGAGACACTAAAACTAGTCAAGAGCCAAAATTGTGAAAAAAATTGAAAAATTGGGCATTTTGGAAAAAAATTAAAAAAGGGACATTAAAAGTGGTATTAGAGCATGGTATTGGAACCTTATGGTGTTAAAAAGGATTCAAATCAATAAACCACCACCTTAGAATCTAAATTGGAAGGTGCTCGGCTTGTAGAAGAAGAACTAGAAGAAAAAAGGTACCTTTGACTAAAGCTATGGCCCACGAGGGAGAAGACTACACTAGGGAGAAAATGGAGTATATAAAACTTATAAAATTCCTGTTTTAATAATAATACAAGTACATTTCCCAACATATGGTATACATGAACCAATAGATAGAAAAAGGATTCAAATTGATGGCCAATCAAATGGGAAGAAAAGGGATAATAGGAGATAGTGGTAGTTCACAATCAACATAAATGAAGACAACTTGTGAGCACATTTTCTCATGAACAGGACCTCATAATAGACCCCGTGAATTTCAGAGCACACCAAGGCCTACTACACCTAAATTTCTGATTCCCAAATAAGAGAATAACATTCAATTTGAAATTGATACAATAACAAAAGAATGGGATAAATTGGATGAAGAGTGTAGGAGAAGTATAACATTTGAGCAGTACTTCACCATGGAAAACAAAATCAGAAAGATGGAGGACAATAAGTATCTACACCAAAACAAATAATTGAATTGTGCCATAGGTAAATTTCCACTTCCTAATTTTTATGGTTCATATCAAATTCCTGCTAACACTTGGGTGTAAAAATTGGATGTGTATTTTCAGTTGAATCTAATGGTGGAAGAAGATGCTTTAAAAATGGCTATTTTTCACTTGGATGGAGATTCCAATGAATGGTGGTTCCATGGAATGAAAAAATTGGGTCATTATCAAGTTAAAACATATGGGGAATTTTTTGACAAGGTATTATAAAGGTTTGAGAAAAAATATCCAAAATTGTCGTTGAAAGAACTAGCACAATTGAAGCAAGTAGGGACTCCTATTGAGTATATGTTGGAATTCCAAAGATTATCAGTTAAGGTGGATAATGTATCTATGGGAAGGTTAGTATTTATTTTCACTGAATGTTTGGCGGAGCCCTTAAAATTTTTGGTCAAATCCTACAAGCCTACTAACTTAAATGATGCAATGAGCTTGACTATAGATCTTCAAAATGTGCTTCCTAGAACAAGATTTCCTCCCAAGCCTAAATTAATATTTGAAAGAAAGACTTGGAAAAAGGATGTACATGATAAGAATTTTTGGTAAAGAGATACATTTGAAAATAATAATAAATAAGGACAAAACATGGATGAACTTCGAAGGAAAAAATGTGATTCACATGCTTCCAACCATGGACACCGGGGCATAAATGTGATAAAGGAAAAACTCAATACATAGAATTATTTTTTGATAATGATGACTATGAATGGGGTATGGATTAAGAAGGGAATATTTAAGATCAAGAGGAGGCATATGAGACAACATCTGAAGAAGAATAAAAAAGAAGAAAATCATCCTTCATCGGAAAAAGCAAGAATGAAAGTACTTTTAGCAGTGCCTCGCTATCACACTATTTGATGTAAGGGTGTGGTATTGGGATAAAGAGATTCTTTTTTGGTATATGGAGGAGATAAAAATAATTTCATTGATGTAGATATGGTGGAAAAAATAAATATACCAAGTGAACCATTCAATGGCTTCATAGTTGTCATTCTAGGTCACAACACAATGCAATGCAACACTTGGGTTCCAAAGCTGCAAGTCACCATAGGTAACTATAATTTTGTTGATAGTTTTTATGTGGTTGATGTTTCTGATACTAATGTAGTATTGGGAGTGAAATTTTTATATTCTATAGGATAGGATTCAGTAAATTATCAAATTCCTGAAATGAAATTTCAAGATTCAACAAGTGTATTAAGGGTTGTGAGAGGGCAAAACACTTACCTAAAACATGTAGTAAATTGAAATAGTATGAGATCTATATTGAGGCATGGTGCTATATAATGGGCTGCTGAATGTTATATCACCTCTCCCAAGCCAAAAATAAGAGTTTTTAAATGCCCAAAGGAGATAGAGACACTTTTGCACAAATATGAAAGAATTTTCAGAGGTATTCCACATGGTAGACCACCTGATAGGGGGGTTGAGCATAACATTGTTTTGGAAGAGGGTACTTCACGCATTAAGATAACAACTTATAGAAATCCCAAGAAGTTCATAGATGATATTAATAATTCCATTCAAGAAATATTATAGTTGGGACTCATTAGACCAAGCTCTAGTCCTTGTGCTTCTTCAGTAGTGTTGGTAAAGAAAAAAGATGGAACTTTGAGGATGTGTATAGACTTTAGAGCTTTGAACAAGAAGAAAATCAAGAATAGATATCATATTAATAGGATTTATGAGTTCATGTATGAGATATTTGGAGCTAATTTCTTTTCCAAAATTGACCTTAGATCCGGTTATCACCAAATTTAGATGAAGGAGGAAGATGTGCAAAAGACTACTTTTCGATGTCAATATGGTCACTTTGAGTTTCTTGTTATTCCATTTAGGTTGACTAATGATCCAGATACATTTCAAGAATTTATGAATAGAATATTTTGAAAGCATCTTAGAAGGGTTGTTTTAGTCTTCTTTGATGATATTCTCATTTACAATAAAACTTGGGAAGAGCACTTGCAACACCTAGAGACTGTGCTGAAAACTTTGCAAGAACTATTATACCTTGGGAAAATTATTTGGAAATATGGAGTGAAATTACACATAAAAAATATTAGGGCTATCTTAGAATGACCATCACCAAAAAACATCACACAATTAAGAGGATTCATTGGAATATGTACATACTACATGAAGTTTGTGAAAGGGTTCTCCAAGTTGAATTCTCCACTCACTGATTTGAATAAGAAGGATTCCATATATATCGTAGTAAATATATTGAATAAATTTTCTCATATCTTTGCTGTTACATCCTCTTTTATCTCTGCACAAGTGGCCAACCTTTTTTCCAAATAAATCTTCAAACTGCCTAGGCTCCCCAAGAGCATTGTGAGTGATAGAGATGGTAGATTCATGAGTGATTTTTGGAAAGAAATTTTCATATCGGTAGGAAATCAGTTGAATCCAAGTACAAGATACCATCCCCAAACTGATGGAAAAACACAGAGGGTGAATAAATGGTTGGAAGGGTACCTCCGAAACTATTTGGGAGAACAACAAAAAGTTTCAACAAAACGGCTACACTTGGGTGAGTTTTGCTACAACACCACCTTTAACATGTCAATAGGGATGTATCCTTTTAGAAAATTATATGGTTATGATGCACCTATATTTTCTGATATTAAGCTCCAAAAGCTAAATATTGGGTGGAAAAAATCCAAGAAAGTTTAAAGCTTTTAAAAGACAATTTACAGGTTGCCCAAAATCAACAAAAACAATATGTAGATAAAAATAGAAAGGAAAGCACCTTTCAAGTTGATTATTTAGTGTATTTTAGGTTTCATCCATACAAACAAACATCTCTCAAAAGGAATTGAGAAGAAAATCTAAAGCTAAGATACTATGGGCCCTACAAGGTAATCCATAAGATTGGAGAAGTAACATATGAGTTGGAACTTCCGGAAGGGAGTAAAATTCATAATGTATTTCATTTTTCTTGTCTCATGAAATATATTGGTCATAAAATTTTCATTTAATATGCACTCCCTCTTTTGTATGGTGAAGGATAGTTCACACGTATTCCGGAAAAGGTTTTGAAGATAAGGGAGAGAATATTGAGGAGCATAATAATCAAAGAATACTTGGTGCAATAGAAAGATATACCAAGTGAAGATGCCACATGGGAAGAGGAGAATATTTTGTAGAATACAAATTTGAAATTACTTTAGGACAACCAATATTGGGTGGGTAGTACTGTAATGTCCCCATTCAAATAATTGCATAGCAGGAAAATTCCAGCAATCCTACTAGTTCTCTAGGTTGGGTGGAAACACTGGGAAGTTAATAAGGGAGCTAATAAATGGTGTTTATAAATTATAAGGAATAGATATTTATTTAATGGAGTTAATTAAATGAATTTAAGTGAAAAATGAAATGAATATGGAGAATGGAGACACATGGAGACTATGGGGCCCACTCAATCTAGAATTCCTATGTTAAAAGACATCCTCCTCTTGAAATCTCGAATCTATGGGAATCATAATGTTTTTTGATGGATTATAAGGTTAATATAATTGTCCATATACTTCGTAGGTTGATTTTTGGATGAATTTTAACTTACATGGGGAGAGTAAGAGCCAAATGAGAGTTTCATGGACACTTGGCCAGATTCCCCTTACTTTTATGACATCTATGACACAAATGATGGAGATTCTATGAAATTTATGACACAAGTAAGATATGAAGGCTGACCTCTGACATATTTGACATGTCAATCCTAAATATATTAGCTTAGTGTTGTCAGGAATATTGTACCTTCTACAGAAAGAAGTTGTTTCTCTGGCTTGAATGGTTCAGATCTAGAACAAATAAGTGAACGACAAATGGTGAAAACCTTCCCTAAATTTTGTAAACACCTAGAATAATTCTTTGATGATGAACCTGTGTACCTGCATAACATGTAAAACAAAAAAGAACATCAAATCTACCATAACATTATTTACACATTCATACTAGTGACTAAGGAATCCAGTAACATATACATGCGAGATCAATACAACAGATATGTGGGACGGAAATCAGCTTTGCATTAAGAAATCAATGAAGAATCTTACAACCATTTCCTTAGTGGTGAAAAACTCCTCCACAGGACAAAAACCTCATCCCTGATAGCTCCAACTTGCTCTTTGGTTCTCTCCAATGGATTGGGCTAGGTAGTCAATTCAACAGCATAACATTACCATTCAGTACTCCCCCCTCCACTATGGGACATGAGCTTGTATTTATAGGGATCAATGGATAGGGATAGTTGAGAGAATTGTCGGTGAGGTGGCCATAAGATCCTACCAAGAGGGATCTCAACTCCAACCAACCCATATTGATAGGGATAAGGTAGGACACGAAGCTTAGGTTCTAGAAGCCTCGACAATCCTCTTTTTTTCCAATTTTACCAAGGGTACTGCTTATATACCTTTATGACAAAGCGATGAAGGGTAATAACTGCTTCAAAAACAAAGCACATACGTGGTGGCACCGCCTCTCTATAACAAAACTCAGGTGGTGTTGAACAAGGTACCACTCATTAGCTAAAGGGAAAGAGTGGTGTTAGGGTTTTTTATGTAGAATTGACATCCAGAGCATGTTTCCACTCCAAGTTTGGGATTTAGGAAAAATATAGGTGTTAAGGATCTCATCACATGTTGGTGACAGGATTTGGGTATAACCGAATTCCCCCCAAAGCATGAGGGTTAGAGGGATATGATAAACGAGGTATTTGAGAGAACAAGTTGTCACTTCGAGGTAAGAGTCAACTTGATCAAAGAGTGTCATCAAGTAGGAATTTGTAATACATCAATATTTTTGACTCATAGACAAATGTAACCAATGCATGGCTGCAGACCAATACAAGGAAGATCCATGAGAGGAATAAAAAGTCATGGCTACTAGAATACATCGTAGATCCATGTGATAGAGGACTCAAACTTGGACATAGATACCACACATAAAACGTATATCTATGTCATATAGACACAAATTTGAGCATATCCATGACCATACAAATGTGGATCCATGCTAGACATACAAAAACTCCATCGCAACCTAGGGAAAGCAACGAGTGCTAAACAAGTACCTAGGGTCTTCGTTTCATTTTCCACAAAGTACGATTCTATCCATGTGATTACAATGTTCTGAAGTCGAACATGGTAGAAACCACTTGATTATTGGCCAATGATGTGAACCATTAACAAGTGCGAGGGAGATCACCATTGATGTTAATGATTCCCAAGGTACCCTAGCACAATCTACCAAGTGTCAATAGATGTCTTGATTTGGAACACCCAGTTGATTCTATCGATCAAAGGTCAATGATGTGAACCTATGTCGAGAGTGAGAGAATCTGTAATTGATGCGTATAGATCTCAAGGTATGAAATTTGTTTCTAATACTATTTCCTAGACGATGAGCTAATGTCGATAGGAATAGTCTCGTCGAAGGAGGGCCATGATGAATCCCACATCAACGACATGAAATTCAAAACAAAGTTCTGGAATGATGTGAATGAGGTAACCATAATACTGAATCAAAAGTACTGACATAGAGACTATTTTTACTACAGAGGTAAACTCCTTTCTACCTTTGAACATTGGGCAACATGACAAAAGACTTGGCAGCATGACTAGACCAGACAGACACATAGTGTGATAGTGGACAATGCATTCTTTTAAAAGAGTCGAATGAGTGACATGACTCATGAAAGTGGATCACCTTGGAAATCAGCTGAATACCCAATTGACTGAAATGATATGCAGACAAGTGCCACTTTTAAAGGTGAGAAAAAAACTGCCATAATCGCAAAATGATTCCCTTCCCTTAATTCTGCCATCATGATTGATGAGTGCTTCTTTTTGGTTTTTTGAGTTCAAAGAGGGTAACACACATGTTTATCTCATCAAGCGATGAGTCTAAACTCATACGTTTTATGAACCTGAGAGAGGAGGGGTTCGTTCCCAAAAAAGGGTCTTTCAATGTTTAATTTAACGAGTCGAATGAAAGACAACTCAGTGTAGTTCATGTTTAGAGAGTCCGAACAAACTAAAGAAAAATACAAAGGGTCCTTTTTTGTATGATTTAGTTCCTAAGGCCTGAAAAAGTATAAAATAATATCGTAGAGAACTCTTCTAGTCATGGTTGCCTGGAGTGTTCCTTTTTTGTAAATAGTCCATCCGAATAGAAAAATAGATAACCTACCGTCGGAGAGATGACTCTTCAAATACTTTTATGAGTATGAAGAAGACAAGTTCTCAACTATCTTTTCACATTTTAAGAGTCCGAAAATATTTTAAAGGAGATTCCATTAGAATTTTTCATGTTTGAATCTAGAGCATGAAAAATTAATAAACTAAGCTCAAACCACTTTTCATGTTTTAACCAGAGCACGAAAATTGAAAAGTAAGCTCAACACCATCTTACTATTTTTAACGAGCTCAAAGATCAGTTGAAAGAATGCTCAGGGATTGGTTTCATTTTTACACAATCTTGAAACAAATGGGTAAACTAAGGATTTAAAAATCCCATTAACATAATATACAGATGCTGGAATCTTTCCCCAGTGTGATTGCTAGCAAAGCTTACCCCTAGCATGGTTTCTAGGGCCTCGACATGCCCCCCAAGATACATTTTGTCTGACTATTCTTATTCCATACCCAACCTAAAAAGCTGGTTACTCTAGTCATTGTTGGCTGGAGTGTTCCTTTTTTGTAAATAGTCCATCCGAATAGAAAAATAGATAACCTACCGTCGGAGAGATGACTCTTCAAATACTCTTATGAGTATCAAGAAGACAAGTTCTCGACTATATTTTCACATTTTAAGAGTCCGAAAAGATTTTAAAGGAGATTCCATTAGAATTTTTCATGTTTGAATCCAGAGCACGAAAAATTAATAAACTAAGCTCAAACCACTTTTCATGTTTTAACCAGAGCACGAAAATTTAAAAGTAAGCTCAACACCATCTTACTATTTTTAACGAGCTCAAAGATCAGTTGAAAGAATGCTCAGGGATTGGTTTCATTTTTACGCAATCTTGAAACTAAAGAAAAATACAAAGGGTCCTTTTTTGTATGATTTAGTCCCTAAGGCCCGAAAAAGTATAAAATAATATCGTAGAAAACTCTTCCAGTCATGGTTGGCTGGAGTGTTCCTTTTTCGTAAATAGTCCATCCGAATAGAAAAATAGATAACCTACCGTCGGAGAGATGACTCTTCAAATACTTTTATGAGTATGAAGAAGACAAGTTCTCGACTATCTTTTCACATTTTAAGAGTTCGAAAATATTTTAAAGGAGATTCCATTAGACTTTTTCATGTTTGAATCCAGAGCACGAAAAATTAATAAACTAAGCTCAAACCACTTTTCATGTTTTAACCAGAGCACGAAAATTGAAAAGTAAGCTCAACACCATCTTACTATTTTTAACGAGCTCAAAGATCAGTTGAAAGAATGCTCAGGGGGGCGCTCGCACGAAGTTGGTTCCACTTAGGAAATCAGAAACGCACTTCCAAAGTGCAAATCAAGAACGCATATGCGTTATTGATGGTACGTTTGGAATAACCCGAGCCCAAACACAAGGCTAAGGTTCGTGGAAATGTATATCGCATATGCGTTTTTTAATGTTAAATATCGCATATGCGATATATCGCATATGTGATATGTAACATTACAAAACGTATATGCGATATATCGCATATGCAATATGTAACATTACAAAACGCATATGCGATATATCGCAAGTGTGATATGCAACATTTAGAAAACGCAAGTTGTTTTGTACAATGGGTGAAAGTTTCAAATCTAAAATCAATATTGGTGATGAAAAAACCTTTTAGGTTTCTGTAAAAGGAGCTATGGAACTCTATACTAAATAAGGTATGAAAAGTGTTAAATATGTTTATTTCACTCCACAATTAAAGCATAATTTATTAAGTGTTGGGATACTATGTCAAAATAATTACAAGGTAGAGTTTGATGATAGATAATGAACAATTTATGATAAGATTCAAGGAAATACGGTC
>LPNX010384685.1:4118-19539 GCA_001517045.1 Pseudotsuga menziesii | reverse complement strand
AAGAATTTATACAACAACTTTCCCAGCAAAAGGAAATACA
Source organism: Pseudotsuga menziesii (assembly GCA_001517045.1). Lineage (NCBI taxonomy): Eukaryota > Viridiplantae > Streptophyta > Pinopsida > Pinales > Pinaceae > Pseudotsuga > Pseudotsuga menziesii. The sequence continues at coordinate 19,499 of LPNX010384685.1, read as the reverse complement.
AGTGTTGGATAAACACATCAGTGTTTTTCCTTCACCTACTCCTTAGCTGTTTTGATACAATAGCAAATAAAACAAAGAGAAAAAAAAATAAAAATTAAAAATTAAAAAAAATATATATATATATAAAAGAGAAAAAAGGAAGTTTAGCTGTGAAAACCAGTTTGCTGGCACAGTATAAACTTGAATTTTCTCTGGAAAACCAAGCTTGCCTGGCCATTGAAAATTCACAAAAACAAAATCTTTTTCCAATTTCCTGTTTTGTTTTACAATAAATGAAGATCATGTTTGACTTGAGGACAAGTCAAAAATTAGGCCTGTGAGGGGGATGAACTGTTCATGTTTTTTTTTTTTTTTAAATCCTCCAAGTCTTTTTCACAAGCAAAAGATTATGATTTTTCATCAACAGAAGGGACTTGATTACCAGCAATTTTATTAGCAGAAGGGACCTGATTACCAGACCTGATTACCAGCAATACAGGAGATTTTTAAAGGCAGAGGGCCTTGACTTGTGATAAGGCAGAAGAGATCTGCAAAATGACCGGGCTTTCAGTAAAAATGAAGGAAATTGAGACAGCAACAGATAGAAGACATCAGAAGGACAATCAGAATACAAACCAATTTCACACTGGCAGCAAGCTCATCAAAGGAACATCAAGCAAGTCTGTAAGAATTTATGGTTTTTATGTTTAAAAAGTTTCAAAATTCTTTTGTTTATAAGTAATGACATCTTACCAATTTTTGCAAGCTTGACTGCCTATTATTGCCATTATTCTGATAAGTCTCTACCAGCTCCTTATTTAATCTCTGCCAGTACCTCACTTAGTCTCTGTCAGCACTTCATTTTTTATCTCTGCCAACACTTCATTTTCCACCTTAGGGGTCAGAATGGTTGTCATGATCAAACCCAAGAGAAATTTTACATGGTCAACATCTGTACTGGACTCTACAGGAAATGTACTGCATTTTACAGAACATACATTGCATTCTACAGGAAGTATATTGCATACTACCGGCAGAATTTCAATTGAGTTGAAGAAAAACAAGGACTCTTTCTCAGCAAAAGTGAAACATGGATATAAAAGAATTTCAAAAATCTTCTTTGTATATGTATATAATGCATCATACATTGGTTAACTTGAAAGAAGACAGGGCAAATATACATCTTCAGCACAGTTTTTATGAAAGGGAAAGGTTTATTTTTGAGAGAAAAGAAAGCTTCTTTATACAGCCTGTTTATTAAACATTGGGTATATAATAAACTGAAGTATATATTGCCAAATTATGTATCAAACATTGGGCATATAAAGAGATTAATATGTTGTATGAAAACCTTACTTTCATTTTCTGTCCTAAGTAAATAATCAAATAGAAAGCCCATATTATGAAATGATGGAAAGAGAACGTGGAATGATGCCCACGACAGCACAAAAACAAAATTGATTTCTGCAATATATACCACGATTTGGTCATTCTCTTTGAGGCCGAGCCCATTTTTCTTGTTTCTGCATATGAAATCGATTGCTGTATGAAGGTAATTGCCAGTGAGAAGGCCGTAAGCTACAGGAAGATTGAAATCGATTGTTGTATAAAGGAATTGACAGAGAAAAGAGACCGTGGGTTATAGAAAGTGTAATACACCATTTGCTGAAGACAATCAACAGGAAGAAGGATTGTGAGCTACAGGAAATATGAAGACATTATTTGCAGAGAAGATTGTGTAGAAGAAAAGACAGTCAGCAAGGAGGACGCAGTGAATGCTCCGATCTCTGTGAAAATTATGCAAGAGGAAGTAAAAGCAGCAATATTGGAGAAGAGGTAAGATTTAAAACCCTTCCTTTGTTGAATACATTGCCAGACCAAAAGAAATTTCACCAAATTCATATTATTGCTGTGGGAAAGAAGAAAAGACAGAGTTAAAGATTGAAGTTTTCAATTTAAATCAAAATGTCAGCTAGGTTGGAACCAGCAACGTTTAATCCAAATGATATGCATGAAAGTTGCCTTGAAATTTTTGCAAATAAACAGTGGATCAATTTCTTTGAGAAATTCAATGGGCACAATGAGCAAGCTAGCTTAGCTTTTGCTGAGACCTTCAATGGAGAAAGAGCTAGAGTAGGAAACTTGCAAATTAGACTGTCAGAAGACATTCTAGCTCAAGTCACTGGTTTGCCACAGCAGGGTGAAAGGTTCTTCAAAACCAAACAGTTTAAAGAGAAGGTCTGGATGCCATTTTTATGCAGGTCTAGGGCAGGATCAGTCAATTGGAAAAAAGGGATACCAAGAAGTTGGCTAGTCCATCCATGGGATGAGATAGTTTACATCATTCAGAAATTTGTTACATGTGAAGGCAGATTTAGCATTATTTACCTCTATCACATCAAGCTACTACAACATTTGAAAGGAGAATGTGAAATCAACATGCCTTACTTCCTGCTTCAGAGCCTGACTAAAATGGCCAAAGCTGTCCAAAGGCATTCAAAGGATAAGGTAACTAGTCTTTTTCACTGTGGTCTTATTAAATTTATTATCCAGTATGAATTACACAGGCAGAATCTGACATGGACAGAATTCCTAGTTCATAATCAATTAGAAAATCAAGAAGAGTTGCTTGAAGAAGATGCAAAGGAAGATGAACTATTGATATTAACCTACCCTAAGTCAACAAGCCCGAAACTGCCTTAGAGGAAAAAGAAAAAGAAAGAGGTATTACTAATAACTGATGATGAGGACAACTCTGAGGCAACAAGCTCAAAATAGCTTCAGAGAAGGATACAAACTCGAAGTGTGAAGAAGAAAGAAAAACAGTACCAAAAACAGGATCAGCTCTTCACCACCTATCAGAGAAAGTCAAGAAAATACAAGCAAGCTCAAAGTCAATCAGCATTTGAAGATGAGGAACATATTCAGACTTTGGAGAGTCCAAGAAAAGATCTAGCAGCTGAAACAGTACAGGATATTCCAGATCCTGATGAGATAATCAGGCAGACAAAGAAGATCAACCTTTTCCTAGACCAGCAAGAAAGAGAAAAAGAAAAGCAGTTCAAACAGGAATTGCCCAAAGATTCAAGTTCTCTCTTCTCAGAACAGCAGGCTATGGAGGAGGAAAAAGAGCATTCAGCACAAGAGCATGGAGAATTGGGTGTGGATACAACTTCTGAGCAGCTTTCAATAAAGATGAAGAAAAAGAAAGCTTCCAAAAACAGTAAGGAGATCAAGAGATTGAAACTTGAGCTAAAGGAACTTGAACAAAAGAATGAGAAGTTAAAGGAAGCTAACCAGAAACTAAAGGCTCAAAGAACACGTATCACTAAGCAAGCCTATAGATGGTAGAAGCAAAGGAAGGTTTACAAGGCTAAGTATGAAAGGTTGAAGATTCTCTATGCATCTCGGGCATCAACAGATGCCTCATCACAGACTGAAGACTAAAGGCAGGATAATCAGCAATAAAATTTTGGTTTTGAACAGGGTCAAAGTTTTTGGCATGAGGACATGCAGCAGTTTCCTCTTGGGGGAGATGTTGGGCACTGTTTTTGACCCCTTTTTGCCTCTTAGATAACCTTCATTTCCTTCATAAAACCTCCATATTGAGTAAAAAGCTTTAAAGTTCATCTATAAACCTTGGTTAAAGAGGTATAATGTCATTTCTTGTTAATAAATTGAGTTTTGTGATTTTTTGGGCATTTTAACTAGGATTTTTACTTAGACTACGGGATGTACTAACTTCCCGTATTATCTTATAGATTGAGCAATTGCAGGACAGCTAGGAGGGAACAGGAAGATAAAGAATGGATCCTTAATGTCCACAGTTGGATGAACATACAACAGTTAGGTGATGTGTATTGTACAGATGTCCAGTCAACTAGAGTCAAAGGCGGCCACCTGTTCTGCATTCAACACAAAAGAAGGAACAATGCTGATTTTGTGGAACTCCACGATTCTGAAGATGATCTCATTAGCTCTTAGCATTAAATTAGATGCATATTTATAGCATTATAGTTTGATTTTGAATTTGTATAAATGATTCACAAGACAATGAAGAAGGGATCACGATTTTGAAGAGGAACGCACTTGTGTTTCCAAACTGCGTGGTATCTCTGTGTAAACAATTTTCTGGTGAATGAATATAAAGCTTTAGTTCTGTGAAATCTTTCATTGTGTGCTGAGCAAGGCTTTGGAGGGCCCCCATCATCGAACTCTCACACTTTCATGTTGTCGGTAGATCGATTTGGTGGTTGCAGCGATTTACTTCTGGTGTTAGCTATCTAAATCGTGTCATTAGTATGCATTTTCTTGTAATTTCCAGTTTATAAATCGCAGAACAAATTCAGTCAAGTTTTAAATCGATTCTATTGATGCTCTGTTCCTTTCAAGTTACGGTTCAAATTACAAATTCTATTGTGCTGTATATCACCAACATTATTGGATAAACTCTGTTCTTTTCAATGGTTAAAGACTGAATGTGTTGAAGTTTTAAATCAAGATTTTAGTTCATATATATTGCTAATTATCCAATGGTGAAATGGTAAAGAACATTTACAGATTATGAATATTGTCTTGTAAAAGATTTTAATTGGTGAATGTGTCTTCAGCACTGGTAGAATTCTGTAGTATGATCCTAGAGTTATAGATCTGTTATTTAAATTGCTTTTTACCTCAGTCCTTTATGCTTTTATAAATCAATTACTGTATGCTTAAGAAGAAACAAATGAAGTCACCCTTGTAAAAGGATTTTGTCTCTGTGAGTTGCAGTATTTTAGTTTCTGTTAGTAGATTCAGTTACAGTTAGCTAATTTCCAAATGAGTCCAACCTCTCTGTCCTAAACCTGGAATGACTCAACAGGAAGATGAGAGTCTAGAGGAGTATTTGGAAAGGTTCTCATATAATTTACAAAAATCTAAATACAATTCCTTAACATCGGAGATGATTAGAACAATATTTTTGAAAGGAATAAGAGAAGAGTATTTAGATATTTTAAATGTTATGGGAAAAGGTGACATTTCTTACCTTCCATTTGATGAGATACAATATTTATGCCAAAAATATTCAAGAGGGAAGGCTAGGACTAGAAAAAGAGACATAATTACCAAAGTAAACAAGTCTGCAAACAGCGGTATTTCTAGGGCTGAGCTTGGAAATCTGTTATAAGATTTCAAGACTGATTTATTGAGTACATTGGGCACACAGGTTGAAGTAGCAAAAACTAAGAAAATACAAGAACAACAGGATCAGCAAGATCAAGCTTTGTCCATCTTTTGTCCTAAGTGTAGAAAGAAGCACCCACTTAAAGAATTTCCTTTAAATGCTATTGAAATTTGTGGTTTATGTACTTTTAATCATAAGACTGATGATTGCCCTAGATTGAAAGAGTTGTAGGCAGCTCGAATGGAGTAGAATCAAAGCATGGAGTCTCTCTACTTCATGGGACAACGAAGACCTTGGCAGCCACGATTCTCAGGTATGTCCCAAGACCCTATGCAAGAATTTAATGCAAATTATCAAACTCCTATTCAGAATTCATGGAGTGCACCTATGCCTTGGAAAACTTGGTCTCCTCCTTTAGCCCAATCTGCTCCAAATTGGAGAGGTTATGCCCATGGTAATCAAACATATCAGCAGGCCTATTTGCAGCCATACCAACAACCTTCAGCCTATCCCCAATACCAGTAGCATCAAGTCCAAACTCCTTCTTATCAAGCCCCATCTTACCAAGTCCCATCTTTCCAACAACCCAATATGGCTCCTCAATTGGGTCCACCACCTCAACAGCTTCAATTGCCATCTAATCAGCCTCCACCTCGGCCTACACAACTACCAGCTCAGCCCATTCCAAATCCAAACAATAAAACAGAAAAACCTATGTATAATGTTGATGATGGAATGGTACTTCCCTATTTAGTTCTTCCATTGCAAAATATTACTTTAAGATATGGGAAAACCCTACAAAAAGAATCTCCTGTTATTGTAGAAAAACAAACAGAAAATGAGAAAAATACAAAAAATCAAATATAGAAAAACCTCAATCAGAAAATCAGAGTCAAAAAGGAAAAACTTTAGTATCTTATGAACCTCCTTTCCCAGAAAGGCTGGTCAAAGAAAAAGCTTCAATTTCCTTACCTAACTTTGATGTTTTGAATGAGTTAAAAGATGCATATGTCAAAATTCCTTTACTGCAAGCTATAAAAGATATTCCAATTTTCACTAAAGCAGTTAAAGAATTATGTCTTAATAAAAGGAAAAAGGATCCATCTAAAATACAAGTGGTAGGCAATCTTGTAGGACTAATGTCTAACACTTTTTTTATTGAGAAATATATGGATCCTGGGATTCCAATGGTTACAATTACTATCAATAATTTTTCAATTCCAAAGACATTGATTGATTTAGGTGCTGCAATTAATGTAATGACACTTGAAACAATGCAATACCTTCGTTTGACGAATCTTAGACCAACAACAACAGTCTTGGAATTAGCTGATAGGTCTAAGATCACACCTGAAGGACTATTAGAGGATATCACTATTTCTTTAGACTCTTGGGAGTACCCTGTTGATTTCATAGTACTCCAGCCAAAGTCTAACCTAGGAGGTCATCCATTGATCCTTGGCAGACCTTGGTTAGCCACAGCAGATGCCTTCATAGGGTGTAGGTCAGGTAGCATGCTTATTTCACATGGGACAGAAAGAAAACAAATCACACTCTACCCTTCTTCCCAAAGACCCTCAACCTTAGATCAGTTGTCTTGGATTAATGAAACCAAAGAACAAGAAGAAGAAGTAATTCAGTCTATTCTGAGTATCAACCAATTCTATGACCAACAGGAAGCACATAATGACGATTTGTTAGATTATTTTATTGCTGAACCTGATATTTCTGAAGAATTAAGAGACATACAATATGCTGCAGCAAATCAGGTTTTGGGTTATAATTTTCAAGAAAATTGCACAATACACTCTCTAGCATTAGCACTTCATGGTATTCTCAATGTTAATTCAATCACAGATATTCAGAGTAAGACAATTGAAATCAGTCCAGGCAAAAGTTTAAATATAAGTGCACATCTTACTCCATCACAAGAAGAACAGTTGATTAAATTATTGAATACACATTCACATGCATTTGCTTGGGAGTACATTGATATGCCTGGTATTCCTCATGAGACATGTACTCACCATATCTACACAGATGATAAAATTAAACCTCTTAGACAACCACAACGCAGAATGAATCCTATATTAAAAGAAATAGTCAAAGAAGAGCTGCAAAAGTTGTTAAAAGTAGGGTTTATCTACCCCATTTTCGACAGCCAATGGGTCTCCCCCTTGGTTGTTGTCCCTAAAAAGAATGGTAAATGGCGCATATGTGTGGATTACAGGGAATTAAATAAAGCAACATTAAAAGACTACTTCCCATTTCCCTTCATTGATCAGGTGTTGGATACCCTAGCTGGCAAAGAGTACTTTTCATTTTTAGATGGTTTCAGTGGTTATAATCAAATCAGTATTGCAACAGAAGACCAGGATAAAACCACCTTTACATGTCTCTGGGGCACCTATGCCTATAAGGTTTTACCTTTTGGCTTATGTAATGCCCCAGCTACCTTCCAGAGGGCGGTCCTGGCCATCTTTGCCGATTTGATTCATGAGTGTGTTGAGATTTACATGGATGAATTTTCTGTTTATGGAAATGTTGGGCTCTGATCTATCAGTATTAATCAGAACTTAAATTTAAAATCAATCCGGGTCTGTAGACTTCGAGACACATCCAGGTTTAGGACAGAGAGGCTGGACTCATTTGGAAATTAGCTAACTGTAACTGAATCTACTAACAGAAACTAAAATACTGCAACTCACAGAGACAAAATCCTTTTACAAGGGTGACTTCGTTTGTTTCTTCTTAAGCATACAGTAATTGATTTATAAAAGCATAAAGGACTGAGGTAGAAAGCAATTTAAATAACAGATCTATAACTCTAGGATCATACTACAGAATTCTACCAGCGCTGAAGACACATTCATCAATTAAAATCTTTTACAAGACAATATTCATAATCTGTAAATGTTCTTTACCATTTCACCATTGGATAATTAGCAATATATATGAACTAAAATCTTGATTTAAAACTTCAACGCATTCATTCTTTAACCATTGAAAAGAACAGAGTTTATCCAATAATGTTGGTGATATACAGCATAATAGAATTTGTAATTTGAACCGTAACTTGAAAGGAACATAGCATCAATAGAATCGATTTAAAACTTGACTGAATTTGTTCTGCGATTTATAAACTGGAAATTACAAGAAAATGCATACCAATGACATGATTTAGATAGCTAACACCAGAAGTAAATCGCTGCAACCACCAAATCGATCTACCGGCAACATGAAAGTGTGAGAGTTCGACGATGGGGGCCCTCCAAAGCCTTGCTCAGCACACAATGAAAGATTTCACAGAACTAAAGCTTTATATTCATTCACCAGAAAATTGTTTACACAGAGATACCACGCAGTTTGGAAACACAAGTGCGTTCCTCTTCAAAATCGTGATCCCTTCTTCATTGTCATGTGAATCATTTATACAAATTCAAAATCAAACTGTAATGCTATAAATCTGCATCTAATTTAATGCTAAGAGCTAACGAGATCATCTTCAGAATCGTGGAGTTCTACAAAATCAGCATTATTCCTTCTTTTGTGTTGAATGCAGAACAGGTGGCCGCCTTTGACTCTAGTTGAATGGACATCTGTACAATCCACATCACCTAACTATTGTATGTTCATCCAACTGTGGACATTAAGGATCCATTCTTTATCTTCCTGTTCCCTCCTAGTTGTTCTGCAATTGCTCAATCTAGGAGATAATACGGGAAGTTAGTACATCCCGTAGTCTAAGTAAAAATCCTAGTTAAAATGCCCAAAAAATCACAAAACTCAATTTATTAACAAGCAATGACATTATACCTCTTTAACCAAGGTTTATAGATGAACTTTAAAGCTTTTTCTTCAATATGGAGGTTTTATGAAGGAAATGAAGGTTATCTAAGAGGCAAAAAGGGGTCAAAAACAGTGCCCAACAGTTCACACACATATATAAACTTTGACACAGAAATTAAAAGATAGTAGAACCTGTTTTTAAAGTTGGATGACAACAGCAATGGGAGGCCGTTCCTCCCTACCAACTCCTGGAGAGCACTCAAACAATGACTTATCAGGACCCCTGAGCCTATTCTAGTCTCCTTGGCTAGAACTAGGTGGAGAAATAAACAAAGTAATAGTCCTGAGACTCAATACCAACTATGCATACATCAGTATGATCTTTTAGCAGCAAAGCTGTACTAGATCAACTTCCTGCAGTTTACCCCTCAAACGCCTTCCTTCAAATTTCCCTTTCCCAATGAATTCCTTGAAGTGCATTCACCTAAATGATTCTTCTCCTAGAATGAGTAGACTCAACTCTCTACATTGGGCACTTTTATTAAGATTACCTAGGTCTTTTTGGGTTAGTTGTCATTAATTGAGCCACCTGCTCTGAACCCACTTTCTTGGGGAATCATGACCCCAAATGTAGGGAGGTTTCCACCTGTAACATAGGAAGTGTTTGAGGATGCTACCACTTGTCTTTTTTCTCTCCACCTAGTTCCCTCCACCAACTTAACCAGTAACACTCTTTTTAACAGCTCTACCAAGCTATTGTCTCCACTTTTATTTATTTAAAAATAAAAATTTTAGAATTACATTCCATATATTTTGACTCTGCTGAGTCATCAGTTTCAACTTAGCATTAAATTTAACATAATGTCTTGGAATCAAATAAAAATAAGATAACATTATTTTACAAAATTGGGGCATGTGACATACATACCCCCTTAGAATATACCATCGTCCTCGATGTTATTTATTCTTCATCCTCCAAAGTCCCCTAGAGCAGAATTGGATATGCATCTCACATTTTACTTTCCAATTCTCAGGTGGCTTCCTCAGGACTAAGGTGATTCCATTTCCCCTTCACCTGTCCAAGGGTGCGGTTCCGAAGTGTAATTTCCCTCCTCCCGAGGATACAGTTCGGTTCTACCAGAAATTCTCCTTCTTGTTCCACCTGTACAACATTCCACCTAACCACATGAGTAGCATCATGAACATATTTCTTTAAAACGAAAATGTGAAAAACATTATGTACTCTTAATTTAGGTGATAATGCTAATTGATAAGTTACTTGACCAATATTAGATAGAATTTCAAATAGACCACAGTAACAAGGTGCCAATTTTGCACAACTCCGCAATATTAGAGAGCTATTTCTGGGCCTTACCTTGATGAACACATGTTCACCTACCTGAAACTCCTTTGAATTTCTTTTCAAGTCTACTTGACTTTTCTGTCGATCCTATGCCACTTTCAGATTTCTCTTCCCTTGTTTCACAATTTCCTCCATTTCTTTCAACAATTCTGGACCTAATACCAATCTATCTACTGGATTACTCCTAGAGATAGGAGTATTACATTTTCATCCATATAAAATTTCAAATGGACTGAATCTAGTTGATGTCTGATAATTATTACTATACACAAATTCTACTAGATGTAAATAGTCCTCCCACTTACCTGGATGATCTTTCACATACATTCTCAATAAATCTTCCAGTACCTGGTTTACCCTTTCAATTTGTCCATCTATTTCAAGATGGAAAGAAGTACTAAAATTCAATGTTGTATTTAATCCTTTAAACAAGGACTTCCAAAAGTTTCCTGTAAACTTAGGATATCTGTCTGAGAGTATGACTTTTGGTACTCCATGTAATCGAAAAATATGCTTTAGAAAAATATTAGCTATATTGGCAGCCTTGTAAGTAGTTTTAACAGGTATAAAATGAGCTGGCTTACTTAACTTATCAACCACTACCATAATAGAGTCATTTTGATTTTGATTTCTAGGTACTCCAGTAATAAAATCTAAAATAATCACTTCCCATTTCCAGCTAGGGATAGGTAAAGGTTGTAGCAAACCAGTTGGGTGTTCATGTTCGGTTTTTACTTGTTGACATTCTAAACACCTTGCAATATATTCAGCTACTTCAGTTTTCATATTTGGCCAAAAATACTCTTTTCTTAGCATAGTTATAGTCTTTTGATAACCTGGATGACCTGAATATGGTGTTTTATGGATTTCATCAAGAATTAACAGCTTGACCTTAGGTACGTTAGGTACATACAGTTTATCTTTATATAGTAACAATTCTTTTTCATTTAAACTGTTACCTTTTATTAAATTTTCTGTGCGGTTTTCCTTAGCTTTAGCTTGCAATTTCTGATAAATTTCATCTTGTTTTACTCCTTCTTTAAGCTGTTCATCTAAGTCTGAAATGTAAGTGTTGATTGATGTTGCAAAATTCATCCTTCTGTTCCTACTTAATGCATCAACAACTTTATTTTCTTTACCTTTTATATGTTGGATTTCAAAATCATACTCACTTAAGAAAGCTAACCACCTAGCTTGTCTAGCATTTAAATTAGGCTGATCTAAAAGATATTTCAATCCTTTATTATCAGTCATTAAAACAAATTTTCTGCTAATTAGGTGATATCACCACATCTTTAAGGCATGTATTACAGCTGCTAGTTCTATATCATATGTTGCGTAATTCTTTTCGTGAACTTTTAACTTTCTAGACTCATAGGAAATAACATGCCCTTCTTGAGTCAGAACACTACCTAATCCTTCATTACATGCATCAGTGCATACTACAAACTTTTTATTAGGGTCTGGTATTCTTAAAATAGGTGCACTTGTTAATAAATTTTTTAACTTCTTAAAGCTTTCTTCACATTTCTGGTTCTAGATGAACTTCTTTCCTTTCTTTTGCAAGGAAGTTATCGAATTGGCTATCCTCGAAAATCCTTCAATGAACCTACGATAGTAACTGGTAATTCCCATGAAAGATCTAACATCCGTCACATCTTTAGGAACCGGCCAATCTTCGATTGCCCGTATCTTTTTAGGATCTACGGAAATTCCTTCCTTGGTCACTACATGACTTAAATACTGAATCTTATCCTTGAAGAAGTCACACTTACTAAACTTTGTGAAGAGTTGATGTTCTCACAACTCTTGCAAAACAATTTTTAGATGTTCTTTATGTTCTTCTTTAATTTTTGAATAGATTAGAATGTAGTCAATAAACATGACCACAAACTTATCTAAATACTTATGCATTGTGTTTTTCATTAAACACATAAAGACAGCTGGGGTGTTAGTAAGCCCAAATGGCATTACAACAAATTCGTAATGACCATATCTTGTTGTAAAGGCTGTCTTGAAGACGTCTTCATCTTTAATCCTCACTTAATGATATCCTTACCTTAAATCTATCTTCGAAAACACCGTGGCTCCACATAGTTGATCAAACAGATCATCTATACAGGGTAATGGATATCGATTTTTGATAGTAATCTTGTTTAGTTGATAGTAGTCTATGCATAATCGCATAGTTCTGTCTTTCTCTTTAACAAAGATGACAGGTGCCCCCGAGGGAGACACACTTGGTCGAATATACTTTTTATCAATTAACTCTTTTAATTGTGATTTTAACTCATTAAGTTTCAATATGTTCATTCGATAAGGGGCCTTTGAGCTAGGTACTGCACCTGGTACCAGCTCAATGGTGAAATCCAATTCCCTTTTCAGAGGTAATCCTGGAATTTCTTCTAGGAATACATCAACATATTCTTTTAAAACAGGGATGTCTTCTATTTTTAACTTATCTATTTTAATTTTACTTTCCTCATCTGTAATTGTTATTGCGTAAGCTTTACATCCTTTTCTAACATCTCTTTTAAGTTGTAAAGCAGAAATCCGCTTTACCATAGTTTTTCTAGGAATACCCTTAACATTTACTGGTTGTTCATCATTGTTTAAGCATGTGAAAGTTTTATCGTAATAGTTTAAAATTACTCTATGTTGTTCTAACCAGTCCATACCAATCAACAAATCATATGAGCCAAGTGGCAAAACATTAAGTTTAACAACAGTTTCAAATTTATCCATAAGTAAAGCACATTCTTTCACAAAACAAGTTACTTTTGTTTTAGCCCCAGTGGCTAACTGAACTAACCATGAATTCTCAAACTTATCGACAGATAACTTACATTTTTCCACTATTTGAGGTGTAATATAACTAAGACTAGCTCTTGGATCAATTAAAATAGTTACAGGGGTCTGATTAATCATACCTTCTACTTCCACCATGGAAGTCTGATATTCATCTTGTCGATTATCCAAGGTTGCGTTAATTATGGGCATGCTCCTTACTAGTTCCCTAGCAGTCATCTCTTCTTGTATAGTATGAATGTTGCTAACAGGCTTCTTCCGGTTTGGACAGACTGAAACATAATGTGGGCCATTACAGTCCCAGCACTTGACAAGCTCTTTACGCTCAAAATTCTTGGTAAAGTTTCCATGATTATTTGTAGTTTCCTTACCCTTAAAATTGTTCTGATTGTTGGGTGTACTATTCTTATTTCCTTGGAAATTCTTGTTGTTAGAATAGTTTTTGGCCTTATTATTCTTGAAATTTCTGTTAGGCACAAAATCCTCCTTCTTAGATTCAAAGTGATTGTTATTTTCCTTATCCTTCCAGTTGGCCAAGCCTTATTTCTTTTGATTTTGCTCAAAACAAAAGTTAGCCTTCCTCATAGCCTCCTCCAAGGTCTTTGGGTTATCATACTCAATTCTATCCTTAATATGATACGGTAGACAGCTAAGGAATGGTTGTACTTTTGGTTTCTCATCTACAAGGTAAGGTACATACCTAAGTAGACTTAAGAATTTACTGTTCAAATTATTCATTGTCATGGAACCTAACTTCAGTTCATAAAACTCTTTATCTCTTTCCTTGTAATACTGCTCAGAAAAGAATTTCTTTCTGAAATACCTCTTAAAAGTACTCCAGTTAACTTCTTTGTCTCCTATACCCTTAACTCTCTTCAAGTCCTACCACCAGATGTCAACTTTTCCTGAGAGGTTATATATAGCCATTCTAGCCTTTAACTGGTTAGAATAATTACATATTTGGAAATACTTCTTCATCTCGGATAACCAGGATTCAGCTTCCTCCCCTTTCTCAGTCTCTCCATTAAAAGTTGGTGGTTTTATCTTTTTGAATTCCCCTGAATATTCCTCATAAGGTTTGTATTTCCTCTTCTTGACATACAGATTATCATCACTACTGTCACTAGTAGTATGGTAACTTTGTCGTTCACCAAACACTTCAGATGACGAACTAATTTTAGTTTTTGTATTCTTCATCTTTTTAAATTTTCGTTGATGACTGGCATCTTCAGATTTTTCCTTCCTACCCCTACCCTTAGTTTGAAACTTTTCCATTAGGATCTAATTCAGCTCTTCTTGAGCCCTCATAATCCTTTCATTCTCTCTCTTTACAGACTCCATTTCAGTTTTCAAATATTTTATAGTCTATAACAGCTCTGAGGAATTTGTAGTTACATCCTCTGGTATAGGATCTCTGGGTAAATTTTATGCTTCCGTAGCTGGAGACTCCTCCTATGCATACTCTTCTAGCCTTTCCATACCTGCCTATTAAACTTCAGAAAAAGACAATTATTTGTTGAATAACATTTTAAAAATAAAATACGTTAGCATAATAATTTAATTTACTGTTTTAAGAAAGCTAGTTGGGTTGCATCAAGGCCTAGTGTTTGAACCTTGTGCTCTCATACCACATGTCAAAACCCCAAATTTTCTGAAAAATTTAAAATTTTGAAAATACATAACATTAATGATAATGCAGGGCTGATGCACAATCATGGACTCCTTTAAGGACACTTTAGAGGCCACATAATACTAGAATAAACGGAAAACTCTGATTTTAGGTGACAATTAGGGGTACTTCCCTAACTTATTTGAAGATGAAGTAAAACGAGAAAAGATAGGTAATTGAATCAGCTTTCACAATTTATAGGGATTATGCAGAGAAAATGTGTGCAAATGATTCTAAAATTAGTTTCCGTGAAAGTGGGTTTTCAAATTTTCAGCACATCTTAACATATATGTTTGTGCGGGTGTAGCAATATATGAGGTAAATGATGTCCATTTGGGATAAAATATTGCAGACATATAAAGGACATATGGGCCTAGTGCAACACTATTTATTCGGAATTTGTCATGAATTATTTTTTTATTATTAATTATTGAAGTCAGAAAAGCTTGAAATTAAAACCTTATGTGCGGGTGCAACACTTTAGGGGCAAAAATTAATGAAATCCTTGATTTCTTAATATAAGATCACAGAGCTTGATCTCGTCTAGTGCACCATATAGTTTTTATGGGAAATGGTGATGGAAATAAAAAGTTATATAAGAAATAATCA
>LPNX010384640.1:358372-421516 GCA_001517045.1 Pseudotsuga menziesii | reverse complement strand
TTAACCATCCGGAACAAATCAGAATGAATGAGATGCCAACAAGAGGAGATAAATCTAGCAGTAAACCCATCTGGCCCAGGAGCTTTATCTGGGCTCATACTATCAACAGTCAATTTAACTTCTTCTAGAGTCACTGGCTGAAGCAACGAGCAGTTGGTGTGACCAGAGACAAGAGATGGGATGTTAGCCAAAATATCTGATTGGCTGAAATCCATCCCTGGGGAGTTTTCTGAATAAATGTCTTGGAAGTGGTCATGAGCAGCCTGTTTTATTTCCTCAAAAGTAGAGAGATGATTCCCCATATGGTCAATCTTTGAGACATTCTTGAAATGCTTTCTAACCTCTGCTTGTTTATGAAAAAACTTGGTATTTTTATCTCCTTCCTTGAGCCATGGATTCCTTGATTTAATTTTCCAGTAGTTTTCTTCCAGCCTACAAGCTTCATGAAGCTTATTCTGAAGAGAAATTTCTGTGCTTAGAGAGACTTGATCCAGTCTCCCTTCATTCCTGATGTGATGATCTTCCAAAGCTTTCTCCGCTTCCAACCTCTGCTTTATGGGAGATATATGATGTTTCGCCCATTCTTTCAAGGACTTTTTTACGATCCTAAGCTTTTCTTCCCACACGAAGAAAGCAGAACCTCTGACATTAGATTTCCAGGCTGCTTCTACAATGTCCTGAAATCCTTCCATTGAAATCCAAGCGGGATTAAACCTGAAAGGAATGGGACCCAAGTTCTGATCTTTCGTAAAAGAGAGAGCGATCGGCTTATGGTCTAAGGCGCTGAAAGAGAGGATGGCCGAAGACAAGTCATAACCAAGAACATGAATCGATTGCTGGACCAAGAACCTGTCCAACCTTGTTGCTATGTGCCCTGGCCCTAGCCTTTTATTGTTCCAAGTGTACTTCCCTTTGATCGGTTTGATATCTTCCAAATCCCAGTCAGAAATAATATCCTCTACCCATTCCCTAGCCGGATCTCTGACGATATTCCCTCCTTTCTTTTCTTCAGACGAGAGAGTTAGGTTTAAATCCCCAGCAATAACAAAATTGTCCAAATGGGATGAACGTATATGTTCATTCAGATTGTTCCAGCAAAGGTGTTTCTCAGAGGGAGCCATGGGGGCATAAACATTAAAGAGACTTAAACGTAGATTTGACTCTTTGAAGAGGATTTCAGTAAAAATCCAATGAGGAGAAGTGACAGAACTTACAATTTCCACTTTGGAGGGGTCCCAGAGCGTTGCTATGCCTCCTGACGCTCCACGAGAACTGACTGCTAAGCACTGCGCTTTATACCAGAATGAAGGAGCTGCCTGGAGGAGGGCCTTCTCTTCCATTTTAGTCTCCTGGATGAGGAGGATGAAGGGCCTCGATATTCTGATTAGATCTTTCATTGCAAACACTTTCGATTTACTCCCTAGCCCCCTACAATTCCAGGAGACAATCTGCATTACTTACTTTTTGTCATGGGGGTTGCCCCTTTGGGGGCAGAACCTTGTTGTCTGGTATTTCTTGTAGAGATGATTTTTTCCAGAGAAGGCTGAACTCCAGCTACCTTATCCCGGTAAGTAGCAATTTCTCTTCTTTCCCTATCCGTTTTCCTTCCTCTGCGCTCTTTTTTAGAAGGAATCGAAGCATCAGTATCTTCATCCTCCGATCCTTCTTCCTCTGAGCCTCCATCTCTAGCGGATTCCTGATGCATGTCTTCTTGACCTGTCTTAACTGCATTTTCGACAATCTTGGTTCCATCGGCTTTGACTTCTGCTGTCTTAGCCATAGAGGAGGAAGTCAGGAGTATTTCTCCTTCTTCGGATGGAATGACATTGGTTTCTTGCTCTTCTAGGGCTTCGAAGCTATTACCCACACGAGGGTTTTCCTGGGCCTTGGAGGATTCCGGGACTACAGGGGGGGATCCTTTGGCGGAGGGGCCTGAGGACCTTTTGCTCCCTTTCTTCTAGGGTTTGTTTTATTCTTTTTGACTTGCTGCCATCCTTCTTCAGGGGTCTTCTCTGATTCGGGTTCCTGGATTTTTGGGCAGTTCCTTTGAAAATGGCCATATTCATGGCATCTCCTGCACTTAAAGGGCAACTGTTCATAGTCGAGTTGTTGGAAGTGCTCCCACCCATTTACTGAGAGCTTTACTGCTTCAGGGAGACCAGCTTCCAGATCGACTTCCACACAAATTCGGGCAAAGGAATACACGCCCTTTGGTTCAGCTTTATCAATATATTTGCCCAGTCCATTTCCAATAGATCTGAGAGATTCTTCACTCCAGCAGTGCATTGGAAGATTGGGTAAACGAACCCAGACCGGAACTGCTTTGGGGACATCCAGAGCCGGATCAAAGTCGGGAGACCACCGATTCAGGTACAAACCTTGAGGGCCCATAAAATAAGGACCGCTTCTAAAGATCAAGTCCCTATCAGCTTTGGAAGCAAAATAAAAAAGAAAGTACCCTCTTCCGATCGCATAGCTCGTGACTCCATGGGAGATCAGAGGGCGCCAGTTATTTTGAACCCAGGTTTCGGTCGATTTTGGAGAGGGCCAAAGGCCTGTGAACTGACCGATAAGCGCGCGTTCCGCCAGAGAGACAACCAGATGAATGGTTTTTTCAGGCGGGAGAGCTATCACAGGAATGGCATCCAATTTCTTCACAAACTTCGGAGGCGGGGCCGTATCCGCTTTCTTCCCAGTTGCAGAAACCAGCCGCGCAAAGGCTGCTTCATCAGAGGACGACAGAGGCGATGGAGGAGGCGATCCTCCTCCAACAGAACGCATCATGGAAAAAACCCTAGCCGCAGGCCTAGGGTTAGAGCTCGCAGAAAAAAAATAAACCAAGCAGTTTACAATAGGTACAATAGATCAATTCAAGACAAACTTATCTTTGAGCCAAAAGGCTTTGATGCTCAAGTTTGATCTATGATGGATAGTTAGGTAATGCGCTCCTCTGACTGAATGCGCCCCTCTATTTGACCGTGCCTCTCTCTGAATTTGCTATCTGACTAAGGCCTCACGCCCCTCTACCTCTGGGTTACTATCTTGGTGAGAACCCTCTCTCAGACTGATGAACTCAATCATTGAGCTCAATCCCCTCTAGTGAAGTGCACCTCATCTTCTCAAAGACCGCGCCCCCTCTGTCAACTGAATCAATGAACGTGTTGCACCTGGATTCAAACTCTCATAGAAACAATCTCTGCCTCTAATGTATCCTCCCTTTGCCATAGAGCAAGTGTGCTAGATCTCTACTCAAATCTGCACCGTTACTTCACAAGAAACTGTGCCCTCTCTGCTAAAAAATGCGCTCGTGTCTTTCATGCAGGCATTCGCCCTCCTCATGCTTTGATTTGCTCCTCTCGTTGTATGCTCAATCTTTGAGCCCTCAGTTGATGAATCTATTGCCTCAGAGGGATCCTCTCTGCCTCAGATCAAGTGTGCTCAATCTCTCTTAGATATGCTCCCTTTCTCTGCTCTAGAATGCGCCCCCTCTCATGCAGTGATTCGCCCTCCTCATGCAGTGAATTCGCTCGACCTGTGTAGATAAATTCACTACTCATAATGCTTAAGAAGTTCGCCTCCATCTGCCTTTGCTCTCAATTATAAGCTTTTGGTGACTTTTAGGGTTCCAAAACTGCATTAAAAACTGGTGCATTCTTGAATTCCTCGCATCTAGCTGGTAAAAGTTTCACAAACCTTTGCATGTTTCCACCACTGGATCCATGCCAATTGGTAGAGTGTTTCTCACACACTACACCAATGCCTTTCTGTCAATGTACCTTCATGCTAGGCTTCAGCTCATGAATTACATCCCGAGATACAAATCTCAACACTCCCGAGTCCCTCTTAACAAGGGAAGTCCTTCTAACACCCGGATCCATCAAATTTTTTGCTGCTGCAACTGCTCCCTCTAAACTGGCTCCATACGCTATACTCTAATTTGATAACCCGTGAGCCTCCTCCATCAATGTCCTCTCTAGGGAAGCTTCACATTCTCCTGCTGTCGCTGACACTGATCCACGCTTTTGAAAATTTTTGTAACCCCAACTTGGTTTCAATTTCAGTTCATTGCATCTGGTTTAATGCCCAAACCCTAGTATGCATGTTCATAAAAAATTAAAATTCTTAACTTGAAACATGAAACACATGAGATAATTTCAACTTTTGCAAACTCATAAATTTTTCTAGCAGTCTAACTTTTCAATCTCAGAAAAATATTTCAGCCCCACACACAATAAAAATGACTCAGTATTTTTGACCAAAATGGTCCAGGATAAAACTCCGAAGGGAAAACCTGTCTTTAGAGAGATTTTATTTTTTCTTCAGGCAAATTACAAAATTATAACAATAGTACTTATCTCAGTATTTTATCTCGAAATATGTGTCAAAGTCAATCTTAGGAATTGCTGTACAACCTCCCAAAATTCTGAATTTTCAGTGCCTGCATGACCCACACATGTGACTTTACCTGCTGCCTTCTTCCTCGAAAATCATGACATTGTACGGTCTGCACACAACATTAAATGTTGTACGATTCCAGCTCGAAAAACTTGCCTGCTGTACGGTACATCGCTGTACGATCAACCTCGAAATCAATGCATGGAAATTTCCTCAAAAACTGAGCCCAATTTACCTAAAAAATCGTGCCGTACGACTTGCATCAAATGCTGGTACAAGATGCAATAAATGCTTCTATACTCCAACAATTCTTCTTGAATTTTGGGCCCAACATTAATCGCTGAATGATCTGCAATAAATGCACAGTTTGTCTTGGGAAATGTGCCACCTTCAAATCTTGAAATTTGAACCAAATTTTTTCTCTCTCAAGGGTTTGATTCTATCCTCTTGCTCTTATCTCCTTTCTCAAAAATATCTTTTATGAAAGTGAACAATGATTTCTCTCATGCCTTTCCCTAGCCTTTTTATTTGAGTAACCACCATTTGAAAATCAATGGCCAAGATTAGATCATAACTAGATGAGATCTAGGGCCAAAATAAAATCTCACTTTTTCTCATGAGAAAACATTTAATTACTTTTTAAATAATAAATGAGACATTTAATGCACATCCACTTTTAATTCTCATTAAAGTCACATTTAACTTTTATATTTCAACTTCATTTTTAAAGTGACTTTATAATCATAAAGTCAATCTCACTTTATAAAAAAATGCGAGGGACCACATTTAAAGTGTCCTTGCCCACCCCAAGGCACAAATGAATAGACAAACACTTCCTTGGTAAAATTTCAACACTCCCTCTTATCGAGGAAAGTGTTCGTCACCCCCCCCAACTTGTCTCTGAAATGAATATACTTTCCTCTTCCCAAAGACTTCGTGAGAATGTTTGCTACCTGCTCTTCAATAGAAATATATTGCACCACAACTCCTCTCTGAACATAGTCTTTAATGAAGTGATATTTAATCTCAATATGCTTTGACCTATCATGAAACAATGGATTCTGAGAGAGCCTGATGCAACTCTGATTATCACAATGAATAATAGTAGGCCTCAGCTCCTGACCAATTAAGTCTACCATCAATTTGCGAAGCCACAATGCCTCGCAATTAGCCTGACTAACTGCCATGTATTCAGCCTCAGCAGAACTCAAAGCAACGGACTTTTGCTTTCGACTGAACCACGATACAACTGTCGAGCCCAAATTGAAACAACAACCGGAAGTGCTCTTCCGGTCTGAAGCACTGCCTGCCCAATCTGAATATGTGAAACCAACCAAGCCCACTCCATCCGACCTCTTGTCGTCCAGACCATAGTCTATAGTCCCAACAAGGTATCTCAAAATGTGTTTTGCGGCTGTCCAGTGCACTCTCTTGGGCTCCACCATGAACTGACTGAGAGTGTTCACCGCAAAACTCAAATTTTGTTTAGTGTTGACTAGAGACATCAACGAACCAATAAGTTGACGATATAATGTAGGGTCCACCAACTCTCCCTTAGAAGCATGAAGCTTCTACCAGTTGGTGATCATGGGTATGGACATGGGCCTACACTCCTCTATTCGAAATCTCTTCAGAACATCTGCAACATATTTTCCTTGCCCTAGGAAAACATGTCCATCCTCCTGGCACACCTCCATGCCCAAGTATTTAATGCATCAACCCAAGGTCTGTCATTTCAAACTCTGAAGCAAGATCTTTCTTGCATGCTTCAATCAGGTGCTCCCCTCCCGTGATGAACAAATCATCAACATATAGCAGAAGAATGAGCGGATCATCTCCAACCACAATGAAATATAGGTTGGGATCAACCTCATGTTAAACTAGTAGCAACAAGGAAGGTCTTCCTACATGCATGTGTTCTTGCATGCAAAAGACTGAAATTAGGAAACTTTTCCTAAGTTTACTTTGGAAAATAAATTAAAGTGATCTAAATTAACTTCAGTGAAACACTAGTTAAAGTGAAAGTGAAATTAGGATTTTCGCTTTGCCTAAAGTTATAAAAGAGAGATCTTTTGGTGGAGAGGACACACACACTTGTAATCCGACACAGACAGGATACAGACAGGGAGAGAAAGTCAGACAGAGGATTTAGCTGAGAAGATGGAGGAGCGAGCAGCAGGGTCACCAAGCTTCGTACAGCTGGGACGTACACTCACACAGGAGGGTGTTGAGGTTTAGCTGGGATTTGCCTAGTGATTCTGCCGTGTAGCTGCATTCGCAGGTTTGGGTGAATTCATAGTGATTGTAAAAGTTCCATATTTTCTCATAATAAAATCTATATTTGACTGCTGCACCGGTTTTCCCATCTTGGGTTTTTCCGGTGGTTTTCATACCCAAAATAATAGTGTCAATATTGTGATGTGAAGTTGTGATTTATTTCTCAGTTTTATATTCCGCTGCATATTGTAAAAGATATTCATGTGTGGTTATTAGTAGAGATTTTGCATGCACTGTTAGCCCTAGTTTGAATATTAAAGGAAAATTTACATGGTATCAGACCTCTGGTGAGCTAAAGCTGAGAGATTTGCAACAACAATGACAGATCAGGGGTAGATCTATAGGAACAAACAAACCTAGACTTCCAGATCTAGGGTTTGACAGCTACACTTCACTATGGCCGTGTAGTTGAGAGTTGAGGATATACTCCAGGGTGCTTAGAACTTTCCTACATGGAAAGAAAAGATCACAAGGATCCTAGATGTCAGTGATGCAGAGGAGCACATTGACTCCACAAAGGTTGCACTCACAGATCCGACAGATCTAGCAGCTTGGAAGAAGATTGATTCGAAAGCCATGCTGATTATCATGGATGGAGTGAAGGACCATATAGTTCCTCTCCTTTCTGGTAAGAAGACCGCAACAGAGATGTGGACGGCTTTGGAGAGTCTGTACTAAAGCAAGAATGAGAACCGGAAGATGGTGTTGCAAGAGAGGATGCGCAACACCAAGATGGTCAAAGGAGAAGGAGTGGTACCTTATCTCATGAGGCTCACACAGATCAGGGATGAGCTTGGAGCTGTTGGCTCTAAGACAGTGGATGAGGAGCTAGTTCGGATAGCCCTCAATGGCTTCTCTAAGCCATGGGACACCTTTGTCATAGGTGTTGTGGCTAGGGAGAAGCTCCCTGATTGGCAGAGACTAGGGGATGACTTTGTGCAGGAGGAGACCTGCATGGGTCAAGGATCAGGCTCATCCAGCAGTGCCCCACAGATTGTAGATGAGGAGGCTCTAACCCTTATAGGGAAGAGCAAGGGGAAGGAAAAGAGTAAGAAGGATGGTAAGAAGAACCTTGACGTGCCAAAGGTCAAGTGTTTTGTTTGCCACAAGCAGGGACACTTTGCCTCCCAGTGCCCAGACAGGAAGAAGAAAAGTAACACTCAGATGGTTGGATCTGCTGAGGTGGATGAGTTCAGCATGAACTTCGATGAGGAGTTTTGCTTGATAGCTTGCATGGCAAGCACCACAGGGAGAAGCATATGGTACATTGATAGTGGAGCATCTAGTCACATGATTGTACATAAAGAGATTCTTTAGAGACTTTTAGGAGGGTGGAACAGGGATCCACATTGACTTGGGTGATGATGCGCGGTATCAGGCATAAGGAGTTGGCACTGTTTCATTTGAGAGGGGGTCTGGAAAACCCCTTAGTTTTGCTGATGTGTTATATGTTACAGGACTGACCAAGAACCTTATATCAGTCTCCACTTTGGAGGACAAGGGATATTAGGTGAAGTTCTGTGACCATAGAGTGTATATCCGACCCAAGGGGTTAGATAGGAGCTTGGATCGGGTGATTGGCAAGAGGAGCGAGAAAGTGTACAGATTACACTTTGAGCCTGCAAAGGCTGTAGTCAGCAGCAACAGCAACAGTTAGGGTGAGTTGTGGCATAGGAGGATGGCACACTTACACCATGGAGCAATGAAGCATTTGAGACAGGCAGTCATTGGAGTTCCTCAGGTACAGGAGGAAAAGCATAACCACTGCAAGGTTTGTGCTTTGGGGAAGAACATTAGGAAGCCTTTCCCACATGGTGATCACAAGTCTAAGGAGCCTTTGGACTTGGTGCATTCGGATGTATGCGGACCTATGAGTGTCCATTTGTTCAATGGTTACAGTTACTATGTAACCTTCATTGATGACTATTCCAAGAAAACTTGGATCTATTTCATGAAGGCCAAGTCAGAGGTCTTTGAGAGGTTCCGAGAGTTCAAAACTCTTGTGGAGAACCAAACATGAAAGAAGATTCAGGTGTTGAGAATAGACAACGGGGGTGAGTACACATCCAATGAGTTCATGGAGTATTGTTCGACTGAGGGGATCAAGAAGGAGCACAGTGTACCCCATACCCCACAGTAGAATGGAGTTGCAGAGAGGAAGAACAACTCGATGGTTGGAGCAGCCAAGGCCATGCTATTTGATCAGGGATTACCACTATTCCTCTGGGCTGAGGCATGGAGGACCGCAGTATACATTCAGAACAGGTGTCCCAACACAACTTTGGGGAGGAAGATAGCAAGGAGGTTTGCACAGGAACTAGGCCAGATGTGAGTCACATTCGCATATTTGGCAGTGTCTGCTATTGTCATGTTCATGCTGACAATAGGAAGAAGCTGGACCCTTTTGGAGAGAAGGGGTTACTTGTTGGTTACAACGAGATTTCGAAGGCATGTAGAGTTTACAAACTCTGCTCGCAGGAGGATCATTGTGAGCAGGGATGTCCAGTTCGATGAGGACAGGGCCTTGCGGAGATCTCTGGACTTACCAGCAGAGCAACAACCAACACAGGAGTCGGGAGTCAAGTTGGAGGAGCCAAATGTACAGGTATAGGTACAGACACAGAGCACAGGTTCTGGTGGTCATAGGGAGTCAGGTGGACAAGATCCTTCAGTCATTGACTTGAAGGATGACCTGTAGCAGGAGACGGATATCCAACAGCCGCAGCAGGTTGACACTAGGCCAAGGCCTAAGTGGTTTAGGTCCACAGTGCAGGATTCCAGGTAGGTAGATTCTCCACAGAGATCTTTTAGATGGAGTGTACCACTAGAGAGGCTTAGTTACATGGCACTGATGACAAAGTTGATTAACTCTGAACCTTCCAGCTTTGGGGAGGCTGCACAACATGATGTGTGGCAGGAGGCTATGGTCGAGGAGTATGACTCCATTGTGAAAAACCAGGTATGGGGGGTTGTGCCAAGGCCACAAGGGAAAAAGGTGGTGGGATCCAGATGGATCTACAAGGTGAAGCATGTAGCAAACGGAAGCGTGGAGAAGTACAAGGCGCGCTTCGTGGCAAAGGGGTTTTCATAGAAGGAGGGTATTGATTATGAGGAGACCTTCGTCCCTATTGCCAGGTATTCTTCCATTCAAACCATTATCTCACTAGCAGTTGAGATGGGTTGGCGTGTCCATCAGATGGACGTCAAGACTGCCTTCCTCAACGGAGTGATAGAGGAGGAGGTCTATATTGAGCAGCCAGAGGGGTTTGATGTGGAGAACAGGGAGACACATGTATACAGATTGCATCGAGCTCTTTACGGGCTCAAGCAGCACCTTGAGCATGGTACTCGAGGATTGACAACTATCTACAGGTGATGGGATTTCAGCGGAGTGAGGCTGACCACAACCTGTACTTCTTGACAGGTGAGGTGCCTCTCATACTGGTCCTATGTGTGGATGATCTCTTTTTGACAGGAGATGAGAGGCTGATTGGAGACTGCAAGTCCAATCTTGCAGTGGAGTTTGAGATGAAAGACCTTGGGTTGATGCATTACTTTCTGGGCTTGGAGGTTTGGTAGAGAGATGGATGCTTCTTCATTGGACAGGGGATGTATGCAGTAGAGATCTTGAAGAGATTCAGGATGGAGGACTGCAAGCCTATGGCCATACCTCTAGTTTCCAACTGGAGGAAGATTGATGCATCAGGGTCAGACGGATTTGATCCTACCTTGTATCGTCAGCTTATTGGATCACTTATGTATCTGGTCAACACTAGACCAGACATCAACTTTGCAGTCGACTCTTTGAGTCGGTTCATGGTGGACCCTTGAAGAGTGCATTGGACAGCTGCGAAGCACATTCTTCGCTACATCAGAGGTACAGTGGAGTATGGATTGGTTTATGAGCGCAGGGGGAGTGTACAGTTAGCAGGTTTCACAGATGATGACTGGGCAGGATGTGTAGAGGATCGGAAGAGTACTTCAGGTTGTTGTTTCAGCATTGGATCGGGGGGTTGTCTCTTGGTTTAGCAGGAAGCAAAAGTCAATTGCATTGAGCTCGACAGAGGTTGAGTACATGGCACCTAGCATGGCTGCTTGTGAGGGTATGTGGCTGAGAAAGTTACTTGCAAGGTTGTTCGAGTGTGAGCTAGAGGCTACAGTAGTTCACTGTGACAATCAGAGTGGTATCAGGCTATCTGAGAATCTAGTGTTCCATGACCGGAGCAAACACATAGACATGAAATACCACTTCTTTGAGAGATTGTGTTCAGAGAGGAACCGTTTGGTTGGAGTACATACAGACAGATGAGCAGGTGGCGGACATTTTCACTAAGGCACTTTGCAGATAGAGTTTTGTGAAGTTCAGGGATAAGTTGGGATTGCTACCGAATCCCTTCCTCGTTGAGAGGGAGTGTTAAACTAGTAGCAACATGGAAGGTATTTCTGCATGCATGTGTTCTTGCATGCAAAAGACTTAATTTAGGAAACCAGTTGTATTTAATTTACTTTTCCTAAGTTTACTTTGGGAAATAAATTAAAGTGATCTAAATTAACGTTAGTGAAACACTAGTTAAAGCGAAAGTGAAATTAGGGTTTTTTCTTTACCACTAGTTAAAGTGAAAGTAAAATTAGGGTTTTTGCTTTACTTAAAGTTATTAAAGAGAGATCAATTGGTGGAGAGGAAATACACACTTGTATTCTGATAGAGACAGGATATAGACAGGGAGAGAAAGTCAAACAGAGGATTTCACTGAGAAGACGGAGGAGCGAGCAACAGGATCACCAAGCTTTGCACAGTTGGGCCATACTCCAACACAGGAGGGTGTTGAGGTTTAGCTGGGATTTGCCCAATGATTCTGTCGTGTAGCTGCATTCACCACGTTTGGGTGAATTTGCAGTGATTGTGAAAGTTCCATATTTTCTCATAATAAAATCTATATCTGACTGCTGCACCGGTTTTCCCATCTAGGGTTTTNCAAAATAATAGTGTCAATATTGTGATGTGATGTTGTGATTTATTTCTTAGTTTTATATTCCGCTGCATACTGTAAAAGATATTCATGTGTGGTTATTAGTATAGATTTTGCATGCACTGTTAGCCCTAGTTTGAATATTAAAGGAAAATTTACACTCCACTCTTTTGAAACCCAATCAAAAGCAAATATGAATCAATCCTTGAGTACCTAGCTCGAGGGGCTTGCTTTAGACCATACAAGGCCTTTTGCAGCCTCCACACATGAGACTCCCTCTCATGAACCTCAAAATCCTGTGGCTGCGCTAGATATACCTCCTCTTGTACAAGACCGTTGAGAAAAGCGGTCTTCACATCCATCTGATGAATCCTCAAACCCATCTCTGCAACAATGGAGATCATTGCTCTGATCGAAGAAAATATAACAACCGACGCAAAGGTCTCATCATAATCAACTCCATTTACCTGTGAGAACCCACGCGCTACAAATCAAACTTTGTACTTCCCGATGTTGCCATCTGCAACATGCTTGAAAATATAGAGCCACTTGGAAGTCACAACTGACTTCCCCTCCAATCTCGGAACAACCTCCCACACACCATTCTTCATGATGGAATTGTACTCTTCCGTCATGGCATCTCTCCAAACTTGATGTGTTGATGCCTCCTCATAAGTAGTAGTCTCGGACTCACTCAAGCTGGTCACCACTGCAATGTAGCTGGAAAATCTCTCTGGTGCCCTGCTCTCTCTGAAGTCTGAACTCCCTCCTAAGTGGCCCCACAAACTCCTCAGCTTCCTTCGCAAGCTCCTTAATCCTACTTGGCTTTCTCTTCTTGGAAGTAGCTTCCTGTGGCAGACCCTCCTCTACATCCTCATCTCACAATTGTCTCCTTGAAGAAGTACCTGTGGTATGAGATCCTGTACCTGGTGAACTTGAACCTGAACCTGAACCAAGTGATCTCGAATCACATGCAGATGAAACGTGTGAACCTCTCTCTATACCAGAAGTCCTTGTAGATTGTGTCTCTAAAACTGATGAAACTGTAACATGTGATCTAGTCACCCTTGAGACCTGTCACCCTGTGCCCTGACTCGCAGAACTTTGTGATGTTGTCACCTTTGGAGTAGTAACTTGTCGTTGCTCCTCAGACTCCCGAGACTTTCTAAAGGCTCACTCTTCAAATCTCACCTCCCTCCTCACCACAACTTTCGTCTGTGCAGGAAGGTATATGTGGAAGGCCTTTGAAGTCTCGTCATAACCAACAAAAATACCCCTCTCCAATAGCCTCCAACTTTGTCCTCTTCTCAGAAGGGACATGGGAATATGTAGGGCATCCAAAAATGCGGAAGTGGCCTATCTCAAGCTTCTTCTCGGTGAACATCTCTTCAAAAGTCTTACACCCCAAGGCACGATGCAGACTCCTGTTCTGTACAAAAACAACTGTGCTACAGACCTCAACCCATAGAAAGAAAGGAAGACTTTGATCATGCAACATGGCTCTAGTTGCACACACTATGGCATGGTTCTTCCTTTCAGCCACTCCATTCTGCTGTGGAGTGTAAGGAGCTGTCAACTGCCTCCTAATGCCCTCCTGTTTACAAAACTCATCGAATGCATTGGAGGTATACTCACCCCCATTATCCAATTTGAGCACATTGATCTTCTCTCATATCTGGTTCTCCACAAGAGCTTTGAACTCTTGCAACCGAAGCAAGACTTCCTCTGATTTCTTGCTTCTCAAAAAGTAGATCCAGGTCTTTTTGGAATAATCATCAATGAACGTGATGTAGTACTCAAAACCTGTCAAGGAGGTAGATGACATGGGACCACACAAGTCTGAATGTGTCAAATCAAGCACTCCCTCTGATTTGGTGTCACTGCTCGGAAAAACAGTCTTGGTTTACTTTCCGGAAGCACACCCTCTGCATACACCACTCTGCTCTGTGCTGAAATCTGGCAAACCTGTAGTCATGTCTCTCAGCATCCTCAAAGCTGAATGATGAAGGTGGGCCATCCTCCTGTGCCATCACTCACACAACTCACTATTGCTTTGTGTGTGTGCTAGTGCATGATGTGGCTGGAAGAGAAGCTTGTACAGTTTCCCACATCTAACTCCAATCGCATATGAAGTAGATGGTCCCTCTGCTTTGGGAAAGATGTACACTTTCCCATCTAGGACATATACCCCAAGGCCTTTGTCCTCAATCATGGAAACTAAAACAAGATTCTTCTTCAACCCAGGGACGTACAGAACATCCCTCAATAATATGCACTCCATGGACTCCCTCTTAAAGCGTCCCATGCCCAACTGCTCTCACCACTGTATCATCACCCAACACTAGTTCCAACCCCAAGCCTGTCTTTGAAATCCCAGTGAAGATGTCTCGAACACTTGTCATATGACTCGAAGCTCCACTGTCAATGTACCATGTGGAGGGAGTAGTGGAAGCACTCAGTGAATGCACAATGATCATAGAATGCTTAGCCTGGTCCTCCATATCCTCGCTAGTGATGGATGATGCTCTCTCTCTACAACCACCAGCAAAGAGAGAAAACTCTCTCTCAAATTTAGCAGCATATTCATCAATCTTTGCTGACGCTGCTATCTTCTATTTCTTCTTCTTCTTCTTCTTGTTAAGGCATTGTCCAGCATAATACCCAAACTTCTGACAAGCAAAGCATTTCACTTTGCTCATGTCCTTCTTCTTGCCATCCTGCTACTTGGTTCCACCCTCGAACTCTTTTTGAACTTCTTCTTCTTACCCTTACTTGCTAATGCCACATTTTCCTCATCTTCCTTGCTGTGAGATGTACTCCCCTGTACATACTCTCTCCGGGTCTCCTCCCGAATGAAGTCGTCCCAAAGACGATCCCATGAAGGCATGTGCTCATTAGCAACCATTGACTCCACAAATACAACCCATGGCTTTGTCACGCCATTCAAGGCTGTACGTACCAACTCGACACCTTGTATCACCTCCCCAACAACTCCTAGCTCATCACTTTCCTGTGTGATCTCGGTGAGGTAAGCAGTCATGTTCTCACCCTTGTTCATTCGAATACTCTTTAACTTCTCCCTTAACACCATTTTTCGATTTTCATTGGAACTCTGGTAAAGGTTAGTCAAAGCAGTCCACATCTGATGAGCATAGTCTTTACCTGATACATGTGGAATCACATGGTCTTTTATTGCATCAAGAATGATTCTTTTAGCCTTTATGTCCTTCTTGTCAAATACGACTTTAGTTGCTGCATCTGTAGGAACTGTAACTGGATTGGCTGTAGTACTGTTTACTATCTCCCATAGTTCACTATCCTGCAGTATCAACACTATTATACCCTTCCATGGGCTAAAATTTACTGCCCCACCCAACCTGTCTTCTATCCTAAGACTGGTAGCCATAATCACAAATCAATCCAAGAACCTGTTTCTTCTCAAAACCCTGTTTTCCCTTATCTCTCCAAGCCTGAAATTTATTTCTGAGTTTTATTTTTAGTCTTCACTTCTGCTCTGATACCATGAAAATTTTTGTAACCCCAACCCGGTTTCAATTTCAGTTCACTGCATATGGCTTAATGCCCAAACCCCAATATGCATGTTCATAAAAAAATAAATTTTTTAACTTGAAACTTGAAACACATGAGATAATTTCAACTTTTGCAAATTCAAAATTTTTTCTAGCAGCCTAACTTTTCAATCTCAGAAAAATATTTCAGCCACACATAATAAAAATGAGTCAGTATTTTTGACCAAAATGGTCCAGGATAAAACCCCGAAGGGAAAACTTGTCTTCAGAGAGATTTTATTATTTCTTTAGGCAAATTACAAAATTATAACAGCAGTACTTATCTCAGTATTTTACTATTTTATGTCGAAATACCTGTCAAAGTCAAACTCAAAAACTGCTGTACAACCTCCCAAAATTCAGAATTTTCAGTGCCTCGATTTTTGTGCCTGTACGACCCACATGTGTGACTGTACCTGCTGCCTTCTTGCTCGAAAATCATGCCAATGTACGGTTTGCACACAAGATTAATTGCTGTATGATTCCACCTCGAAAAACGTGCCTGCTGTATGGTACAGTGTTGTATGGTTTACCTTGAATCTGTGCTTGAAAATTTCCTTGAAAACTGAGCCTGATTTACCTCAAAAATAGTGCTGTACAGCTTACATTAAATGCTGGTACGTTCTGCAATAAATGCTCCTGTACTCCAGCAATTCTTCTCAACTTCTGTGCCCAACATTAATGGCTGAATGATTTGCAATAAATGCACAGTTTGTCTTGGGAAATGTGCCACCTTCAAATCTTGAAATTTGAACCAGAATTTTTCTCTCTCAAGGGTTTTGATTCCCTCCTCTTGCTCTTCTCTCATTTCTCAAAAATCTCTCTTGTGAAAATGAACAATGATTTCTCTCATGCCTTTCCCTAACATTTTTGTTTGAGTAACCACCATTTGAAAATCAATGGCCAATTAAATCATAACTAGATGAGATCTAGGGCCAAAATCAAATCTCACTTTTTCTCATTTAAAAGCATTTAATTACTTTTTAAATAATAAACGAGACATTTAATGCACACCCACTTTTAATTCTCATTAAAGTCACATTTAACTTTTATAACTCAACTTCATTTTATAAAGTGACTTTATAATCATAAATTCAATCTCACTCAATAAAAAAATGTTAGGGACCACATTTAAAGTGTCCTTGTCCACCCCAAGGCACAAATGAATGGACAAACACTTCCTTGGTAAAATTTCAATGGCTCCAGAATCCCTCTGGAAATCTGCTCCAAACTCCCTCTAAAGCTTCCCACCGGGTAATCTACCACCCTATGCTTGGCTCTCTTGCTCTGAGATGTCTTATCTTGCTCTCGAGTCTCCATCAAAGTCCTATCATACCAACTAACCCTCTTGGTAGAACTAAAAGAAGTAGCCTCTTGCTAACTCCCTTCAATTGAGGATGCTCCCTCAGTAATCTGTGCTGAGGATTGAATACTCTCGTCAATCCTAGGAGCTTCTTGCTCTCTGTCTATCTCAAAATCAGAACCTGTTAACCACCCAGATCCTTTTGATGTAGTTTGACCACTCACTACATACTCCACATTTCTCTGGGGACCTATTAGTATTGGCTCAATCGACACCACTCCCAATCTGTAAATGAATATGTGTTTCCTATGGAACAATACTGCATATCCATCCCTTTCCAAGGCTAACACTCAGAGTCTGTTGACCTTGAGCCCTAGAATATACAGTACTCCTGATACCTCCAGAAGTTTTCCAAACTCTAGTAGGAACCTCACTTGTCCCACTCCTCTGATAGTATGCATTGTGCCCTCAACACTCTGTACAAGTTGATCTATAAGTGTCTCTAAAGTGAGGAATGCATCTCACATCCCCGTCATGTCGTTGCAATGCCCAATGTCAACAATTCATCTCTCATCAGCCTCATTCTAAGGTTGATTACTGTCATAGCCCGACACCAAAGAACAAAGGGAGAACTCTTTCTTGAACTTTGCTGCAAACTCTTCCATCTCTGCTGCTGCTGCAGTCTGTTCATCTCTCTCCTCGCCCTTCTTCTTGTGAGTACATTGGATTGCATAGTGGCCATACTCGTTGTAGGCAAACATTTTACCTTATTCAAGTCCTTCCTTTGATCACCCTTTGAACCCTTCTTGAATTTATCCTTGCCTTTTGTTGCAAGTGCCACATCCTCATCATCATGAGCAGTAGAAGAGCTACCTTGAGCAAATCCTCTCCGGATCTCTTCTTGTATGAAATCATCCTAGCGGCTTGGGAAGATTTTCCTTGGCTACAATAGCTTCCACAAACATTGCCTATGGCTTGGTCACGCCATTCAGGGCTGTTCGCACAAGCACACCGTCCTCAATATTCTCCCCAACTGCCCGTAACTCATCTCTTACTTGAGTGATAAGGGTAAGATAAGTGGCCATGCTCCCAGTTCTGATTATCTTGATGCCCTCCAGTTTCTCTCTTAGTACCATCTTCCGATTCTCATTGGAACTCTGATACAAATTGGTTAAGGAATCCCACATTTGATAAGCGTTGTCCTTACCTAGCACATGCGGGATAACATGATCTTTAATCGCATCAAACATTATTGTCTCTGCCTTGATGTTTTTCTTTTCATAAGTTTCCTTCGCTATTGCATCTATAGGCACTGTCATGGGATTTTCAGTTGTGCTCTCTACAATATCCCACAACTCACACTTTTGCAGAAGCAAGACAATCCTATCCTTCCAAGGGCTAAAATTTGTCGCCCCATCCAACCTATCCTCAACTCCCAAACAGGTAGTCATGATCCTCTCACTGAAAACTCAATCCAAAAAGTATCTTGTTGAGCAAGGAACACCCCTTGGTCATAGATCTGGTATGTAAGCTCGCAGATCTGAATCCTGATTTCACAGATCTAATAGATTTGATATGTGCCCTCCCAGATTTGGTATGAATACTCGCAGATCTAGAATGATTGCTTTGATCTTTAAATTCTCTCTAATACCATGTGAAATGGTGATTTCCTCTTAGAGCAAAACTGGCCTCGTCACCAGCTCTGATACCATGTGAATTTCTCAATACTCTTTGAAAATACTTGACCTTAACTTGGTCTCAAGTCTCTCTATGACAGATCCGAAGATGTGTTCTGCACTATAGGACTAGATCCCGCAGCAGTAGGTCTCTACCGGATTTTAGAAGATGCCTTGGGCCCCACTACGGCTTACGGCAAACATCTCCTACATTTGGGGGAATCCCACGAGCTGCTTATTTTGAATGGCCTCCCTTGTTTCTCGAACTCTCATTTCTTCACGTGTCAGCCTCATGGAGGCGGGGCTAGTGTGGTGGACTATGCTCTAGCCAGTCAAAGCCTACTCCCCTTCATCCAAGACCTTTCCATCCTCCCCATCCCCCTAGCTGACCACACACTTCTTTCTCTTTCCCTCCGAATTGACCCCCCTCCTCCAACCCCGCTCCCCCCAGCAAACACCCCTCCCCCCACTAGACCATCTTCCGTTTTGATGAAGGCGACCCCGATATCTTTCTTTCAGACCTCCGTCAGATCCTCCCGCCTGAAGTCCATTTCTCCTCACTTGACTCAGCCACCGCCAAGTACCAACGCCTCTCGTTTGCAATCTGGAAAGCCACGCTCAACTCCTTCCCCCACTCCACTCGCACCTCCTCTGATACCAATAAAACGGCCTCCTGCCCCATGAACAAATGGTACGACGAAGACTACAAAGCACTCCACCGAGAACTCCGTCATGCCTTCCTCCACTCCTGTCCTACTTATCCCAACATACAAAAATCTCACCGTTGTCTCCTCCGTAGGAAGAAACGACACTTTATCTCCCAGAGAAGACGAGAACTCTTAGCCCTTCTCGTTCACTCCCCGAAGCAGTTCTGGTGTACCATTCGTTCCCGACGCTCCCCTTTGTCACCCGACCTTGACCTTGCCTCTATGTTCTCCCACACCTCCAAGCTGTATGACATCCCAGGTTAGGCTGATATTCATGTGGCCTCCCCCCCCTCCTCCTGCAGCCTTTTCACCAACAATGATGTCACAGAAGCCATCCGGGCAATGAGCAGCAACAAATCAACAGATGAGGAAGGCTACCAAGCATAGTTCTTCAAACAGGGTCTCCCGGTTCTGGTCAGGTACTTGGCCGATCTTTTTAATCATGTAGTGCGGGAAGGATTTCCTTCGGTTTGGTCTCATCATATCATCCATCCGATTCACAAGTCTGGAGCCACTTCTGATCCTAATAACTACAGAACGATCATGGTAGGCCACACGTTCTCAAAATTCTATGCTACAGATCTTCATATGAATCTTTCCAGGGACTTTGAACAGAGCAATCTTAGAGCTTGGGGGCAGGCAGGATTCAAACCAGCACATCAGACTATTGATCACATCTTTACTCTCCGAGCAGTGATTGAGGAGGCATGTCACCGCTCCTCGAAAGTCTATTGCTGCTTCGTAGACTTCCAGAAAGCATTTGACTCAGTTCCGAGAGAGGACTTACTGCAGTGTCTCAGAAACATTGGCGTCTCGCCGATCCTTTTGACAACCATTATGCATCTATACGATTCCGTTCGGGGCCGCCTTCGCACAACACAAGGGTTATCTGAGTTCATCCGCAGCACCGTTGGGGTGAAATAGGGTTGCCTGCTTTCCCCCACTCTGTTTGGAATCTACACTGACGAGTTGGAGGCCTTGCTCCAGGAGCACACACATGAAACAGATGGATGCCTCCTCCACCAAGTCCTGATCTCTATCCTGCTCTTTGCTGATGACATTGTACTCCTTTCTTCCTCCCTGGAAGGTTTGCAAAGACAACTTGATGCTCTAGCCCTGTTCTGTGAACTCCGGAAGCTGCCGGTGAACCTGGGAAAAACAAAGGTTATGATCTTCAATGGAACAAAGAAAACCTCAGACTTTCGTTTCTTATTCAAAGGAGAGGAAGTTGATATTACCGGTACCTATACTTATTTAGGAGTGTAGTTTTCGGGGCCTCGCTTCATTCTTCGACCAACCCTCCAGCCTCGAATCAACAAGGGGTACGGGTCTCTAGCCCTCCTCGAGAGACAGTGCTTCCGTCACCACTTCCAGCATATCTCATCCCAAATGGACCTATTAAATATCTTGATCCGCCCCATTGTTTTATATGGATCAGAGGTCTGGGGGCCCTGCCTACTAGAGTCAGATTGGGCATCGGCTGAAAGAGTCTAGATCCTCCTTCTCCGACATATCATCAAGTGCAAGCAAACAGTGCCACAACACATCATCCTTGCCAAATTTGGAGCCTAGCCCTTCTGCCTCAAGACAGTTTTCAGATTGGTCTCCTTCATACATCGGATCCGAGGTTTAGCCGACTCTTCAAAAGGCCAAGATAGGTACCTGTATTTAGCTTATTGCTCTGCTCAGACTATTGCCAGTGCTATCCACCCAGGCAGGGCCAAGTGTTGGTTCACAGCGGTCTCGAGCCTCCTTGCTTCAATGGGGATCCAATTAGATCGTCTCTCCTCGTTCCTGTACTCACTAGGTGTCCTGGGTCATCTTCTATCTATCCGACAAGAGTTGAATAAGATCATCAGAGAAGATATTTACAAGCAGTTTGTTCAGGTCACCTGGATCAACCCTCCTGGAGGGTTGCGCCTGAAGATGGCTTTTTATGCTGAACATTTCTTGGAGATCAGAGACGGGATCATTGTCCGACCCAAGTATACGCTTCGTCACTGGATGCATGCTCTTCGGATCCCTCTTAGACAGTTTAGAGTAGGATCACATAGGCTCCGGGTAGAGTCAGATCACCAGATCAATAGAGCAGATAGGGTCTGCCAACTGTACCACCTATGAGAAGTGGAAACCGAGTCACATTTTGTCTTCAGGTGCCCTGTCTACTATGAGATTAGAGGACGCTTCTACTGCTTGTTCAGAGGGCCCCAAACTCTAGCCGCTTTCTTCAGATACACCGATCAAAGATGTCTAGCACTTTATATTCAGGAGGCTCTCAAGTTTCGAGCTCAGATCCTCCAGCCTCCCACTAAACCAGACACCACATAACGGATCACCGTGTTCTTCGACATACTGCCAGCATCCAGGGGCACAAAGAGATTCATTGGTCCTGATATCAACCCTACCCCCAGATCAGTAAAGGTTGGAGGCTCTCGACCCATGAGACCTCAACGGCAGCCCTGCACCAGACCTCCCTCCAAGAGACGCCCAGGACCATCCAGATCCCATCGACAACATTCCAGAGGGTGACCCACGTCTACCGGCCCTGATTCAGGATAGCAGACACTCTTACAGTTCACTCAGTTTTCTTCATTCAACCTCGTATGTTAGGAGTACTAGACCTTCCTCGACCTTCTCGGCTCCTGGATTTGGTCCACTTGAGCTCCTTCGCCCCTGTGCAGGACTACATGACTGGAACCGGAGCAGGAATTCTCCCTTGCTTCGGCCTAGCTCGACTGGATTATCTTTACTTCTGTTTACTTCATTATTCATATTGTATTCTCTTTAAGGGAGATCGTTTGATCCTCCCACATGCATCCTCTATCATTGTAACCGACAGTCCCGTTGACCTACTTTGTGGTCATTAATAAAATTATCTTATTTATCTTATCTTATCTCTAAATCACATGCAAGTATTAAACCCCGATTCTCAATCCTAGAGAATGTATATCAACACATGCAATTTGTTTATAACATGAAACACATGAGTTCTATTTACTTCTTTTACTCAATATAGCAATCACACATAAAAATGGACATAGAAATTTTTGGTCAATGTGACCCTGGAAAAACCCTTGCAAGAAAACCAATGAGAGATAGAGTAGCTTTTATTATCTTCAAGTAGTTTACAATAGGTACAATAGATCAATCCAACAAAAACTTATCTCCGATCCAAAAGGATTTGATGTTCAAGTCTGATCTCTGATGGATAGCTGGGTAATGCGCCCCTTTGACTGAATGCGCCTCTCTCTCTGATTGTGCCTCTCTTTGAATCTGCTATCTAACTTATCATTGTAGTATACTTTTGGACCATATATTATGTGGTTATCATAGGAGACGAGGTCCACAAATTAGGGCCTCACGACCCTCTGCCTCTGGGTGACTGTTTCGGTGATAACCTTCTCTCTGACTGATTAACTCAATCACTGAGGTCAGTCCTCTCTAGTGAAGTTTGCCTCTTCCTCTCAAAGATTGCGCCCCCTTTGTCAACTAAATCAATGAATGCTCTGCAGCTGGATTCAAAATCTCTTAGAAACAATCTCTGCCTCTAATGTATCATCCCTCTGCCATAGATCAAGTGTGCTAGATCTCTACTCAAATTTGCACCCTTACTCCACAAGACTGTGCCCTCTCTGCTCAAGAAGGCACCCCTGTCTCTCATGTAGGCATTTGCCCTCCTCATGCACCGCGATTCACTCCTCTTGTTGTGTGCTCAATCTCCAAGCCCTCAACTGATGTATCTACTGCCTCAGATGGATCCTCTCTACCTCAGATAAGTGTGCTCAATCTCTCTCAGATCTGCTCACTTTCCTCTAGAATGCGCCCCCTCTCATGTAGTGATTCGCCTCATGCAATGAATTTACTCAACTTGTGTAGAGTAACTCACTACTCACAATGCTCAAGAAGCTTGCCCCCATTTGCCTCTGCTCTCCATTATAAGCTTTTGGTGTCTTTTAGGGTTCCAAAACCCTAACCTACTTTTCATGCACATCTCATCAACTTGCATCATGCAAGTCACACTACTGCATTAAAAACTGGTAAATTCCGACATTCCTTGCATGCAGCTGGTAAAAGTCTCACAAACCTCTGCATGTTTCCACCATTGGATCCATGCCAACTGGTATAGTGTTTATCACACACGACATCAATGCTAAGCATCTGTCAATGTACCTTCATGCTAAGCATCAGCTCATGAAGGACATCCCGAGATACAAGTCTTAACACACAAACCATTGATGTTGAATTAGTGGATGGACTAACCAATCCAGCCTGTAATGTACTTGTGAACCATTGATGCTGAATGATGAATTCTGTAACACTGAGCTCACCTTGAATGAAATCCATGAATATGTACTGTAGATTAACACCTAGATTTGTAAGGTCAATTTTGTGTTAATATGGTACATACAAAATTCATTAGCATGTGAGTGTGTGGACAACAAAATGGAGAACTTCTGGCATTTTGAAATTCACTATCATCAAATTTAGTAGCTGATCAGGCATGAGAATCTCAATATGCATTGTTGCACAATTCAAAATTGAATGATATACATCTTTTTGACATGCTTGGTCCATATAAGTTAGTGTTTTTTTGGGATGAGCATTTGTTTTCGATATGACCATCAGGCAAAGGTGATACATTAGCAGTGTAATGGTCATATCATTGTATTTATTAGGTATTAAATTGTCATATCTTTATATTTATTAGTTATTAAGTTGACAGGACACGAAGTAGTGAATCTTATGTCACATTATTAAAGGGAGTTAACACATAATGTGTTAATGAGGCATTAATTATGTCTTAACTAATGTTCGCTAGTTGTACGGTTGATCTCCTCCCCCCTAGAAACTATGATGTACATGTGATTTTCATGATGAAATAATACATTTCTCTCTTCAATTCTGCAATATTAAGTTCAGTGGGTTAAAATAAGTGCTGCAGTATTGTGTGCATGCATAAATCTTATACATTTAATTTAAATTTTAACTAGACTATCTGGAGGTTGGTGGGGGTTGTCACAGTCAAACTATGTTATGGGTCTTATCAATTCAGATGGTTTTTCTTTATTCATTTGGAGCAAGTCTCTTTTTGTGGACCCATCTAAAACTGCTGATCCTCGTGATATTTAAAGCCAATGTCTTCAAACTCTTCCACCAAATTCCTTTATAAAGGAAGTATTCTTTCACTGCTAAATTTTGGATGCAAATGGATAAGCATAACTTTAGGCTTGTGAATAAAGTTCAAAAGTTTGTCATATTATTACTATTAGTTGCTTGCCCTAGTCCAGCATAAAAAATAAAATAATGTCCCTTATGGACTTTCTAACTATTTCCTCTTCTTACTTGACCTAGATCTTTCTTGGAAGCCCCATCAAAAGTTTCATTGGTAGGCATAAGTTGATCTCCTAGTTTGATATCTTCATGACTGTCTATTAATAGATTAGATTCAACATTCTCAGGGAATTAGGGACAAAACCATTGTTCTGATATTCTCATTGGTTATTGATTAAGTAATAAAAAATATTTTGGTTGCAGTGTTGCATTTATTTGATTATTGGTTGACTCTTGGATGCTGCATAGACCTGTTACGGGGATATTCATGTTACTGCATTTCAATAACTTGACAAGAATTTGGTTGGCACTTTCTTCTAAATATTTTGTGAATATTATATAGGTTGAGAAACCAAGCCTATATTTGAGACACAGCTAGAGTTATTGTTTTGTCCTTTTCAGGCTACATGACCCAATGAACTTTGATTGCAAGCAAGAAACACATTTTATCTGACAGACAACTACGCAGGGACACATGAATTTAGTTATTATTGTCATTGTTATTTGGGAGCTATACGATCCACTGAATTTTTAGTGCCTACGGCATGTATATTGAATGTGGCATACATACACATAGATTTGTGTGTACTTAGGCTGTCAATCTAATATACTAGTAATGCCTTAGATGTGGCTGTCCCAAATTCTGCCACCGTTAAGGATTTAAAGTCAGCAGTGGTGAAGAAAGTGAATGCGAAGGAGCAATCACAAATGGGCCATCGTCACATTTCATGGTAAGAATTGTTTGTTTATTCCAAAGGACCTTTTTTTCTATAAGAAATGTAGAAGTCTTAAAGTTCTCAAGGATTGAATGAAGGATGGTATTGAAATTTGTTTCTATATGAAATGTAGAAGTCTTGCTTAGCAAAGATGCCAAGCTGTTAGAACCTGATGCATATTCGGACTTTATCTCTGCTTTAGTGGCATTGAGGAGGAGGGCATAAGTGCCATTGTATATACCCTCCCTTTTTTTTATTTTGATGATGTAAATATATCTATGTGAATATGAGAAGTATCATTTCGAAAAACAAAGATGGGATAGGTTAAAATGTAGAAGTGTATCAGTGCTATTGAATGTCATAAGAGATACATTCATTGTTTCTTTTTGGTTTGCCATAGAAGCTTATATTTTATAAATAAAATTTCTCAACCAAAAATATGTTTGTTAAACGAACACGGTTCATTTACTAATAAATAGCCAAACTTAGGAAATACAATAAACTGAAATCCATATATATAGTAATAAATAATTATATAATGAATAGATGAATTAACTGGTCACCATGGGATAGTCTACTTATATATGCATTGACTGGTCACCATGGCTAAATGGTCATGTTCCTTCATTAGAATGTGACACTTCATTAATTATACTATTATTATTATTTACCTATTGATTGATGTTTATTTATATATATTTATGTCCATTACATAGACTTTCCCTTCAGAAATACTTTGTCCTCAACATATTTATGGAAAAGACTATCTCTTGTTCTTGATCGTAATGCTTTCTCATGATCCTCTGTACTTGTTGCTGCGATAGTTGATGATACAAGACAATATGATCTTCTAAGTGCTGAGCATAATTGTCGAATTGTGAAAGGGTTTGACCACCCTAATTCATTTTTCTGCAAAACCCTGTGGCAACAACTCCCGTGATTTAGAAAATGATCAGATTTCACATTTGAGCTTCTTTCCAGTATAGTAGGATACTAGGATCTTTACTTGGCTTCATATATTGATTTTGTCTTTGATTAGTTCGTTGATGACTTATATAATTAGGATGATGATAAGGTATCCTTGTATCTTGAGTCGTGCTTTTGGAACCTTCAACTTCTGATACTTTTGGGGTTTTATTGGTTGATCAAATCTTGATTGGGTCTATATTGGTTCCTTTCTCCAATATCTGGGTTTTTATCTATGAAGATTTGTATTTCAACATGGTCGGTCATTGTTTCTTTATCAATTGTTGGTTCTTTGTTGATAACTTGCTCTAGCTTTCCTTGTAGTGACTTCTTATCATTCTTTAGCTTCTTGATTTGGGTATGTAAGCTTTGATTATGCACTCTTAGGCTGGAAAGTTCTTTATCGTTCTTTGGCTTGCCGACTTTATGCTTAATGTCTTGGTTTTTTGATTGCTTATCTTTAATCTTTTGATTTGTTTAACTAACCTCCGATTAAGGTTCCTTAGGGTAGAAGCTGCTTTATCTTTTGCTGATAACTTCTTCTCAAGATCTTGATTCTCCTGTTCTAATTTATGATTGCATTGCTTCATGTCCTTTGACTTCTTGTAGCCAAGAAATCTCTTCATCACTTTCTAGTAAGCTCTTTTCAAATTTCTTCATGAGATCTTTATTTTCCTGTTGTAATTTATGATTTCACTCTTGATTGTTGTATGTTTTCTTGGTTAATTCCCCGATTTGTGTATGCATTTCTTGATTGCTATTTACTAGGTAAAAATTGTTTCCACATACTAAGGATTCCATGGTTAAATAACTATATGTAAATTTTTTGTAATAAGTGGGTGCACAGACGTGCGTGTTGCTGCCTAATTCGCACCTCGGGTCAAGTGGCAGAAATATTTAAGTCACTGGGTGCGACCTTAGGGGCAAGCAAGAGTCAAGTGCTGTCATGTAATGTTCCGTTTTTTTATAAATAGGGAATTGATTGAGGACCTTTAATACCAAGAGCACATTAGGACAATTATTCAATCATATGTACAGTAAAGAGGGCCATCATAGTTATTATCATAAAGCATGCAGGCCTTATTTCTTCAGTATTAAAGTCAACTTGAAATTAGAATTACATGCACGCAAAAGTGACATAAACCCTAAAAGTGACATGCAAACGCTAAAAGTGCATAAGGATCTATTTAAGAAGGGTTATGGGACTAAAGGGCATATCTATTGTTATTGTTGATTGATTTTGGAGTTTCGAGCAGCAGCGGCAGTTGGGGTTGGAGACGGTGTCTTCAGCTAGCGAGGGTTCGACAGTGAGATATCTGCCCTAGTCTCTTATTGGGATAGATCATCCAGGTTTATCCATTGCATCTATCATATACTACAGTATTAAGAGATCCAACACATTCTGAAGGGTTATTAGCAGATCCATGTTTTGCAGCCGGAAGTAGCACGGAAAACACAGAAGGATTCGCTGGGACCACAAAACCTAGTCTTTCCTCCGCATGTCAGCTTCCTCTTTCTCAGCAGGCCTATCCTACGGTATGCAGTGATGATCAACAATAAGTTTGCTTGGCTGGAGCAGTTATCAGCCAAACAGATCAGTTGGGGGCGTGAGTAGCAGAACTACTAATCAATTCATTAGGGCACTTAGAGGCAGCCAAACCTTCGCATGTGCCAGGCCATCTCTTCGGCATCAGCAGACAGACAAGCTCTAAAAGTTTTAGCTCGAACGGACCTCTCCTCCTACAAAAATGTCACCTTCAGTCTAGAGGGTTTTTACGGTATTGCGGGGCGGTAACACCGAAGGAAAAGAGCATTATTAGACCACCCATCCGGATCCTTATGCATGCAGCTATCTTTGGAGTCGTTATCAGCCATAATATCAGTGGTAAGTGTTAATTTCTCTCTGCAAAACCCTAACCCTAATTTCTCTCTGCAAGTTTGCATGCATGGTTATTTTGCAAATTTGTATGAGATTGAGTGTGTGAGTCAGCACTATCATAGAACATTAGAGAATATTAGTATTTGGGATATTACAGTGGTATCAGAGCATGATCCTTGCCAGCTGTGGGCACATAGCAATTGAATAAAAGTGCATGTTGATGCATGCGTTTACATGCAAATGCATGTCAGAACACAGGTTTTTCTTTGCCAGTTTGTGAGAACATGAAGACAATGAGAAGGATCTTGACTGGAAATTGGCAGAGGTTAGCAGTACTTCAACACTTGCCTCGATATCAGGAGTATCTAGCCTTGGATGATGAGGTATGTGCCACATTGTCCTTTCAAGATTATTACACCATCAAGTTCGGGAGCTAGCCCAAGGATTTGGATGAGGATCTCCTTAAAGGCATAGTTGGGGGAGGGAAGAAAGATGAGCATGAAGGACAGGTTGTTGGTGAGCTTCATTTGGAGTTAACAGTACATGATGAGGATGTGCATGAGGAGATCGCATTAGAGCCATCCTGTGAGTCTGGCGACACAAGCACATTCGCTAGTCAGATTGTGGACAAGCCGTGTGATGAGTTGGAGTTGGTACACTCTTCATCACCTACAACAGGAGTCTAGACAGTTATGACAGGCGAAATGCATGAGGTGCAAGGCAATGAGCACACCAGTTGAGACAGTGAGCAGTCACACATGGAGGTTAGGAAGAGTTTATACATGCATGAGATAGA
Organism: Pseudotsuga menziesii; assembly: GCA_001517045.1. NCBI lineage: Eukaryota > Viridiplantae > Streptophyta > Pinopsida > Pinales > Pinaceae > Pseudotsuga > Pseudotsuga menziesii. Next base: position 392,931 of record LPNX010384640.1, on the reverse strand, counting down.
GCTTCCAGATGATAGTCACCGAAAGAAGATTGAACGTGTTAAAGAAAGCATTCTAGCGATGAAAGAGAGGACGAAGATACTTCGAGACACCATTGTACAACGAGATGTTGAGCTTACAGTTCTTCGAGTTGTATGTATCAAGTCAGCGGTCAGGATTTCTAGTATTGAACAACAGTTAGATTGCTTGATGGGGAAGCAGGAGAAACATACTATTGCATTTCAAAGCAGTCCTCTTAAGAAGTACTTAGACAGGGCTTGCAGTAGCTTGAGTCCACATTTGCATAATGGCGGATGGTTTTTACAGGTTGGCTAGGATCGAGAAATTGGGCAGCAATATATGAGCATTCCAATTGAAATCAGAAGGGCAGAATGTCAGCTTGGTAGGATTATTCCTTGTGATGGTGCTTATGGACAAGGTGCTTTTTGGGGGTCTGATGAGATTAAGGGGTGGTGTCCTATTGAGTGGGCGATTCTTGGGAATCCATTCCTAGCCAAGGGTATAGTCCCACAAGAGCCTTGGGATATTTGGGATGAAAGATGCACAAGTTTGCATTGGGATCGAGGTGGGAGACCTTATGAGGGATGGATACAATGTTTACTGATGGGGTTACTTGGGAGTCTACATGATGCTCCTTGTGTCGATACTATTCAAGGTAGCGGTGGATGCATTTTGACCTCTGTAATTCTCAGATTGATTTGGGACCCTGGGATTACAGTGACTGGCAGCTTAGTGATTGCTAGAGGATGCTTTGAGAAAGTCACTTGGGATGGTACCTTGTTTATACCGTGGTTAGTTACTCTACTTCTAGGAGGCTTCATGGGATATCTTGTGATGGTACCGTGCAGTGCAGTGCTTTGAGCAGAGGATGGTACAGATCTCCTAGGATAATTTGGGACCTTGGGGTCATGCCTGGATTCAGTTGGTTCAGTTTGATTGATTGTGGAGTTGTGTTGGCATTGCTTGAGGACAAGCAATCTTTGGTGAGGGAGGACTGTAATGTTCCGTTTTTTTATAAACAGGGAATTGACCGAGGACCTTTTATACTAGGAGCACATTAGGACAATTATTCAGTCATCAGTATAGTAAAGAGGGCCATCAGAGCTATTATCATAAAGCGTGCGGAGCATGCAGGCCTTATTTCTTCAGTATTAAAGTCAACTTGAAATTAGAATTGCATGCATGCAAAAGTGAGCATAAACCCTAAAAGTGACATGCAAGCCCTAAAAGTGCATAAGGATCTATTTAAGAAGGGTTATGGGACTAAAGGGGATATCTATTATTATTGTTGATTTATTTTGGAGTTTCGAGCAGCAGCACAGCATGCAACCGTGGCAGTTGGGGTTGGAGACGGTGTCTTCAGCTAACGAGGGTTCGGCAGTGAGATATTTGCCCTAGTCTCTTATTGGGATAGATCATCCAGGTTTATCCATTGCATCCATCATATACTATAGTATTCATAGATCTAGCACATTCCGAAGGGTTATTAGTACTAAGTAGATCCACGTTTTGCAGCCGGAAATAGCAGGGAAAACACAGAAGGATTCGCTGGGACCACAAAACCCAGTCTTTCCTCCGCATGTCAGCTTCCTCTTTCTCAATAGGCCTATCCTACGGTATGCAGTGATTATCAGTCATAAGTTTGCTCAGCTGGAGCAGCTATCAGCCAAACAGATCAGTTGGGGGCGTGAGCAGCAGAACTGCTAATCAATTCGTTAGGGCACTTAGATGCAACCAAACCTCCGCATGTGCCAGGCCATCTCTCCGGCATCAGCAGACAGACAAGCTCAGAAAGTTTAAGCCCGAACGGACCTCTCCTACAAAAACGTCACCTTCAGTCTGGAGGGTTTTTACGGTACTGTGGGGTGGTAACACCGAAGGAAAAGAGCATTATTAGACCACCCATCCGGATCCTTATGCATGCAGTTATCTTTGGAGTCATTATCAGCCAGAATATCAGTGGTAAGTGTTAATTTCTCTCTGCAAAATGCTAACCCTAATTCAACTATATTTTAGGGCATTTTTACATGGCGAGTTTGCATGCACAGTTATTTTGCAAATTTGTATGAGATTGAGTGTGTGAGTTAGCACTATCATAGAACATTAGAGATTATTAGTATTTGGGATATTACATGTCACTTGATCTTGAATCCTCCGTCTAGGCTCTCTCCTAGCGAAGCTGAGGGGGGTGGTCCATAGTAAAATAATCCAAAGCTGTTTTAATCTATGAAAATAAAACAACTAATCTAGGATATGTAATCATATAAAATATTGTAACTAAGAAAATCTGCAAAATAAGTTAAATCACCAAGATATAAATGACATTCACTCAACACATTAATTAATTTAAATGCTCATAAATAAATGACACGATAAAGACTAGTGTTGTTGGAGTGCTTGCGTGTAAGGGGGTTGCTAGTGATGTCTCAATAAGTATTGCAGTTGTGTAAGTTAGTTCGTTTTAAATTAATTAGATGAGTGATTAAGGAGTGGATTGATTGTTGGTCAATTTTATTAAAAATGTGGTAATGATCTAATTATTAAGGGAACATGAGATTCCAAATATACACGAGGGGTACGAGGAATATTTCCGGATTTACTAGGAAGTGGCTCTCACAGTGACGTGTGGGATAGATGGAGTCGTGGGGTTGTGTTCAACATTACACCAATAAGGATGTAGCCTAACGGGGCCCCACGGTCACTTTCTAGTAGTTCCCGCTTAACTTGAAGAATTTCCCCACAACTTTAGTAATGTTGAAAAGTGCCTGATTTTCACTTCGAGGATTAATTTGGATATTAAACTAATTACTAGTCACTCCAATTCATTTTTGAGTGTTCATCGATCCAGCCAATGGCCTGCAGTGTTCATAAGAGAATACGGGAATTGAAGCCTTGTTTATTTTAATATTTTTAATCTTAAATGTGAGTTGTTTAAATCAATGTACCGATACTCTCGTTTTCGAGAACATAGTCGGATTCGTTAATTTTAATGCAAGAAATTAAAAAAACTTAAAAAATTGCAAAAATTGCAAAAATAAAAAGGAAGCGAATCCCCCCTAGGGGGATGAGGTGTGGGCACTTGGATGCCCATTTTCTTCTCTTTTTTACAGTGATTACAATAAATAATATTTGTGTTTCTCTCTTGGATAGGAAACACAAATTTACAAGTTTTAAGGCCTCAGAAAAATGACCACAGAAGAAAGAGTGAGAAGAGGGGTCTTTGAATGGCTTAGATCTTTAAAATTTTGCTAGAGTGCCTCTCTGCTCGATCATCTTTTGCTGCAAAACAATGAGTAAATATAAGCCAAAGATGCTAGATAATCATTTAAAAGCATAAAAAATTTAACAAAATTTTCAAGTACTTTAAAGATAGAAAATTTTAAATGCTAGATTAGTACTTGTTAAAAGCTAGATCCTATAAAATATTACTTTTTAAAATCAGATCTAAACTGTCAAGTGCATATGTAAATCAGATTGGTAAGATATTCTCTAATATATTAATGAGATTTAACTATGCACTAAGAACTAGTAGCCGAAAAGAAGCTTGAAATTTATGTCGAAAAGGTGTCCCCAAGCTTGAACGATAAGCAAAGAAAGGAAAGGAGATGTCCACAAAGTGTTATCAGTGGGATGAAGTCTTTTCTTCAAGAACTATTGAAGAAGAAGTAGAGCTAACATGCTCATCTAGACCTCCAGCTTAGGCAACCTGTAAAAACTCTACAAAACTTGCAATGGGGATTAAATGCTGGTGTTACCCAATAACAGATACTTAACAAAAATATGAATTCAAGCAAGAATAATCATAAATTCATAAGCATTCTATTACAAATAACAATAACAAGGAATCATGAAAGTATTACTTCCTATCTTACTAGAACATAGTTCCCTTCAAAAGACAACAATTCTGAACATATACAAGCTTGTGGAAAATCTGTCGATTACCTCAATATTGCATAAAACAACATACATCCAAACACCATAGACCACACTTGCATCAGCCTCCAAAGCCTTTTATTAATCAATGATGAAAAACTTACAACAGAGTACAAGCAAAGATTCCACTCTTCTTGATGAAAATGGAGGAATGAGTGCCTGCTTAAATAGAAAACCCAAGTAAGAGAGGCGGGCACATTTCTTCAAGGAGGCGCTAGCTCTGAGTGAGTTGGATGTGAAGTGGATCAAGGTTGGCACAAGGTGTAAACAATGGCAACATCTTATGACATAGATGGCACTTTCCACAACTTCAAACTTTTTCCAAAGCAAGGAGCTTTTCCACTCATGCCTGCGCCCCCACCTGGAGAGTTGCGCCCCTCTTGGAGATGAAACTTCCAAACTTCAAAAACTTTCCGAAACGGTAAGTTTTGACTTTCTAAACTTGCCTGGGTACTTGCCACTTTGCTTTTCCAAGTCACAAAAAATGATTTCGGCAAAGTTTCTTTTATTTTTTTTAATTGCCGAATTTTTTAATTATCTCATTTTTTTTGTCTTTTTTGGGTTTTTCGAGTAATAATTAATTTTGGAGATAAATAATTACTCGAAAACTTAGGAAAATGGGTTTAGGGGTTAAGTGGGTGCTCTGAGTTAGAAAATGAGCACCCCATGGCAAAAACAACCTCCTAGCCCCACTTTTATGACTTTTTAAACTTTTACAATCAACTTATTAAAAATAAGCCTGTAAAAACGGAAAAAATATTTTTTTTCTTCTGGAAATTAAAAAAACCTATGGGGGACTTAGGACATGTTCATAATGACTCAAAGTAATGATTTGCATGGTAATATACATCGACACAAGTTTTGATAACCTCCCAAGGCCTAACCACCAAGCCAATTATTCCAGCTTTGGAGGCTTGGGTGAAAAACTCGGAAATTATTTATCGTTTAAAAATGATAGATAATTAACAAGGAAAAAACACCCTGGAATAATGCATTGATGACTAAGTACTAGGAAACCAAACCTTTTACATAAAGTCATCATGATAACTCATTTTATTACAATTCTCCATGGGGTATGAACGATGAACATGTTAAAAAAGGGCCTAAAAAGGCCTGCATGGACTTCTGAACTTGAAAATTGAACAAGTAATTGTTCATCCTTGGCGGCTCAGTTAGAAATCCAACTTAGTGCAACTTAGTTGGTAATAGTGTGAAAGTCCCACTAAATATAATAATAACCTTCTTTAAAACTTAGGTAATCTTTCTTAAATACCTTTTAATTTTCTCAATTGAGAATCCTTTATTTTTTAGAAGGAAATGCTTATATTCCTTATACTTTTAGAAAATCAGATGACTTGCTTTTATGTTAAATAACGATACCTTTGTGATATCTAAGTGATGTTCACTTATAATAACCTTTTGATCACTTCCACTGGATACAAAGGAACTTTGTATTTTACATATATTAATATATTAATCTTATTTCAGCTGTAATACGATCCCTCACAAATTAAAATACAACAAAATAAGCCCACTTAAATCTCTTCATGGAATCATTTAATAATCAAATAGATTTTTTGACTTTCCCCTTGATTAGAAACACAAGTTTATTAAATCACCTCTTTTGATTTTAAATTATAAAATGTATGATATTCAATTATTAATATAATAATTTTGATTAGTGGTGATATAGAAGGGCACATCTTCCCAACCACTTTATGGCTTAGGCGAGTTATGATCACCACTAATATACTTACAATGAGTAATCCACCTCCAGTGTGCAAGTCCATCATAGACCATCCAAGGGCTAATCATACACCATGCACCACAAATCTCATGAAACAACCCCAAACATGGTATAAAAAGTTTCAGATTAACCCCGAAAGCTAACATGTACAACTATGTGAAGGGGATGTCGTTCTTGATGGGTTCTTTCATTAAAATTGAGTTGGTTCCTCAAGTCAAAGGTGGATTGAGGCCCATGAAGAGAGGTAAACAAGACATATTTTGATGATTGAGATGGTTGTGACGAAGTGAGAATGGGATGAGTATCTAAGGATGCAAGCATACTAGATGTCTCATCTATAGGTCAATTTGTTGCAAGTGGTGGATTGTTTTCTTGTTCTATAAAAGATGGGGCCCTAGATTTCTCTTTTTTTTCTTTTCTTCTTTACCTTATGTTGTTGTGCAAGTTTAACTTTATCTTATGTAGTGTTCCAGATAAGGTTGAGTTTAGACATCAAGGCACTTGTGTTTTTCGTATGTTTAGATTGATGACAAGTGGGAATAGCTTCCTCGTGAGTTTTTTGGTGCTGCTTAAGGACCCTAAAGGGTGACTTAGGTTGAAGGGAATTGATGTACATTCCCTTAAGTTGTTGATTGGAACAAAAATGGCCCGTCATGTAGGTTGTGTCATGCCACTGTTGAACAAAGGAGTTGGATTCCTTGTTCTTGTTTCATGGTCATGAGGGTTTTAAGCCCAACAACAAGTAATTTAAAGTTGTCAAAGTGTCTTTGAAAGAGGTCTACAATTTTTGAAAGGTTAAAATGGATTAACCAAGTAATCTATGAAGCCATTTTAATGCTTTTCCAATCAAGGTCTTGGGAGAGTTTGAGGACAAAAGGATCACAATGCATAAAATTCACTCATGTAAGAGAATACATCTATGAGCTATATAGGTTTTTACTTGGGGTGCCCACTAAATTTTGGACACTTGGATGGTAAGGGGCTGCTCAATTTTCATTGGCATTCAGTTCACGTGAAGATGAGAAATACCAATATCAAGGCTTAGAAGTTGCGTCCATCCATAATTTGGGTAGTGAAATGGAACTTGGGCCATTCAATCATGGAATAAGGAGGGAAATGAAATCCTAACACATATCCATAGGATGGAGGAGAACAACCAAAATTAAAGGAAATTTGAATTGTAATGGCTGTGATTTTTGTTAAGTTGTAACTTCTCCAAATCTAAAGCATTGCTTTGGAAAGAAAAGGGAATATTATGTGTGAAAGGGAAAGAAGTTCCAGCCATGTTTTGTGCACTGATGTCCATATTTAAATGTGTATTCAGATTTGTTTGTGTTCGTAGTGCTGAATGAAGTAGAAAATGAAATCTCGCCTTTCCCATATGTAACATGAATGAAAGAGCAAGGAAATAAACAATGATTTAAACATGTGTCCCACTATGATCTCCAAAAAAGTGTAGGGGAGAGAGGAGGGCAAAGAGACCGACCTGAAACTTATTGTATACAAAGCACAAAACTAGAGCTGAATGGAGGCAAGCTCCCCTATGGTTGCCAACTTTGGGCTAAAGAATTAGCATAACAGGAAGTTGATAATCTCTATCTAAAATTGAGCCCTAAGTTCATTGATTTTCCTTTAAATTATCTGTTAGAATCATTGAGGAAACAGATGAAAACAACTGAAAATATTCCCTAAAACCCTACTCCAAAGAGCACACAAGCAAAGGGTGAAAGCAAACAAAGTGAAACAAACAGCCTCAAGAGCAATTCCTTGTTGATTTTGTACGTAGGAAAGTGTTCTCCTATTGACTTTGTGCCTAAGTCACTCAAAGGAGAAAAGTGACATGACCCTTGGCATTAATTTCATGAGATGTGAAATTAATTTCACTTTAGAGTTATAAAGTGACTTTTTAAATATTTAATGAGTAGTTGAGTAAAATTAATTATTTATGGAGAGAAAAGTGATTTAATCTCGACAATTGTTTTTTTAATCTCAAGATTCAATTAGGGCCCTTGGATCACGAGACCATTCAACTACCCTCATTAACCAAACAAAAAGGCTGAGGCAAAGTGAAGAGGCACATTCATTCATCCAAGAGAATTGGAGAGCATGTCGACTTCTTGAGAAGAGGAGGATGCAGGAAAGAGAGAACTGGCATGCATTCCTAGGCACTGTACAGCAGCAAGTACAACATGAAATTGAGGAAATAGCAGGCAGCACGATTTCCTATGCAGTGGAAAAATTTTCGAGGAGTGAGATTGGGAATTTATTGCAGTCTGTACAGCATAAAAGTACAGCAGTCTTCCTGTAGCAGACAGCACGATTTTCAAGGGCAAATAGAGCACAGAAATCGAGAAATTAATTCACTGTTACAGTGGCCACAAAAACCAAGGTGGAAGACTGATTCTGGGCAGGAAATTCGAGGAAGGTACAGACTGAAAGTTGACAGTCCGTAGAGTGCTGAGAAGGCACGAATTTCAAGGCTGTTTCTGCACAGAAAACAGGACAACTTCAGCACAGTTTTCGAGGTAAAATTTTGGTGTTCTTCCGGGTTGAGATAAGCTGTGCATTTACTGTTGATAAGAATGCTGTGCCTTCACTTCTATTGAAGAAAAATAAAAATACTTTCTCTCACAGGTTTTCCCCAGTTGGGGTTTTTCCTGAGGCTTTTGCCTAACTCTGAGTCTGAAATTTTTTATGTGTGTGCAATTACTTTCTGCTCCAAGTCTGTAATTTTTTTTTCTTCAAGTGTTTCATGTTCAGATTTGTTTATGAGTGACGTTCCATTTTCAGCAGTCACATACTGAATGGGTTTGGGCATTAAACAATGTGAAGTCTGAGAGACTTGAAACCGGGTTGGGGAATGAACAAACTTTTACATTCCTTACCCAAAATAAAGCAACAAGAAATAAGTTCAGTTGTGTAAGAATGAATGAATGTAATAGATTATAGATGCCTTCAAAATGTCGCTTGATGATGATTTGAAAGAGTCATCATGTTGTGCTTGAGTCTAGTTGCTGCAGGTAGGTTTGTTATGGTTGCAAGGGAAAGGACAACTCACAAAGTGAATGGATGGAGGAAGGAATCCCAAGCCAAGCAAGTGCAACAACCAATCAAAGATGAATGCTCAATAATGTCCCCAAAGTGAATGGATGCTTGAAGAGGAGCCAAGGTTAGATATGGCAACAAATTGACATGATTTCTCTCACTTCCATAGCCAAAACAATATTAGAATCACTCCATGACAACGTACATCAAAACATATGTACCTATAATGATGTGTTAATTTTCCCAAAAATGCTGAAAAATACCTCATTTTATACAAAAACCACACATGAATGCTTAGTCCCCATAGGGTAGTAGGGTCTTGTCCATGACAACTCTATCATGTGTAACAACAAGAAGATCATGCATTCCCTTGTGAGAAGACAGACTTAAGAGGTTGGTAGAGTCTTCACAAGTAGAAGATGGTTTTTGACTAGGTTGATAGGTGTAGGACTTGAGGGGGTTTCAGATGGCTACAAGAATTCAAGGAAAAGGGCTATTACACCCACAAAAGGGACTGTCTTGTGGCTGTTACACCCTTGTACAGTCCAAAAAAAAAGGGGACGGAGCCCTAGGTGAGAGGCCAAGGGGAAGGGGAGGCCTGTGGGAGGAAGGGAGTAGGTCCAAAGAGGGAAATAGGGGTGTTTTAGGGTAATTTTTAGGTCCGTGTTTTGGTAAATTTCAGGGATTTTATATTTTTTTTGGGTTTTAGGGCTTCCTAAAATTTCGCTTTAGGGTTTCTAGGTTCAATAAGGGTAGGACTAATTTGTAGGAGGGAGGTTTGAAATTATAGAAATGCCCAAAATTCACGAAAATTATTTTTGATTTTTTAGGGTAACAACAACAAACGGGGTGTCCAAGCATATGGGTTATTCAAGAACCCGAAAGCTGATTTATTCTCTTGCCCCGATTTAAATACCATGATGGATGTAGTGGTGATTGATCTTCCCCCTGTGTATGGCATGTTGCTATCGAGGAAATGGGCTGCTGGGTTAGATGGTTACTGTTAGAATATATTATATTCCTTGGAAGGTAATAATGTCTTTGTATTATGTCAGAAGTTGTATACAATCTTATGTAAAAAAGTAATACATTTAACTCATAGTTATAAGGTGTTGTATTTACTTGTGTAGAGTATTTGTCCATAGTTTTGTATTAAGAGATGTTATTTTGGAGAATTATATTATCCCGCATGCAATATGTGAGAGTAATTTCTCCTCATCTCTAAGTATATAATAGGGTCAAGTGAGTCTCTAAATATCATGTATTCTTGATGTAGTAGTGGTACTATTGTGACACTGTTGTATATCATCTATATTCTTTGGGGTATTTATGTTTTGCTCTCTTGTAAGATTGGAGAAGACATTCTAGAGATAATAGAAGACTACCTTCCCGTGGATGTAACCCATTAGGATGAACTACATATATCTATGTTTTCTTGTCCTTTTCTTTTCCTGTTCTTATCTTTTATGATGTGTTCTTGGTTGCTTAGATAGGTTAACTAGTTTAACTTGACTCTACTATTCTAACATGGTATCAGAGCGGGTTGCTATGATCTAGTACCTTCTATAGCTTTCAATTAATAATGATTATCTTTTGGGCATTGTCATTTTGTTGTAGAATTGCTTTCTACTTGGTAGCCACTAGGTTTCTCTTCAGATCTAGGCATATTTTTGCATTTTTTCTACCCTAACCCTAACTTGTTGTGTAAGATTTTTGTAGAATTTTTTCAAGGGTTTCTTGATGTTTTTTCTGTAGATCTACATGATTTCGGGGCTCTCCTCAAGGAGATCTTTCTTTCGATTATAAAAATGACATTTATAAAAAATGGTTGTAACTTGGTCATTTTTTACCGGAATTTTTATTATAACCTGTTTTTGGAATTGGAAACACCATTCTGGATCCACCCACGCGACCAGAACAAAAAACTGGGTATTTCTGGGCTTCCTTTCGATAATAAAAACGACAGTTATACAAAAAGTCTGTAACTTGGTCATTTTTTACCGGTGTTTTTATTATAACCTGTTTTTGGAATTGGAACAACCATTCTGGATCCACTCATGTGACAAAAACAAAAAAATTGGGCATTTCTGGGCTTCCTTTCGATAATAAAAACGACAGTTATAAAAAATGGCCGTAACTTGGTCATTTATTACTGGTTTTTTTATTATAACCCGTTTCTAGAATTGGAACAGCGATTCTGGATCCACTTTTGTGACCAGAACAGAAGACTGGGCTTTTCTGGGCACATTTGTTTCATAGGGTTGTAAGTGAAAGTTTCTCCTCTTTTATTTACTGTGTTTTTAACTGTGCTTTTGCAAATTCAGATCAGTAAAGTGTAACTGTTTTCAAGTTCTTCACTATTTTTTTGTCATTTTTCAGTCTTAGGGTTTTTTATTTCTAGACAAAATTGCACTCATTATGACTTCCGAAGTAGCTTCTGTTCCTGAATTAGTTGGTTCTAACTATCTTGCCTGGAAGAGAAAGATGATTGATGTTCTCAGGAGTAAGAATCTTTGGAGGTTAGTTAATGGTGAACACAAGACACCTACTGCTGCTGATGATTTGGCTATATGGGAAGCTAAAGGTGATCAAGCATGGGGGCTCATTGGTCAAACTGTTGCAGATAGTTTTCAGGTAAGTATTGAGGCAGAAGATAGCCTGGTTCAGGTATGGCAAATTCTTTCCTCTTTATTTGATAAATTTGATGATGTTTTTGCATATTATCTTGAAAAGAAGATCTTTGACCTCGAACCTGCTGACTTTGAAAGAGTTGAGTTATATCTTGCTGAATTGAAAACTTTAAATGAGAAATTAAATAGTTGTGGTAAAGATTACAAGAAAACTGACACTGCTCTTATTATTCTTGTAGAACGTAAAATGCCATCTTGTTTTGATCTGTTCATCCAAACTAGGAATAGAGCTCTAGAATTGTCTCAAAGTACTATGAAGCAAACTTTTGATGATTTTTGTAAAGGATTAATCAATGAGCAAGAAAGGTTCATTGTTTCAGGACAACTCACAACTAATAAAGCTCTAACTGCACTTAATAAGAATCATAAGAAAAGTTTTAATAATGCTAAAGGTTCTAATCCTTCTAATACTAATTCTGGACATGCTTCTCATGCTTCTAATGAAAATAGTAAACACAAGAAAGTGTATGATCCTTGTAAACATTGTGGTAAAACTAACCATCCTGAAAAGAATTGTCTTAAAGCAAAATGTTTAATGGCTAAAGCTAAAAAGAAAACCTGTAATGACTCTCAATTAGCTTTATGTGCATCTGTTGTTTTGCCTAATAATTCTTCTTCTAACGTGGAATGGATAATGGATTCTGGTGCATCTAAACATATGACTGGTGATGCTTCTTTATTTACTTCCTATGACAATCGTAAACACATATCTCAGAAAGTTTCTATAGGTGATGGCAAACAACTTTCCGTAATTGGTTCTGGTAATGTTAAGGTTACTAATGGTCAATTGGAAGATGTTTTTCATGTTGAACACATGCCCACTAACTTACTTTCTATTTATCGTGCTTGTCAAAAAGGGTTTAAATTTGAAGCATGGCTTGACAAATATGTTCTTAAAGATATCAATCAAAATTTCAAAGTAGTTTCCTCTGGTCCTGTTGATCATACTGCTGGTCTATATAAATTTGCTGGTTTTAACTCAACTAAAAGACAACCTTTTTATTCCTATGTTGGCCACGCTGATGAACAAAGTAAATTATGGCATGAAAAGATTAGGTCATTTGAATTATGGTAAAATGCAATTGTTAACTAAAATGGTACATGGCTTGCCTCATATTTCTTCTACTAACGGTGTTTGTGAAGGTTGTGTTCTTGGTAAACATCATAGAGAAATGTTTGAGAAAGGTAAAGCTTGGCGTGCTAAAGAACCTTTGCAATTAATTCATAGTGACATTTGTGGTCTTCTTGAAGTTCCCTCTTTATCTCGTACAGTCTATTTTCTTACTTTTATTGATGACTTTAGTAGAAAATCATGGGTTTATTTCTTGAAAAATAAAAGTGAAGTTTTTTCAATATTTCAAATTTTTAAATCTTTGGTTGAAAATGAGTTTGGTAAGAAGATTAAGACTTAAAGATCAGATAATGGGGGGGAATTTGTTAAGCATGAATTTGAAACCTTTTTATCTAAACATGGTATTCAACACCAAAAGACTGTACCTTACACACCTCAACAAAATGGTGTTGCTGAACGGAAAAACATAAGTTTAGTTGAAATGGCTAGATGTATGCTTTATTCTAAAGGATTACATAAATTTTTTTGGGTTGAAGCTCTAAGTTGTGCAAACTTTATTATAAATCGCGTTCCTACAAAAGCCGTTAAACATGTTACCCCTGAAGAAAAATGGAATGGTCAGAAACCTGATATTAGTAACTTTAAGGTGTTTGGTTGTGAATGTTGGGCTCATATTCCTGACGATAAACGAAAAAATTTAGATCCCAAGTCTCACAAATGTATATTCATTGGTTATTCTGAGGATTCTAAGGCTTACAGGTTATTTGATACCTCTACTCAAAGTGTTATCATCTGAAGGGATGTCCACTTTGCTGAAGTATCTTCACCACCCGAGTCTGTCGAACCTCATGTTACACTGAATATCCCATTGTCTCCTGTAACTCCTATCTCGGTTTCTTCTTCCAGTTCTGTGCCTGTTGTTGATCCTAGTTCACCTTCTTCTTCAAGTATTCCACCTGAATGTACTGAAGCTGAAGTAACTTCTGTTTCCTTTAACCTTCTTATTTGGGCCTGGAAAATTCTTGAATCTGCAGGTAGTGAGGTCGGTAACCCTTCCGACCCTCGTAGAACTAGAGCTAACTTTTCCCTTAGGACCAAAGTTTTGGCCACAGATGATCCTACCTCTTATGCTCAAGCTCAAGGTAAACCTCAATGGGAACAAGCTATGACTGCTGAGTATGAGTCTCTTATGAAGAACAAGACTTGGTCTCTTGTTCCTCTTCCTGTTGGTAAGAATTCAGTTGGTTGTAAATGGGTTTATAAAACTAAGTTCACTGCAGAAGGACAAATTGAAAAGTTTAAAGCTAGGCTAGTTGCAAAAGGTTTTAATCAACTTGAAGGTATAGATTATAATGAAACTTTTGCTCCTGTTGCTAAAATGAATACAATAAGAACCATTTTATTTATTGCTTCATCTTATAAATGGGAAATACACCAAATGGATGTTAAAAGTGCTTTTTTAAATGGTGATCTTAATGAAGAAATTTATATGCAACAGCCTCTTGGTTTTATTAATGCTGAATCATCAAATTTAGTATGTAAATTACACAAGTCTTTATATGGTCTCAAACAAGCACCTAGGGCTTGGTATGATAAAATTGATGCATATTTTTTGAAGAATGATTTTAAGCGTTGTATATCTGATCCAAATTTGTATGTTCAGAACTTTGGTACTAATATTCTCATTGTTGTTTTATATGTAGATGATCTAATCATCACAAGCAACCAGCTTACTGTTGGAGTCATTTACCCAACATGCACACTTATTTGGTCGATTTTGGCCTATTTACCCACTATCCTAAGTTTAATCGACTTACTTGGCATCAGATGAGCACACTATGACATCAATATGAGCTCACCCACGCCCTCCTTTAGTCAAGGAGGCCAACTAAGCCTTCTCCTTCAGTCGGGGAGGTTAACTGGGCTTCCTCCTTCAAACAAGGAGCATTTCTGGGGTGATCTGAGTGTCATAAATGCACCTAATTGCTAACTGATTGTTACAATCAGTCAACCTGAGTTGTGAAGGCGCCTCCATTCATTATTTGATTATTTTTGGCCATTATCTATGAACTGGAGCTGACACATGCGCCTACAACCACTTCTGATGACATGGTTACTTCAATTAACTCCATCAGAGCTACTTGGAGTTATGGATGCGCAACCTCCTTCAGTTGGACATGTAGTTACATGTGATGAGTCACTTTTAGTTAGACTCAGTCATCTATTGCACTCCATTCAGTTAGGACTTAGTGTGAGAGTCAGTTATTGATTAGCTTGGTGGTTAACTATGTGTGCTGACTGTGACTGACATTTAGTTAAGCTACACACATCCATTCAATTCGAGTGACCTCTTTGAGTATTCGAATTGTCTTGGCATTCATGCACCTTGCATGACCATTGTATTGTAGTACTCATTCTTTATTGATTATACAGAGCTGCTACTCCTATTGCAACACCATTATGCCATTTTCATGCTTAATTGTCTGAAATCTCTTATGAGACTGTTTTTAGTCCCTAGATTACTGTGACAGATTAATACTTACATTAATTCAAAATCTAAAAAGTGATCTTCAAAAGCAGTTTGAAATGACTGACCTTGGTTTATTGTATTATTTCTTGGGTCTTCAAATCTGGCATATGGTAGATGGTATGTTTTTCTCTCAGCAGAAGTATACTATAGACCTGTTGGCTTGTTTCCCTATGAGTGATTCTAAATCTGCTCCTACGCCATTTTCGTCTGGTGTAAAGTTAACTATTGAGTGTACCACACCGCTTGTTGATGCTACTCTTTATCGTCAGCTTGTAGGTAGTTTGATATATTATCTCACAGCCGACCAGATCTCTCTTTTGCCGTCAGTTTGGTTTCTCGGTTCATGCAGCAACCTCATGAAAGTCATTGGCAGGCAGCCAAGAGGATTCTGAGATATTTACAGGGGACATTACACTATGGTGTTTTTTATTCGAGCAATACTTCAGTTTCACTCTATGGTTACACAAATTCTGATTGGGCAGGTGACAGTTCTGATCGACGGTCCACTGCAGGTTATGTATTTCAACTTGGTTCAGGTCCAATTTCTTGGTTGAGCAAGAAGGTGAAGACTCTTTCTTTATCTTCATGTGAAGCAGAATATAGAGCATCCAAAGAAGCAGTTTGGTTACCGCATGTTCTTACAGAGCTTGGTCTGGTTCCGAAATCATCCACTATGTTGAAATGTGACAATCAGGGTGCAATCCAACTTGCTTATAATCCGGTATATCACTCCAAGACAAAGCATCTCAACCTTGACGCTCATTACATTCGCGGACTTGTGACAGATGGTATTCTTTCTCTTCAGTATTGTCCTACCGAGCAGCAGGCAGCAGATATCTTCACCAAATCCTTCACCGAGGCAAAGTTTGTGCATCTTCGTTCCTTGCTTGGAATGCGGGAAGTTGTCATCAAGGGGGATCAGTAATGACTCCTTCCTTCCTTAGTGTTAGTGTGGGCCCTTCTCCCAGCCATTATTAAGGGGGAGTGTTGGAATATATTATATTCTTTGGAAGGTAATAATGTCTTTGTATTATGTCGGAAGTTCTCTACAATCTTATGTAAAAGAGTAATACATTTAACCCATAGTTATATGGTGTTGTATTTACTTGTATAGAGTATTTGTCCATGGTATTGTATTAAGAGATGTTATTTTGGAGAATTATATTATCCCACATGCAATATGTGAGAGTAATGCCTCCTTATCTCTTAGTATATAATAGGGTCAAGTGAGTCTCTACATTTCATGTATTCTTGATGTAGTAGTGGTACTATTGTGACACTGTTGTACATCATCTATATTCTTTGGGGTATTTGTGCTTTGCTCTCTTGTAAGATTGGAGAAGACATTCTGGAGATAATAGAAGACTACCTTCTCGTGGATGTAACCCATTAGGGTGAACCACGTATATCGGTGTTCTCTTGTCCTTTTCTTTTCCTGTTCTTATCTTTTATGATATGTTGTTGTTTGCTTAGATAGGTTAACTAGTTTAGCTTGACTCTACTATTCTAACAGTTACTTGATGATGGATTTATCATATGCTTGCGTACCTAATTCTGACGAGAATTTAATAAGAGTTTGTAGGGAACCTTTCATTGATGGATATCTTGAAACATACGAAGATAGATTGAAAAATACTTATGGGAAAGGTACCTTGGGTGTTGAAAGAATAAATATGGTAAGAGATGACGAGAATTATCTGTCTGTTTTCTTTATGGGAGTAGGTAGCTCAGATTCTGAAGACGAAAGTGATGTCAGGTTTAGACAAGAGCTTATCCATCAACAACTGATAGGGGAAATCATGGGCGATAATTCTGAACATTTTTCTGATGCCCCTAATCATTTATCTCGTTTATCTATAGAAGCCCTTGAATCAACCTTACATAGTGAGGCTTCCACCATAAGAGATGATCTGCCAAATTCTATGACAAGAAGAACCTATCGCCTATCCAAGAGATTAGGCAAGATTTGAGAGATAACTTAAGACGGGAAATGACAGAGCTTATTAATCAAAGTTGGGAAGAAGATATTTTA
Organism: Pseudotsuga menziesii; assembly: GCA_001517045.1. NCBI lineage: Eukaryota > Viridiplantae > Streptophyta > Pinopsida > Pinales > Pinaceae > Pseudotsuga > Pseudotsuga menziesii. Next base: position 375,884 of record LPNX010384640.1, on the reverse strand, counting down.
ATTAACGATGCCTTCGGTGAGGAATTTTCTTTGAACAACTTGTTTATTTTTCGAGCTAATAGTTCCTCACATGTAGTTGAAGTTGAAAACCAAGCTTCTATTGGTACTCAAGATGAATTGTCTAATTAACATGAGCCACTAGACCAAGGAGCAAACCTGAGTAAGCTACCCATTTGCTTCACATTTTCCAAACTTCTTGTTACCTCCATAAAGACCTATTGATGAAAGAAATGATACATCTCACATTCCTACTACACAATTCGCATCCTTGGAAGAAGAGCTAGAAATAAATCTGTCTGAACCCTCCCGAACGAGAGAACTACCTATGCCCCATGGAGAAGGTTCTAGTAAACAAGCTGATCATTCTGATACCATTTCTCCTCTTAAAGATGATATTGATGAAGTATTTCGAGATTTTTGGACTGTGGGAGAAACAATTAAGCAAGTAATATCAACACACCCAGAGGAGATTAAGAGCAATCCCAACGAGTCAAGAAGGGAAGTAAGAGAGATTTTGGTTGGAAGAATTGCCATTCCAATAGACGGGGGTCCTCCACGTTTCAATGCTATACCTGAAAGAAGTAGGACAATGCCATTTCCTTATACTTGAGGCAACAATGGTGCCTCTATAATACCTACCCGTGATGTCCAAGTCATTCCGTCATCTACTAATCGACGTAGGTATACCTATGGTGATAAGGCGATTGTTGAAAATCGTGCTTTTAATTACATTTCAAGACAATCAGGAAATCTTTGGATGGGACCACTAACAGTAGAACGATTTGAAGGTAATATGTATTTTTTGATGGTCGCAGATTCAAAATTCCTGTAAATCAAATTTATTTAAGGAACCATGTCTCGGGCATGACTTAGCATATCATCTTTTCACCATCTGTTAGAATAGGTAGGATTGAATAAGCTCTCTGAGCAATAGTTGAGTCTTTTTTATTGATGTACGAGTCTTCTAGTTACTAAGTTTGGTCTGTTTTTAGTTCATTTACTGTATTTGAATTGATTAGAGCAGAATTTACTTTTCAACATTCTATTTTCCAACATTATTACTGTTAGTTTTTCGCATATATTTTTTCCCATACATGCTGCTTTGGCATTTCCTGCTTCCATGCGTGCAGAAACATGTAATACCTGGAGAGGAAGCAGAAAGCTGGAAGTGTTGGATTGTTTGTTGCAGACCAGAGATTTCTGAGGTTCTCAAGCACTCTCTTCATTAGAGCACTTGTACCAGTTGGAGCCGAATGTTATCACATATACATTTGCAGCTGGGCTACCATGATGTAGCATACAAATCTATCTCTTTATCTATTCCGAGCTATTTTTCACATGGGGTTTTAGCATGGATCATTACAGCCTCAGCCATTTCAGAGCCTTGTTTAACTGAGTTTCCTTGCCAGGACTGAGATTCATTAGTCCATTGAGATGCTTTCAGCGATGACCTAGTTCATTTGAGCAGGGCAACAGATCAAATATGGCACACAGTTATAAAGGGGCCCTATAAGTTGGAGACAGGTATATATGGTGAGATGAGGTATATGTTTCCTTGGTTTGTTTTTGCTATGTGTTGTACATAAACACCTAGGTTTGTCTTCTTAGGATGATCATGGTGACCTATGCTTATACGTATACTAATACTTGAACTTGTGCTAAGACTAATCAAAAGACTTGATGTTGAAGACTGTCGCTCATGCCATGCTTTATACAAACGTTAAACCTTAGTGCTATGTTGGTTCCATGTGTCATTTGTACCCCTCCATCCAGTTCATCCATGATTGATCCTCATCCCATGACTTTAGTTTGATCGAGACCTATGAGATTGAAGATCACTTTCCCCACTTTAATCCCTATGCATGATGGATCCCATGTGTTCTATCTCTCGGTTCTGAGTTATCCCAAAGAGTGTCAGGTAAAACTTGAAGCAATGTGTCAACCATCATTACATGCATTATGTGCTATAAATTCTATCTCTTGAAATGCAAAGCCCTCAAATAAATGCAAACTATGTCTTTAGACACAACTCAAAAAGGGCTATAAAGTGAAATTATGAAAGGCCTAAAAAGCAGTGGATAAATAAATGCTAAATCTAAATACTGTTGGCCACTATTGAAATGTAATGATTAATTCCTCACGGAGCCCGCGGGTTTTAATTTGAGATGGGGCAAGGAACTGCTAATTCACAGTGTCCCCTAGGATCTTTGCTTTACAGTTCTTGTGTACTCAACACAAGGGTCATACTAAAGATCCTCACGGAGTTTGTTTCTTAGCTTGGATGTGAGCTGTATACATGTTGTTAGAGTTGAATGTGCTTTTTTTAGATTATCTCATCCATTTGTGAGACACCACCATCCCCTAATGTTCATCTGTCATGTATACGTCACTGTGGTCGTGTGTAATTGTCATCATTGTGAGAAAGCATATGGTTAAAGCCAACTATAATTCATCTCCCTTTGCCTTAGCCTTGTTTTCCATCCTCGCCCAACATTAGCACACTGTTTAAACTTTGTAAGTATGGCATGCACAAGAGACTTCTAGGAGGTTCTAAAGATCTTTCAAAAGCATAGGTATATCCTACTTATTATTATTATTGTTGTCACCATGATTATGAATAACATGATTTAAGTTGGGTTTTGATATACACCATTAGAGCATTTCCTTCCTTGGATGCATGCAGGATCATATTGGTACAATATCTCACCTCCAGTTTGGGTACTTTAACTTGGTCAACCTAGTTGACCAAGTCAAACATGGTTCCCAAGGCAGTGACTCAAAAACAACATTGCTTATATTTGTTCCAAACATTCCCATGACCAATACTGCCTCTTAGTTTTTAGAGTTTGGCCCTGGATCTCATGATCAGTGATTATTATCATTATATTGGCCAAATGATCAAATTTTACTACAGATGGTAGTGATTTTGGTTCTCCTAAAGCATTGCAGTGTTCCAGGGGGTATGAGTAGTCACTTATACCATTCTCCTATGTCTCCAGATCATCCAGTACAGTCAGTTTGCTCCAGTTCTCAACTTGGACAGAGTTATGATGATTTTATTCAGTTTCAGAGGATGTACCACCAGAAAATGAACTAAGGAATTCACTGAAAAAATTGATTTGGCCTGTTGGGTCAAGGAAATGGCTTGGAAACTTATCAGATGATGTGTTTTGGCTCCTCGAACAATTCTTCAGTAGTTTCAGTGAGTATTCGGTCTGAATTATTTTATTGCTGGCTCAGTCAGTGAGGACGTCCCCCAAGGGGCACCCCTCAACTTGGCTAAATGATGTATTGTATGGTTATATCTTAGATTATGAGGTTGTAATGGGGCCTATGGTGAATTATGGCCCTAGTGGCCCCTTTTCATGTATTATCATGTTATATCTTATGTTATATCGTGATTTCCACCTTAGGGAGGCGTCCTTGAGCAAAAGTGCGCCCCCCTTTGATGTGGATATCTTGATCCATGTGGTGATTTTTGCATTAGTGATCTCCACCATTGATGATGTTTTAATCTCAACTGTTGGATGATAGTTAAATAAAATGTGGACACTCTCAAGCTATTTAAGAGAGGTGATCCCCCCATTGTAAAACATGAGCTTTGGCACCGAAATATTGAATAAAAGATTTTTTTCTGGGACTACACACTTGCTTCTTGTTTGATGAATGAATGAGATGATGATTGGCATTGTTATTCTTCTGCACTGAGATCAATCCAGTATAGATTTTTTACCTTTTTCTTGTACACGTTTATCTGCATTTGAAAGAGGCGATTCTAAAAGAGACGCATTGGTGGGGAGACTTACTCTGTTGCCGAAACTCGGTGTTGGTTATCAGGGAGTAGCAACTTCTTCATCATTTCTTTTCCTTGTATTTTCTTTAGCTTGCATATCCCGTTTATTTGTCGTATTGATTGAGTTCTCTATTGTGACAGGTACAAAGGGGGCGCTGGGGTCATTGACTGAAGCAACAATTCATCAAAATCTTGCTCGAAACTCTTATTTGATCTGAAAGACAACATTCTTCATCATCCAGGAGGTCATCAACATGATTCAGGTACGTTTTTCAGGTAATTTCTCTGTCCTTTGATTTTCTCATGCTTTGCCCATCACCAAATTTACTGAAAAAACCCTTGTTAGAAGTAGGAAAAATCACCGAATCGATTTGCATTGGGAATCTGCAAATTCGGGGATTTGGGTTTTATCAGCCATCCCGAAAAAGCCCCTCTTCCTCCTAGGCGTCAACATTGAACTCCATTTACCCAACTCAAGGCACTGATCCCTTAGTGAGGTAGCGCCCCTCTTAGTCTGGCAGCTAGTTTCTTTGTGTCTATTTTTTCGGTTTTACTTGGATTTTCTCTAACTATTGAATCCTTCATCCAAGTCAGTGTGTGGGAAGCTTTAATTCTAATTATCAACCTCGTCTTGGGAATTTCTCATTTGTCTGCTTAAATTCTCAAGGTTTCGGGTTTGATCATTTGAACCAACACACTAATTCTAGATTTGATCCCAATTTCCATAAGTCACTGTATTATCTTACTTGAGTAACATTACCAACATCTCTAACCACCTCTACTCAAGTACTCTTTAATTTGTGGCTTATCTCTTAAATCTAGGGTTTTAAGCACTCACCTTACGTATTCTCCGTCATGGTTTGATCTGGTGATTTTCTTTGGGTCTGTCCTTTCAGGATAGGTCTGGGTCTCCCCCATTGTCACTTGGGCTACTCCAGTGGCATAAAGCGAAGGAAGTCCTAACCGGCGTGACAACCATCCATCTTTTGGGGGTTAGGGTTTTTGTAGGTCACGACTTTGGTTGCCTATCCCCTCTGCCATCTTGTATAGGATTATTCTAACAGGGAAACTACAAGATCTGTGATAACAAGAGCAAGGAGAGAGAGCGCCAACCTGCTGAAGGGTCAGGAGGGTGTCTGAGGTGGTTGTGAAGGGAGACCAAGGTCTCATAGCTGAAGCATAGGCCACTAGAGCAAGCAAACAAGGTGTGGGGTCATGCGACCTAGTAATCAACCCCTAAGAGCCCTGGACACCAACCCCATGGTTAAAAATCCCAACAAAGTGTAGGCAACAGTGCCATTAACCCATAATACTGCTAAAGGAAGGATCAACAGGCCCGACCATGACCACCACTACTGAATAACACCCCTCCTAGTAAAAAGATGGCCTCTCTCTCCTTGGGGAACATCTGAAGGTGCGTTGGGTACAAGTGCAATGTAATAAACAACATTCCATATAAATCATCATCATTGCGCATAAAAGATAAGCAAATAAGGAGTCAGGACCAGTTTCAAATATGAATAATGCTGTAAAGTAAAGGTTTTATTGTGTCTCTTGGTAAATTTTATTATTTGTTAAGTGAGTGGATTAGTGGGAAGGGAAATTTTACGATATACTCGAAAGTACGTGGAACGAGTCTGGATTTACAAGATGTGGTTCTCCCAACGAAATGTGGGCTAGATCGGAGTTGCAGGGGTGTGTCCAATCGAGGGTGCAGCCTGATGGATCCCCGTGGTCACTATCTAATGGTTCCCGCTTCACTTGAAGAATTTTCTCACAACAAGTAAGGTGTCAAAGACGCCGGATTTTCGTGTACGGGAGATAATTTTAAGAATGTGAGACTAATTACTAGCCACTCCCATCCCTTTCTGGTATGACTAACTGATCGGACAAGCCGCAAAGATCCAAAGCATATAGGGAGAAGAGCCTTGGTTATTTTTTAAAATTTTATTTTGTTGTGAAGTTGTTTAGAGTTTGAGAATCTCTTTTCTTGTACTCGAGAAAGCTCTTTCATTTATTTCGTGAATGCATGATCTAATTCATTCTATTTGCAAAAACAATAACAAAACATAAAGCAAAATGTTCGAAAAGTAAATGTTTTTTAATTAATACTAACTACGAATCTCTTTTCCAAATGCCACCTACTCGAGCAAGCTCTTTCAATGACATTGTAATTCGGGAAAGCATAGTGGTTAGTAATTGATTTTATTTTTTGCAAAATAAGGAATGAAATGAACTAACTAATTTTAACTACGAAAAACAAAGCAACTACTCTAAAAATCAAACCAATCAAGAGACCACTTAGATCCCCAAATGGGGACGTTGGGTAGCCCACTTGCTCTTCTTGATTTATGATGATTACAAAAATTCCATTTGAGAGAATGCCTTTGATCTTTTGTAGAATAGGATTCAGAGGCTTACAATTTATTAGAGAAGAAATAGAAGTAAGGAGGAGATGTCATGAAAGTTTTTGAATGGTTCAAAAGCTTAAAAATCTTCCAACATGCCTCTCTACCTGTCAAATAAAAGGTTAAAATGAGCAAACAAGATTAGTAGAAAATGCCCCAAAACACTTTAAGAGTGTCTTGGGAAGATACTAAAAATTGCCGAATAAGTATGAAATGCAAGAAAAACAACTAAGGCAAGCTAGAAAGCTTTCCTTCCTCGGATATTTTCTTTCCTCTTTAAGATATGGCAAGCAAATATAGAGCACTAAAATGCTAGATAAAGATTTGAAAGCTAAACTCTTCTTACTCAAGCCCTTTAGATCTTTAGATTTAAACTTGCAAAAGAAGAGGTACTTTCTAGATTTAGATTTTAAATTGAACTTCAAAGCATACTAGAATCTAGACTTTAAGATTTAGATCTATTTTTAATATACTCTTCAACGATAGATCTACAACAAATAAAGAACAAGTAACCGAGAAAACTTTAGAGATTTGGATCAAGAAGTAAGAAGAACCAAGGTTGGTTGAGCAAGAAGAAAAGAGGAGTGGAGTTGTCTTCTTGGTGAGGTCAAAGGGATGATGCTTTTGTTGAATTTACTGAAGGAGAGGTAGAGCTAACATGCTCATCAAACCTTCCAGCTTAGATTACCTGCAAAACCTTGCAACACTTGCAAAAGGGGATCAAATATACCTATGTCAATCAATACAAGGCAACCAAGAACAATATAGATTCAAGCAAGAGATCATATATTACCAAGAAGTCTTCTACAATTCACAGTGAGAAGCAATCTATAAAGCACGTCTTCTTACTCTTTATTGAAAAGCAATTTCCTTCGAAAGAGGTAGGTTAATCCCAAACATAAACAAGCATGTAAACAAGTTACATATTACCTCAATAATTTAAAGCAATGTACATCCAAACATTCATAAATCACACTAGAATATTCCTCCAAATCCTTTTACTATCAAAAATCAAAGAAAGTATTACAATATCGCAAGCAGAGGTTCCAGCTTCTGATGCCCAACAATGAAGATTACAATTGCTTAAATAGAAAACTAGGAGCCAAGGATGCGCATTTGCCACTGAAGTTGACTGAGGGTGAATTGGAAGTTAAGAGAGAGTGCCTACTTGGTTCGTGTGATTGATCTACAATTGAACTCTAGAAGATTGTGACACCTCTCAAGAGGTATGCACATCTTTTCTTTGGGATTCTCATCCCCAATCACAAATCACCATGCAAGGATATGCACCATCTCTAAGAGAGATGCGCCCCCCTCAATATGAAGTTAACTCATCTTCAGTAGATTTGATGCCAAATGCTGATTTTAATCCCAAGTTAACTCTTATTTGATTGCTAGTTAACTCAGTTTGCCCCCAGACATGTCTGGGACAAACTTCCATTGATTTAGGAGTTTGTCTTTTCTCCATATTTTCCATTTTTTTGGTCTTTTTTGCCTTTTTCGAGAGAAAACTAACTTTTGATGAGAGATAATTAATTTTTTTTTCTCGAAAGTGGGTTTAGGGGTAAGTGGGTGCTCTGAGTTAGAAAATGAGCACTCCCATGGAAAATTTGTCTCCCTAACCACACTTTTATGATTTTTTACATTTTTATAATTAAAAGTTTAAAACATTAAATTTTTTTTCGTTCTTATGGGAAATTTTTATTTTTGTGAAAATAAAAAATAAACCTGGGGGGACCTAGCACATGTTCATGACTCTAAAATAATTCCTAGCATGGTAATATACATTGATACTTAGACTTTAATAACCTCCTAAGGCCTAACCACCAAGACGATACCCCGACTTTAGTGTTTGAGTAAAAAACTCGAAAATTATAAGTCGTTTGTTCAACATATAATTAACAAGGAAAAAACACTGTAGGATAGTCAGATTGATGTCTAAGTCATAGGCAATCCAAGTCTGTTACATTATTTCATCATGCTACGACATTTTATTACAACTCCCTCAAGGGGGTATGAACATGCGGAAAAAATAAAAAGGGCCTTGGAAGGCTTGAATGGACTTCTAAACTCTGGATACGAACAAGTAACTTGCTCATCAATGGCAACTCACTTATAAGTCCAATTGAGTGCAACATAGTTGGTGACAACTAGTTTATCCAAAAGTAGTTAAATTAACTACTTAAATTGGCACATTTAACACCAATAGAAAATTCAATGAAATGCATTTGAGGTGACTCTTTTGTTTGCTAATGAAATCCTCTAGTTATGTGGACTTCCCAAAGATATCGCGCTTGATAGAGATTCACTTTTTACTTTCACTTCCCTAAGTATATTTTGGTGAGATTGTAACTCACCTTGGTTTTAATCTTTCTCAACTAGAAATAGATCTAGACAAACATAAAGAGTAATACAATTATAGGAGATTGCTAAGAATGTATATCTCTAATAAACATCTTGCAAGGATTACTTACAAGTCAGAGCTGGTCAAGTTTGCTTATAACCGAAGTTATTATTCCACCAATAAGATATTCGTTGAAGTAGAAATGGAAAGAAAAGTCATACTCCCATATGTTGATTAGACCCAGATGCAGGACACAAAATATTACATGAAAACAATGACCATATAGAAAGGGAAGTGATTATAAACATAGCCAAAATGAATATAATGTGTGTTGAAGCTAGGAATGAGAGTCTACCGAAGTCCAAACAAGTTGACTATGTGCCCTTGCACATCTTAAGAAGTTGTTTTTCTCTTGTTCTTCCACCAAAACAAAATGAAAGAACTTGTTCTAGATATGATTCATTTTGGTTACTTTGTCTATTTCTATGTAAATGAGTAATGTCACAACCAAACATTGTTTCACAAATTGACCCAATAAAGGAATAATGAATAAATGTTATCAATATTTATTATTTAATAACATTATAGTTTAGCGCATTGGTATTAAGCAACGTTAAAATGGTGCTCCTAGAGCTAAACGAATACCAAATTAACTTTATTATTTTGGTGTAATTATTTTTCTTTTTATTGTGGGTAGGGCCCCTCTATAGAGGTTCTATGACAATTAAATTACGAAACCCATTATGCTTTCTACTCTTGTGTACTCAAATTAGGTGGAGTTTAATAAATCTTCTAAAATTAATGGGCTTTGGTGGCTATATAAAGTTGTATTATTTTTTTGTCTCCCATGGTGCATATGCCCATGGGCATAGTTTCCCAATGGATCATATCTCTTGAAACCAACATTTTCTTACACCGTTCGTGTGAGAATTCTTCAATGATTATTTTGATTGCTAATACCTAATGTCTTTTTTGAGCTATTTTGCATTGTTGCTTGGCTGTGGGGCTATTGTATCAATTATTGGTAACTACTTGAATATGAATATCTATTGTTATCACATTTAATGATATGTGAATAGTACAAGTTAAAGTCGCAAGTTGGTAGGTGTTGTATCTCTAACATTTCATTCTTTTCAATGATTCTGGTTTTGAGTAATTAGACCCAAAAATCTAAATGCATTATGTTATGCTCAAATTAACACCATAGCGTTTTCCAATGGATCTCCAACCCCAAGGGGTCAACCTAGGCCTAAATCCTTGATTTTTTGGACTTCAAAGTCAACCGATTTGATCAATGTACCTGCTGTACCTACTATAATAGATCTTTAATAAAAAACCCTAGCATGTGCAGGTCACAAAAAATATCACAAACCAACAACGGTAAGAGGTCGCCCTTGAAAATCTACCATAGAATCAACTAGGGTGCACTTTTCCAGTGAAGCAGAAGTTCTAAATTCCAAATATTTTTTGAGATATGAATTTTCCAACTTTTTAGGGTTTTTCCAAATATTATATTTTCTGGAATTTTTACAATAGATGTATAACATAATTTTGATAAAAAAAGAGAAAAGGGGTTATGAGCTTAGTCCTCAACCTTAGGGAAACAAGAGATTAAGGTCAACATTCCTACTCAATTTGACTATTCAAGTTTTACCAACTAGGGCAAAGGCTAGTAACCTGAGTTTAGGTCAAAATAGCCAAACCCTAATTAGGGAAAACAATGAACCCCAAGGCCCACAGTGGAGAGCTCCTTCAAATGGAAAGTCTCTTCGGACAAGACTGACAAGATGCCATTAAAACCTTAATTACCTTGCTTATGGTGCAAAAGTAACGTCAAACAAGAAAATGGAGAGATCTTACCAACATCAACCAAGGAAAGAGAATGAGAAAGAGTTCTTAGGTCCTCCTTAGCCACAAAGTATAACACTTATTCTTTGGATCAATCTTGCAAGATAGTAAACCATAGAAATTCCACCATTCAACTTTTATCACATAAAAACTTGCCAAAGAGAGAGGTGCGCATCACTTTAGAAGCTTCAATATACCGAGAGAAAAAGAAATAAGTTGATATTAGAACCCTTGTCTTGTTTTCAGATGAGTGCTAGAAGCCTTTATTTAGATGAGGCGTCTTAGTCTTTTCTAACTTTAGAGCCTACCTTACTAAAAAGTAAAATAACTTAAATTTAGGGTTTGTCACCCACAAGCTAGAGACTAAGCCACAAAAGACTAAAAATAATGATAAAATGATGCAAATGGCTTCAACCAAGCGGAGTGGTGAGCCAGAGGAGGACGTCATGCCACAACTAACCCCAACAATGTAGAAGATCCCTCATCATTCTCCCCTTTAGCAAGGTAAGGATTTCTTGAAGAAGATGATGCCATTATGGATTTTGCACATGTAGACTAAGAGGAGGGGTAATACATGAAAATATAACATAAACATAAGTGTGGCTAGGAGCCCTTGGGCCATGTGTCCTAATGGGTGCATCCCAAGAAGCATCAGAGCACAAACTCAGGGCACAAATGCCTAACATGATGAGGGACTTCTGCATGTTGCCGCCTAATTTGCACCTCGAGTAACATGGTAGAAATCTTCAAGTCATTGGGTACGACCTTGGGGGAAAGCTCGAGCCAAGTGCTGTCACCTGATACTCGGCTCCTCCGTTTAGGCCAACTCCTAGAGAAGCCAAGGGGGGTGAACCCTAATAAAAAGTAAAATCTAGGGTTTTTACTCTGCGAAAGAAATAATTGATTCTAGGAGTTTACGTGAAATGAATTAAAACCTTAACAATGAGTTACTGCAATTGAATTGAATTAAAACAACAACAACATTTATCATTCAAACACCATTCATGACAATATGCGGAAATTGATTTAACCAATATAAAATGAAGAAGACCAGTGCTAGTAAAAATGGAGTGCTTATGTATGAGGGTTGCTGTTGTAGTCTCAGATAAGTATTGCAGTGTCTCGTTGGTAAGTTTTAGGATTTATTAGATGAGTGGATTAAGGAGTGGGTAAATTGTTGGCTGATTTTATTTATGTGGTAATGATCTTGATTAGCTTAGGGGATGGGAACTCCCAATATACCTGGAAGTACGAGGAGTATGTCCAAAACCATTAACCGATGCAGCTCCCCCGCAGGAATTTGTGGGCTGGTTGGAGTCTCTGAGACTTGTTCAACACTACACCAACAAGGCTGTAGCCTAACGGTGTCTCGAGGTCACTGCCCAGTTGTTCCCGCTTTCTCTGTGGATTTTGCCACCGCAACGGTTTAATTTGAGGCGTTGGATTTTCACCTGGGGAGATTAATTTCAAGAGTGGAAACTAATTAAGCTAATTACCTGAATCCCTTTTCGATACTACCAATTGATCAGATGAAGCTGCAGTGGAAGTAGAGCATACGGGGATGAAGGCCTTGTAAAATTTTAAATGTTTTAGAACAAGTTGTTTTTTATTACAAAGATAAATCCCAAGAGTCTCTTTCCAGATTCAGTACTCGGGAAAGCCCTTGTCCATGAACCTGTAATCGGGAAAGCGAGGGGGTTTATTTTAAACTCAACAGTGCATAAAAAATTGATGTTTTTTAATTACTACACTGCTCAAATCTTTTCCCTTATGGTACTTCGGTATAGCGTAGTGGGTAAGTATTCAATTTTTTTTTTTGCAAAACAAAACAAAACTGTTAAAGAAGCACCGAAATAATGAAAGAAAGCAACAAACTACTAACAAAAAAAACCACGAAAAGGACGTCGACACAAATCCCCCTAGGGGGGATGGGGACTGTGTTCTGATGAGCCTACTCAAACCTTATTACATTCTTACAAACATGAAAGTAAAAGTGCACTTTGGTCCTTATACTTTGGATCCAAAGGCTTACAACTTGTGAAAAAATCAGTTTTTATGTGAAGGGAAGCTTCGTTTGTCTTCTTTTTCTTGATTTTTGCGAAAAATTGCCAGAGTTTCCTTCTCTTTTATCATAAACCTGCAAAAAACAACAAACAAATATTAATAGATAATGCCCACAAACAATTTGAGAGATAACTTTTTTTTCCAAAAATTTTTGAGTAAAAACAATTAAAACTAACTAGAAAGTGACTGAGAAAGTAAGCTAAAAAGTTGCTTTTTCAGGGTCTTTGTTTGTCTCTTAGGGATGGAAAACAAATAAGAGCACTAAATTGCTAGATATGAAATTGAAATCAAATACTAACTTATAGGTTAAGTCTTTTGTTTTTCTACTAGACAATTGACTTAGACAAAAAGCTAGTATTCTAGATCTAAACTTTGAAAAATAAAACTTTGCAAAACTTGATTAGATCTATAAAACAAAAGCATTCAAGATTTGTAAATATGGAATTATCTTAGATCTAAAAAGTGCTTTTCTTTTAAAACCACGGGACCAAAATGATATTTATAAAAATGGAGAAGGAAAGCAAGGAGAACGCTTGGAGAGAAAAGGGTCCTTGAAGCTTTAATGTGGTATGCTGAGGAACTCTTTATCTGCAGCAAAAAAGTATTAAAAATAGGAAGAGTTGATCGATCAAGCATGATCTTTCATGTATCGCGTCACGACAACCTACAAATCACACACTTATGCACACATGATCAAATGTAAGAGCATGCATATTTAATAAATCAAAGTAAAGCATTCATAAACAATTGAAGCATTCACAACAATCATCAAATATATATTCTCAAAAGTTTAGACCATTAAGCAAAATAGTTAAACTATATCACCAAAATTGAAACAAACATTTCAGTGAACTACAAATATTTGAATGCATGCATAAATCTTTTAGATACATGTTAGCTCCATACTGCTGGAAGAAAAAGGCATTCACTCCACCAAGGCACAACACAGTCTAGACCTCCAAAGTCTCTTTTATTTCTCAGATAAGCAAATATTACAACAAGCAGGCTCTTCCCAATACATTCCAACTAGTTTGAAAGAGAAGAGCCCAACTTTATTTATAGCAAATACAAGCCCAAGGGGGCGCCACCAACACGGAAGATAGAGTAGGAGTTTAGCTGAGTGAAGCTGAGTTAAACTGAATCAATTTTAAGAATCGGTGGGGTGATTTCTAAGTTGAATTGAAGTGATGGTATGGAGGAGGTGCCACCTCAACTGAGGTAGGCAACCTCACTCACCTACCAAGCCAACACACAACTCCAATTCGCATGTGTTAAACCCACCTCGCGTTGATGTGAAGTCATACGACCATTAATGACGTGAGCTCCACTTACATAATACTCGCTTGGATTCAAAACCTTGATGTTAGGAAAATTTATTAAACCAAGCCAAAGGTACGATGGTGTACGAGTGAAAGGTGGTCCATTTCATGGTTATCGCATCACCTCCAACCATGCAAGCGTGATCACCCACCTCACAGTTGATGTCACCCTCCTTAATATTAATCGCTTGCCTTAATAAACAATGCAATGTATGGTACATAAGCCAAGGTTTAATTGTGAGTTGGATATAGGGGGTCCACACCCTCCAAACATCGAAAGCCTGAGTTAACGTGAGTCCTCCTCCATGGTTAGTTGATGTCACCTTAACTTGAACCTTTGCTTCCTTATAACTCCAACATGCTTTGATTTATTATGTGGAAGAGGGGCGCATGAGGTGGGGGATCCATGCCATGACACCCCATCCATTTAATATTATAAAAACTTAACTTTTCAACCTTTGACTATAGTGCCAATATGATGCATTTTTAGCATTTAAATGCCATTTTGATGCTTTTTAGCCGAATAATGCCTTCCGGGACGTTTTAGCTACCCGAAACATAGTGAAAGTGGCCACCGGGATAAATAGTATGTTCTAAGTGTCAAAACGAGCATCCCCATGCCAAAAACAGACTCCGAACCCACCAATTATTACATTTTGAAGTTTTTTAATTAAACCATTAAAAATGACTTAAAAAAAAGATTTTTTTTTTCTTTTTCGGAATCAGACGAAACTCTAGGGGGACCTAGTACATGTCCATACAACTCAGTATTGATGCCTAGCATGCTCATATACATTGACACATGAACTTTAATAACCTCCTAAGGCCTAGGCGCCAAGACGACCATTCTAGCTTTGGAGGAGCGGTGAAAAACTCGAAAATTATAGATCGCTTATTTAGCATTGCATAATTTAGAAGGGAAAAAACACATTGGAATGATCGGATTGACGTTTAAGTCTTCAAAAGCCAAGCCCTTTACAAAAAGGAAGGTCGTGCCAGTACATTTATTACAACTTCCCCGAAGGGGTATGAATACGCGGTACAAAAAATAAAAGGGCCATGAAGCCCTGAAAGGACTTCTGAACTCTGGATACGAACAAGTATCTTGTTCGTCATTGGCGGCTCACTGAAAGTCCAACTAGGTGCAACCTATGTAATATCCCAAATATTGATATGCTATTGTTTCACTATTCTACGACCTAATTGTACTCTTAAAATGTGCAAGAATATTGAATAAAAATTTACATGCAAGGTGCCGGGTAAATGGTCCTAAATTATAGCTGAACTAGGGTAAAGATTTTCGGAAAGAAGGTAAACACTTACCACTGATAATCAAGCTGAAGATGCTCCAGAGATAAGACACATGCAGATAAAGCTGAGCTAGTGAAGTAATATTGCTTCCTTCTCGGGGATACCGCTCGGCAGCATGGAACCATCCCCTTAGCTAAAAGTGACGTTTTTGGTGAAGGAGGTGCCTGATGGGGCTGAGAATTTGTCGGGATGTAGATCTTCCCGTGTCGGAGAGAATGACCAGAGCATGCAGAGATTCTGACCTCTCCAAGAGCCCTAGCGAATTGGTTTACCAGTCTGATGCTCATGCCCCCCAACCTCTCGGATGTGCTGATAAATGCTCCGGATGAGCAAAGCGGAAGTTGATGATCACCCAATGCAGTGGAGTGACCCTATTGATGAAGGTGATGCCAATATTGTTGAATTTTTAGCATTAGCATAAACTTTAAAAAATTTGCAGATCTACTTAAACAAATCAGTAGTGCAGTAAAAACACATTCATCACATCAGCACACATGGACACAATATTTTTCACTGGGGAAACCTTCAAAGGACAAACACTCCAAAAACATTAATAGCTCATCTTGTAAATGAGATGACTCAGAAAATTCTTCAAAAAGTTCCTTAAATCCAGATCTGGATTTTACCCACAGTCACTGCAAAATTCATCAGTAAAATCCAGACTGATAAATGCAAACCACACTTTTCTAGAAATTACAATTTTCCCAAATTAGGGTTTTTTCACGCACTAATAATTTCTCTCTCTTGTCTGCAAAAATAAGACTGCCTGTGAAAATCTCAGACTGCCCAACTGTACCTTCAGTTTGCTGCTCGAAAAAAAAAGTTCCAGGCTGCTTGAACTACTGCCTGTGTCTTTCTCTACTGCTCGATCTTCTTTCTCGGTGCTGCCCGAATCTGCTGGGGTGGCTGGGCAGGCTGCTTTGGGCTGGGCCGAGGCTTTAAGGCCTGCCCTATGCCTCTTGGGGCCTGCTGTTTAGCAGCCCAAGGTCTGCACAGTAAGCTCGGGCCTGCTATTTAGCAGCCCGTGGTCTGCACAGTCAGCCTGGGTCTGCTATATGGTATCCTATGGCCTCGACAGCCCTAATGGGGTATGCCCTAGGCTGCCTGGAGGGAAGAGCCTTTTTTAGGCCTGCCTGTGAGGTGTAAGAAGAGGATCGATCCCTAAATTACTTACCTCGGAGAGAGAAAAACAGACAGCCCGTGAGGAGAGAGAAGAAGATAAAATGGCTGCCCGAAAAAAAGAGAAGAGATGCCCCAAAAATGAAATGTTGAAGGTGACTATCCACAAAGTGTTGAAGATGATTTTCTGATAAAACCCTAGCTGAGGGTTTGCTGAAAGTGGATCCCTAGGCTGCGGCAAAACAAAACTTCTTCAAGAAAAATAGCAGCTCCACCCGTGAGATTGAAAACTTGTATGTATAATGAGAAGACTTGATCTTCTTTTATAGCCTTTGTTCACCTGTAAGTGGACAAGATTAGGAAAGATAAAAATAATAATATTTTTAATCTTTTCCTAATTTCACTTTCACTTTTACCAAAAAGGGTCCTTTTATTTTTCCTTCTTTTATAAGAAGTCCTTGTTTATTTTGACTTTCACTTGTGGTCATTTTACTGTGGTAAAAAAGTCTTTATTTATTTTGACTTTTGACTTTGGCATTTTTCCAAGTGCCCCTATGGTGATTACTTGTGGTCTAAGTTACCTGACACGTCCATACTAGCCCACGTGTCCGTACCCGCGGTGTCCACGTGAAGACACGCTACGGTACGTGTCCGACACGTGGTCAAAACGTGTCTTATCCCTGGGACACGTGGTCAACGCGTGTCCGACACTCTTTTGTAACGTGTCTTATCCCTGGGACACTTGGTCAACGCGTGTCCGACACTCTTTTGTAACGTGTCCTGTGAAAAGTGATGAAATTAGGGGTTTTTTCGCTGTTTTTTTGTTGTTTAAATCTTCGCTGTTTAGGGGTATGGCATAACGTGACTCATAACGTGACTGTGCATGTAGAGTCTAGACTCAAATGATAAATCATAAATGTTATTCAAGTTTTCAACAGATATGTAACTTCCAGCTTTGGATTGGTGAGCAAGAGGTGACTTGTAGCCGTAGGCAATGTAATTCCCAGCAAAATAAACAATGGAATGACTGTCCCAATTTGCAATCAAACATTTAATACAAGAGTTGTCACAAAATGTATTTTCCAGCTTGTAAAACAATGTCAATATTTGCTATGCAGATGTAGGTGGCCACTGGCAACCAAGCACTAAAATGACAATTTGAAAATTGATAGATAGATGCCAGATGGGACTGTCAAATAATTTAATAAATGATAATTTCCAGCCAACAAGTATTTCTTTTATCAGTCCAGACTCCAAACGTTACTTTCAGTAAAATTGTGGATGCCATTGCCAAAAGTTATAGCAG